>OY856415.1:124041934-124408379 GCA_963693085.1 Alisma plantago-aquatica | reverse complement strand
AACTGGCGGCCCATGAACAATCTTTGGTTGTTCCTTAATGGTTTGGTCTTGGCGGTAGGATTTCAGTCCATCTAAAAACCTCCCTTCTTGTATTGTCCCTTGGGCTAGAATCATAGATCTTCCTCTTCGTCTATACAACTCAGTGATATTTGACAAGATTGGCTGGGCACTTGGGAAGTTTGTCAAGACTGATGAACATACAACTAAATGTACATGTAACAAGTTTGCAAGATTGGTAGTAGAGGTTGATATCTTAGTACCAGTTCAACCTGCAGTGGTAATCAACATATCTATCTTCAAAGAGGAGTGCAAAATACTTCCAATGACATGTCTTCATTGTGGGGTGATAGGCCATGACTGGATACATTGTACGATTGTAGTAAATCCCATGAATACAGATCATCCTGAACCATGTAATGATAATGCTGGAGTTTCATGGGTTGAAGATGAAGTATGCTGGTATATTTGCTGCAGACGTAATATAAATACAAGACGATCAAGTCGTAATCCTATAAATAGGAGTATTGATAGAGATAAACCTAAAGAATCCAACATTTGTAACTCCATTCTACAAGATAATGATGTCGGTCTCTAATGGTAATGACTCAATTATCTTATATAGTGTTGTCACTAGAGCTAAACCAGTGCAAAAGAAAATTTGTTCACAGAAACATAACCAACTGCCAAGTACAGATGTTGTTTTGACATCAATAGAGAATGAAAGAAAGAGGTAATGTTCGAGGAATACCAGATTACATATGATACTAATACGTCTTTTATTGATACTTATATATTCTTGAGATCAATCAATGTGGAACAACAGAACACTGTAATTAATCCAGATCTAGATTAGGTTATGATACACTCATCCCTGCAAGATAGTGATATGCATATTCAAGAAGTAGCATACAGAGATGAAGCTTTTGCAACCCATACTAAAGTTTTTCAGAGAAAATTGGTCATGAAAATCAGAGTAGCACTAGAAAAATGTAGCTAACTCGGTATCAGACACGAAGCCAACAGAAGGAAAGAGGGATCAATTGAAGATTTGTTAGGTGGGGAGCCAGTCAAAGCTTTGAACATTTATAAATTGTAATCGTCTTCACTTAGACTTGCAAGAAATATGAACCAGAGTTTGGAGTATGCAACCATTGTTTGATCTTAGATTGCATCTTGATAGTCATTACGTATTATAACTTTGTAATGCATACATTGTTGTGCAAATTTATGACATTTGTATTTGACTTGTATTATTCTCTAATTGAGTAGGTTTTTGATAAAATGTTAAAATGTATCCCCAAAAAAAACCTATACATAGACTCACTATCCGTACTACTCTAATCCATTGTACCTAGTATGATATTCAGAACCTCAGAATCATGGATATTCCTAAATAGGTGGCATACTCGTACTAGACAAGTATTCAATACTAGTACTCCTTGGAAACGCCTAGACACATATTGGATACTTCTCCTGACTTATCCATTTTTTTAAGCTGGATACGTTGTGGATACTGCATGGATGCTTGGCGGATTACGGCATGGCCCATATATATACAAAGATGCATACACAAATCTGATTTTACTTGTGGATATGTGCCTATTGTTACTATTAGTTTTATATTCATTAAATTTTCATTTCTTGGCTCTCGAATAAAACTTGAGAGTTTTTGGGATACCATGAAATAAATGCATATGATAATTATGGATATATACAGATATTGTTCTATAGACCAAGTTGACATTCTAACAAAAATGTTGTTAGTTTGTGACTTATTGTTACTTCTTGTCAGTAACTTATTGTTGATTCCAAATCCTTAAGACCATTCTAGTAACTTTATCTTAGTTCTAAAACTTTCTATAACTCTTTGGATGCAAATTAAAACGTAGAAGATGAAACCTTCAACAAAATCATGTTGAATGTTAACTATAAAATATAAATTAATAAATGCACTGATTTATATACCCAATTTTTTATTAAATAGAGTATTGATCATATGTATGGCCAATGGTCATATTATGTTGATGAAATCATTTCGTTAAGAGTTGTGTTAGGATTTTGATCCATGACGATGCTAATTCAATTTCTCATATTATATTGCTAAGAATATATATCATAGTCTCTTTTGTCAAAATTTCACATCTTAATGTCGCCTTGTTCCTAGGGTTTATTTCATGTGTGTCATATCTAGCCCAAATCCTTGAATTGTATCTTTGTTTCTACCTTATGGTATCCAATTTCTAATCTGCGTTAATCTTTCTATTTCTACTCTGACATGTATCTCTTTTATGAAAAGACACGTCTTTAATGTAGTGTAACAATCATGCACCTCTGTAACTATATGTGATTATATTATGAAAATCATGAAAGGATGGATGTAGTAAAAGTCGTTGCAACTATATTAACAAAGATTGTAGGGGATCATGACTAGAGGGGAAATTGTATCCGTTGTCGTAGATGTACCATATATTGGTACATATGAAATTTCAAAGTAAATAGTATTTTTACTGTATCCACTGGTGTACATGTATCCTTTATTTTCAAAAAAATGTATCTCGTGTAGGTACGTGTATTTGTATGTGTGTTATAGATATACGTGCTTCATAGTTCAGAACTTATCGGAGATCAAGATTTATCATAGATTGACTTATGAGATATTGTGTATATGACTATATGTTGGTGGTCACATGGAAGAGCAAAAACGAATAAGTGGTTGCACAATCAATCTATGAATTTGAATAGAAGGCAACATTGCATGCAAGGCCCTGTTTGGTAGGGTGTAATAGGGTTGCAAATTGTGTTTTAAAGACCAATTTGTTACAAACATTATAGTGGAAGCTGCAATGATATTATTTGGTTTAGGTGAAAATTGAATTCAATGGGTTTGTTTGCATTTGTTGGTTAGGCCTTGTAGAAGGGAAAAAGAGTCCATGCATCAAGTGGGCATAACACGGCGTGACTGCTTAATAGCAGAATCAAATGGCTCTTCCTATGTACATGATGTGTGATGGCATGACATGAACCGTCCATGGTTTGCGCTGTAGGAGTAGTAGGTAGACGGGTGCAGGAAAGCTGAAAGAAGAAGGGCCCCACTGAGGAACCTGCCAACTGCACCGTACCGCGCCCAAAAAGGGTGCAATACAAATGCTCTATTTTTAGCGGCTCGAGCGAAGATAGTTGGAAAACGAGTTCTGGGAACTTCACTACTCTACGTCCTACCAAACATAATTTTTTTTCAAAATCTGATCATTCATTTGTTAGGAAAATAAACACCATTGTACCAAACATGGCCTTATTGTAATTGCATTGTAGGCATTCTGTTGTCCAGTCTAGTAAAACTGGTGTGTAATATTATGTAATCTTATGTACCAAGCACAGAGGTGGATTACCCTACATAAGAGGTATTCTTCAGTAAAAGAAAAAATGTCCATACTAGAGCCGATGGTTAATCAAGATTGTTAGCATACTTATTGAGGCAAAAAGGTGTGCCCAGGCGCTATGATGTACACATGTTTTTATGATTTTTATAATCAAATTTCCTTTCATAAACATATATATCATATTTATGTCTATGAAAATACATAAATTTGCAGGTAGCCCACTAATATAAGTATGATTTATGGTAAGAGAACATAACTAATTATATTGTTTTTGATATTGAGGAACTTCTCCCATGTAAGGCCACTTTGGATCCACCCCATTCCCAATAGAGTAAACCAATTACATATTATGGTAAGAGAGCATAAACAATTACATTTATAATAACACCTTATAATATTGCCATAATAAGAGACTATTACTAAACAATGTAAGAGAGACGAGATTAATAAACAAATAGAGATTTGTTTTTAGCAAAGTAATGACTATTTTGATAACATAATCCGTATAAACAGAAATCTAGTTGGAGATGGAAAGGGATAAAACATGAAAAATTAGGAATGTGTAGTAAGAGAAATAATTCTAAAAGAAATGCTAATTGGCACATAACATAGGCAATAATATATGTTTTAAATATTAGGACAAGAAAATAGACCATGAAAAGTCATTAATACGTCGTATGATCACAAAAATGACTCAAGGCAGCAAATTACACAAGGCATGGGGCAAGGTGACCCCCCTCCCCTATGCGCCTTTCCATCTAAGATAGCAATGTAATGTATATTCTGATAACATAGCCCCTACAATACAAAGTGAGCTGAAGCCAGCGAGGCACAAAGCATGAAAAATTAGGATGCATGTATTACAAGAAACAGTTCTAAAAGAACATGTGCAACATTGACAAGATATATGTTTAAGCATCAAGACAAAAAACTAGACCATCATAAGTCATTGATATGCCATATGATCCACTAAGGCAAATTTTGGTAAGTCGTTGATGGCAATCAGGTCGGGTCATATTGGGTTCTGACCCATAAATTGAACTTTGGGTTTAATTTGGGTCCTAAATCAGGTTGATACTACAAGATATATAATGTGTGCAGAATTATGGCATATATGATCTTAATTATCTTTATGAAGCATGCAAAAAATGTTATAAAGTACCAAGTATTTGACATATTTAATAAAAATTTTCTAAAACACATTTTGGGTCATTTCATGTTGTTGTAGAGTTAAATAGGTCAAATTTGAGTTATTAAGTCCCTACAAACTAAAACTTGTACTCATAATTGGATTTTACTTTGGAATTGAATGAGTCTTTTTAGGTTTGATTTAGGTTATTTCACGTCAAAATTTTGGGTCGGATCAGATCAGTCTGAGATTGCAGCCCTAGGTGTGGGCATAGTGCCCCTCCCTCCCCCCCCCAAAACACCTCCGGTGTCTTTCTGCCTAGGCCCGCGCCTTTACAAGTATGGTTCTTAGGATCAGATTGAAGCAATTCGTTCAACCCTTTGCACCTATACTAGTGAGGGGATTGAGTAGGATCAACTCATATGCCCATTTTTCTTTGAAAACCCAACCACAATCCCAATAATTGGAGGGCACCATTTTGCAAAAATCTGTTTATATGCTCTTAGAAAAATCATATATCATGTTTGTTGTATACACTGGGGTTCATGGTTTATAGTGTCGGTTTCGACACCATTTTTGATGATCCAGAAACGGAATTTTACATAATAAAATGACCATAATTTTGATATTTTCACTCATTGAGACAAGATTTCGGCGACC
The DNA here is from genome assembly GCA_963693085.1 of Alisma plantago-aquatica. NCBI lineage: Eukaryota > Viridiplantae > Streptophyta > Magnoliopsida > Alismatales > Alismataceae > Alisma > Alisma plantago-aquatica. The sequence goes on along the minus strand of OY856415.1, from coordinate 124,403,210 downwards.
AAATAAAGGAATTAAGTCATGATTCTACCATGATGGTCTACATACATAAATACAACTATTTATGCAATAACATTATAAGTTGGTATGGGTGGGCGGGCTCCAACATGTGTGTATGAAATGATACAAATTATTTCCATGGGAAGCTACCAAAAAGAAAATATAGGATGGGAATTTCGATTATTCTCTATCTCTCTCTCTCTCTCTCTCTATATATATATATATATATATATATATATATATATATATATATATATATAAAAGATACAATATGTTCTTGGATATATATATATATAAGATACAACATGTTCTTGGATATATATAGGGTATTCACTCGTTGCCCGCGCGGGTAGTGAGTCTTTGTTGCTTGTGGCTTGAGTAGGCAGTGGCACATATGGTAAATATTAAATTGTTGGTTAATTTTCAATTGAGCGGTGGCATTCACGGTAAAAAGTAAAGTACCGATTACGTTTTAAGCTGACGGTAGCAGATACTGTAAATAGTAAAACGACAAAATCCACACATGAACCGGATGGCCCACACATATTTTTAAATTCTAAAATGTAATCCATATATTATTGGTCAATTAACCATATGTGAGAGTTTGAATCTGGACTCCATAACTCTCACCTCTTGTCTATCTAATCATGATAAGAAATTTCAGAAAATTTCAACGTGTAGGAACACTTTTAATTCATATTATTTTATTTTCCTTCTAAACATGTGCAATCAGCCTTTTCTGATGTTCTACGATTTTTGTCGGTATTTTACAAAATATCTACCGTCATTACTATTTGTTCATATTTATTACAGTATGTCTAACCACGTTACATTTTGTTACTACATACACAAATTTTACAAACTCACTTGTAGTTTCAATTTAAATTGTATGTACAAGATATATGATTTGTCAATGCAAGCTACATATTATAGTATACATAACCACATTATATTTTGTTACTACATACATAAATTTCGCAAACTCATTTGTATTTTCAATTTAAATTACAAATGACAATTGCTTATCACAATATGACTATCCATATTACAAAATTGTCACCTACATTACGGTTGGCTCTTGCCTATTACAATGTGATTGTCCATATTACATATGACACTTGTTTATTACAATATGACTATCCATATTACAAACTGTCACCTACATTACGGTTGACTCTTGCCTATTACAATGTGATTGTCCATATTAATATGAGTATTCACATTGCAAAATTGTCTCTTACATTACGTTCGGCTCTTTCCTATTATAATGTGACTGTCCATATTACATATGACACTTGCTTATTACAATATGACTATCCATATTACAAAACTGTCACCTACATTGTGGTTGGCTCTTGCCTATTACAATGTGACTGTCCATATTACAGATGACACTTGCTTATTACAATATGACTATCCATATTACAAAATTGTCACCTACATTAGGGTTGGCACTTGCCTATTATAATGTAACTGTCCATATTACATATGACACTTACTTATTACACTATGACTATCCATATTACAAAACTATCATCTACATTGCAGTTGGCTCTTGTCTATTACAATGTGATTGTCCATATTACAGATGACACTAGCTTATTATAGTACAAATTACCAAAATTGAGCGTATACATAAAGACACCAATAACCATTGCCAAGAAGAAGAAGAAGAAATATACACTTATCCAATATATAGATAATCTCTCTAACTAAAACTATAACAGACATGAACAAATTTATAATGAGAAGGAGCATTTTGTAATTTGAATTGAAAATTTGTAATTTGAATAAAAATTTATAATGAGAAGGAGCATTTTGTAATAGGAAGGAACGTTATGTAATTTGAATAGAAAATTTGTAATGAGAATGAGAAAAATGTAACCAAGGATGATGTCTTGTAATACAACATGCTTGTATCACATGTTGTATTCATATTATGTAGACTCCGATCCGTACGTGTAATCAACTAAAAAATAGCAATTGCTATGTATGGAAGTAGTAGGTTGTTGGGGTTTTATTTATACTTTCATACACATTAATTAACTGTGATGATGCTATAAATATAACTTTATACATCCTAACTTGCCAAACCACAATGCAAATGAATCAGGAACAAAGAATAATAATTTATTTAGCCTTAGGGATCTACTCACCATCGTCCTGTCCCCACAAACGAATTAGAAATGCTAGTGATAATTATAGATTTGTGCCACCGCTTCATCCTACTAAAAAAAGACGGAAGTTTGTTATTTACAAAAGCTTCCACCGCTACTTAGTCAAGGGTAGAATAGTTGGTTACCCACGCGTGCAGCCAAGATAAACCCATATATATATATATATATATATATATATATATATATATAGAGAGAGAAGAGAGAGAGAGAGAGAGAGAGAGAGAAAGAGAGAGAGTCAGGCTAGAATACACTCGAGTGTACAAATCACGCCATACACCCCAATGGTGTTTGCCTATCTAGACCATATTTTTCAAAATCTAATCCATTGATCTTCATGGTTACAACAATAATAGGTCACATACAAAATTTTGAACACATTTGGATGAGTGTAAGTCACTCATCCAAGGACAACAAAATCGACGCACAAAACTAAATTGAAATACATGATTTTTGCCTCCTTTAGATGCACGACCTATAAGTGTCCAAATGAGCTAAAATTTATTATATAGTATGTTCTTATGATAATTAAGAAGATCAACGGTTTAAATTTTTCAAAAATTTACTGCATCTTCAAAAATGACTGAGGTGTACGGTGCCTCCAGTGCACTCGAGTGTACACTAGCCTAACTATATATATATACTATATATATATATATATATATATATATATATATATATATAGAGAGAGAGAGAGAGAGAGAGAGTCAGGCTAGTGTACACTCGAGTGTACCGGAGGCACCGTACACGTCAGTCATTTTTAAAGATGCGGTAATTTTTTGGAAAATCTAAACCGTTAATCTTCTTAAATATATTAAAAACATACTATATAATAAATTTCATCTCATTTGGACAGTTATAGGTCGTTCATCTAAAGGAGTCAAAAATCATGCATTTCAAATTAGTTTTGTACGTCGATTTTGTTGTCCTTGGGTGAGTGACTCATACCCATCCAAATGAGCTCAAATTTTGTATGTGGCATATTATTATTGTAACCATGAAGATCAATAGATTACATTTTAGAAAAACATGGTCTAGATAGGCAAACACCATTGGGGTGTACAACGTGATCTATACACTCGAGTGTATTCTAGCCTGACTCTATATACATATATATATATACATATATATATACATATATATATACATATATATGCATATATATAGAGAGAGAGAGAGAGTCAGGCTAGTGTACACTCGAGTGTACCGGAGGCACCGTACACCTCAGTCATTTTTAAAGATGTAGTAATTTTTTGAAAATTCTAAACTGTTGATATTCTTAAATATCTTAAGAACATACTATATAATAAATTTTAGCTCATTTGGATACTTATAGGTCGTGCATCTAAAGGATGCAAGAATCATGCATTTCAAATTAGTTTTGTACGTCGATTTTGTTGTCCTTGGATGAGTGACTTACACTCATCCAAATGAGCTCAAATTTTGTATGTAGCCTAATACTATTGTAACCATGAAGATCAATGGATTGGATTTTGTAAAGACAAGGTTTAGATAGGAAAACACCATTGAGGTGTACGGCGTAATCTGTACACTCGAGTGTATTCTAGCCTGACTCATATATATATATATATATATATATATATATATATATATATATATATATATATATATATATATATGTGTGTGTGTGTGGAAATGATCCAGTGAGAAACATATCTGGTGAGAGTATGAGAGGCATTTGAATAACTCTCCACATAGATAAATGTTTCATAATCCAATCGTACAGATTACAAGTATACCTTAATATCTACCTTCGTATAAAATTTTATCACCATCCAATTTGTAAATCATTCACAACAACCAAATATTTTTCGATGCTCTATATTGAATTTCAGGCTGACCGTTGGATGTAAAAAGTGTATATTGTACATATGGACATGTAAACAGTATCTTATTGCAATGATTTTTTGCGACAAGGTAAATGAAATGATGATTTTTCCATCTATACGGTTGGATTTTAAAAAATAGTTACTATTTTGTAGTTATTCAAATGTCTCTCATGCTCTCATCGTAGGATGTTTCTCACTGGATCGCTACCATATATATATATATATATATATATATATATATATATATATATATATATATATATATAGAGAGAGAGAGAGAGAGAGAGAGAGAGATAGAGAGAGAGAGAGAGTCAGGCTAGAATACACTCGAGTGTATCAGAAGCGGAATACACTCAAATAGTTTTTCATGATGCAATATTTTTTTTGAAAATCTAATCCATTGATCTTCTTAAACATCTCATGAACAACTCATATATAAAATTGGAACCCATTTGGATATGTATATCTCATGTTATGAAGACCACAAAAAATATACATTTCAAATTAGTTTTGTGCGACGATTTTGTTGCCCTTGGATGAGTAACTTACACTCAACCAAATGGCTCAAAATTTGTATGTAGCCTAGTTATAGTATGGCAACGAAGATCAACAGTTTACATTTTGTAAAAAATAGTCTTGATATGCAAACACACTTGAGTGTATTTGTGTGATCCGTACACTCGAGTGTATTCTAGCCTGACTCTCTCTCTCTCTCTCTCTCTCTCTCTCTCTCTCTATATATATATATATATATATATATATATATATATATATATATATATATATATATCCAAGAACATGTTGTATCTTATATCGTGCATTCAATTAAGTGCATCTGTGTCTCCCACCTTTTTTCAGAATTTTTAGATGAAATTACATATCAGAAATTTCGACAATTGGGACCTGGATTGGGACGTCAATTTCAATCTCGTAGCTGTTGAAACCAAAACTTTGATAAAAAAAAATCACAATTTCAAATGAAATTGTAATCCATGGTGGGGTTCCAGTTGCGTGTAATCGTCTATAATCGTGGAACTGTAACATTTAATTGAGAAGAAGAAAAAAAACTCATAATATTAGCTACTTCTGTGATGTCATTGATTGAAGTGGTTAAAACCCTAGTTGGTACGCTTAATTGCTAACCCATAGATGGACACCCACATTGTTTATACTCTTGCTTGAGGGGGGTTGCTAAAAGTCTTAAAGCGTGGATGTGTATATTTCCTATTAGTCCCAGATATTAATGTAATTTCATTGTTTTCTGGTGAATGCAGCCAGGCTTCCTAGATGGTCTGTTTCCAAGATCTTGCTGCCACCTCTTCTGCCAAAATAAACATAAGCTAAAAGAATTTCAGTTAACCTAAATTCCTCTTACCATCTCTTTACTTATGTGTACTTCCTGCAACTATCACATATGCTCAAAATCAGGAAACCAAAAATGAGCAAGGGATCATTATAGGAACCCCAGTCTAGAGTCTACACAAATACATTATATTCTTATTCAGATCAGCAAAACTGTAGTTGTGTAGATTGTTGTCATTGTGGTACATAATGAATCACGAAGAAGAAACATGGTATCTGTCTAGAGGTTACATCAGATAATGCAATCCATGAATTCCACACAAGAACATTTCCCAGAACACACAGCAGCAAGAAAGTGGATCCCTTCTATACATTCCATGTGAACACATTCAGCATTTTCTGAAAACTTGGCATGGCAGATATAACTTATATGCAACAATCCTTTTTAAGGGTGTTTTATGGTATACCAATTGGACATGGCAGGATCTGCCGGAACGTTATTGGGCATGTTAGAGATGCATTTGAATAGCAGATGTAGCTCTTCAAAGTTCTCTGGTAATTCTTCATAGCCTTTTCTCTGATATTTTTTTGTAGTCTTCATTAGCAGAAACGACGAATTGTAGTCTTACTATGTGGCCCCAAGTTGGAAATAAATCTGCATCGCCAATCAAGCTTCATAAGTCAGCAACATCAAGGATAAATTACCAACAACTAAATGAATGTAGAAGCTGGAAATTTCGATATGCATCATTGAGTTAATCACACACGCATAGTTTTGGTTGCTCTATTATCAATAAATTTGCAAAAAAGATCAGTCGTCTGATTTAAATATCAGAGATGTAAGATGATCACTTTTCAAGGTGTTCAACGAACTTGTCAAAGCAACTTGGATGCTTCAGGCACGTAGTCACCTTGGGTTTTTGCGGTTTATTATGTTTTCAATGTGTGAGTATGTCTAGTAAAAAAAAGTAGCTCTTGTTGACTATATGGTTGATACAAATCCACTGTGCATCAATAATGAACCAATATTGCTTTGAGCTTACATGACTGCATCAATAAAAACATACAAGCTACTAACTACATATTTAATATGTTTTTTGTTGAATACTTGAATATCACAGAATCATGACTATCTATAGTCATACTTCAGTAATTGACAAGATTAATGTCTGTTGAGGTATGGTAGGAGCTATATGTCATATTGGCACTGAGCATTAGATAATTTCATTGCATCATTAAAATTATCTTTTAAATTAAAAAAATTGGGAACACAAAAAATATATCAAGAACTTTCTTAAGAATCAACATCAACTATATGCATGAAAACATATAATAATGATACTAAGTGTTCGATACAAGTATTACTTTAAAAAATAAAAATGCATCCCCTGAAAGTCTCTTCCCAAGGATTCTCAAGGCGTTTAAAAAACGATTGCCTAGATGCTCTTTTTGCACTTTCAAGGGGGCAACTCTGAATGAGAATATGACCCGAACGGTAGAGAGCATCAAAGTAGTTGAAATCCGACATGGTTGGGAATGAGGTTTTAGATGATGATAATAAAGGGGGCAACCAACCTAGAATCAAAACGAGGTGGGATTCCATGTGCAACGAGTAATTTCCAGCAATCTTGCCTACCTTATCCTTTGTGTCATTAAACATTCACTTTTGTGTCTTCTATTTGTCTTAAGCTTCCTGATTCCTAGCTCACCATAGTCAGAAACTGTCAGCCATTAGCTAGCTGATCAGAACAAACTGTTGATGTCACTCTTCTTTCTTTTCAGTTAAGGGTGTGAAAACAGTGCTTCTAAGTCAAACAAACAGAAATTTTTGCAATTATCTGGCTTGGACTCCCTAACCTCTACCAGAATCTTTCATTTTCATTCTAAAGATGATGCAGCCATACCTTGTATACGTTCTGCAGTGTACATTCTGTTAACATAGAACTATATAGATGAATAGATGGATCTCAACTCACAAATTCAACAAGGACATCACAGAAGTTCTCTAGTCTCCCTTTTGATTGGAAAACTTTTCCAGCAGTGTCGGCTTTCTAAAAGCACGGACACAGTTCTAGGCAGGGACACAGACACATCAATTTCAACTTGAAACTGTGGCACGAGCAAAAGATGTACATGATTGTAATCAGAAATTACAGAAGGATATGCAGTATGCCAAAAAAAATCCATGAGTCACTAAAATGCAAATATAGTAATGGGTCGTTTTAATTCTATTGAAGATGTTAGACTTGTTGATTGTGTTGTGTTTTCCTATTTTCGAGCTATCATACATGTATTATAATAAACCAAAACCTAAAACAAAGGTTACAAGACGGTGTTTTTTTGTCGTTATATGTTCTCTTATTGTACATCCCAGTGATGTAGCAGGACATCCTGCAAATCCAGCCCATCAGCAAGCTTACATCCCCCATGAGAGCATGGTTGGATCTATTAGCCACACTAGTCAACTTGGGTGTTTTAATTGATTGTAGGGGCTTGATATTTATTTCTGAGGACTTTAAGTCGCAAATATTATTACTTTATTGGAGTTTTACTTTGAGTTAGGGTTTAATTAGGATATTTGTTGCTAATAAATGCAAGAAATGCATTAATAGAGTCAAACAAGCTAATATATTGTTTTAGCAATATTGCAAGTCTAAATCAATATGTACCTCTACCTTTTCTAGTTTTACATCTTCAAACTTTTTGAGCTTAAACTGTTTAAACTAAAAATTATGGAATATAATTTAAATAATCAGGGAATGCGTTGTTAACTCATCTAAAGTAATATGGTATTGAGCCTCATTCAAGTATGCATGCATACGCAAGGTAAGGCATATTTCAATTATATCCCTTACATTACAGAACTAAGAATTATATGATCATCATCATCATCATCTAAGCCTCAATCCCAACTATGTTGGGGTCGGCTACATGGATCCTTCGTTTCCATTCAGCTCTATCATGGGCCATATTCTGATTGAGATGTAGAGATTCAAAATCTCTCTTTATAAGCTCATCCCATGTTAATTTAGGCCTTCCTCTTCTTCTATTTATAGTGTTTGGCTCAATAGCATTGCTTCGTACAGGCGCACTAGTAGGTCTGCGTTGCACATGTCCGTACCATCTGAGTCGGCCCTCACGCAACTTGTCCTCAATGCTCGCCACCCCCACTTTATTCCTGATATAGTCATTTCTCAAACGATCTTTTCTAGTCTTCCCACACATCCATCTCAGCATACGCATTTCAGCCACGTTCATCTTGTTGAGACCTTGTTTCTTCACCGCCCAACATTCACTCCCATAGAGCATGGCTGGTCGTATAGTTGTTCTATAAAACTTACTTTTTAACCTGAGAGGGATCTTCTGATCGCATAAAACTCCAGTTGCACTCCTCCATTTCAACCATCCTGCAGTGATCCAGTGACAAACATCATTTTGGACATCCCCATCTATTTGAATAATAGAACCTAAGTAACGAAATTTGTCACATTTTGGTATATCTACTCCGTCCAACTTGGCTCCATCATTCACACTGCGAGATTGGCTGAAATTGCAATGCGTATACTCAGTTTTGCTCCTGCTAATCATCAATCCATTTGATTCCAATGCCTTTCTCCAACATTCAACTTTATCATTCAATCCATCTTTTGTTTCGTCAATCAAAACAATATCATCAGCAAATAACATACACCAAGGAATATCATCCTGAACATTCTTTGTTAACTCATCCATAACCAGAACGAATAGATATGGGCTGAGTGTGGATCCTTGGTGTACCCCAACTGTAATAGGAAACTTAAACAGAACTAAGAATTATATGATAAAAGGAAAAAAATGTTGTCAGACTACAACAGGAATGTTTTTTACAAAAAGTTGTCAATTTTGGATTACATTGTTGAATGTTACATTTTTGTCCACTACTAGTTGATATAACCATTTAGTATAACATCTCTATGATTATTACATTATTACGAGAAATGTGCAATACATTTGAAAGATATAGAGAAAAAGTAGAACGAGTAGTAGGATTGTGTAATTACTTTATAGATCTATGAGTTTAAGTTCAAGATCTATGAATAATTCGTTTGATATGTACATCTAAAGGTAGATCTAAGGTTGAAGATGACTTTTATCAATTCATCATGTATTATTTTAAAGACAAAATTTTATTCGGTGAGGAAGATGGATATGATATGAAAAGGTTGCTAGTGAAGAGATACCTCAAAGCAAGTTGATTCCTAACAGTTCGAGGAGCAGCCCCAACATCCCATTTCTACCTCCTTTCCAACCACAACAATCAGCACATAGATTTCAATATGTCGGGTAATCCCTAAGTAACATGAGCGAGGCTTTCACACAAGTTGTACCACTTTGAAGCATCATGTGCATTTCATGCTGAGAAAGCCAGACCCCAGGTAAGCATGTATCCACGCCATGCCCCGTCGTTATCGGAATTTCAGTCAAAATGTCAATATTTCAACCGAAATTCAATCATGTTTAATAGTTGTATGGAATAGAAGTCAGTAGTAATTATTAGGCAGATCATAGCCCACATTTTGTTTTTGTTGCATGTGAGGAATAACAACAATAATGGAAGGACTCTGAACATGTTTGTGCAAAATTGCTTTTACATTAAACAAGACATGTAAATCAGTTTGTTAGCAAAATGTGTTTCTTCCGAAATCAAATTTCCTTACAATCTCATTTTGTGGCATAATTACAATTAAATTGTGTCAAAGCTTCCTTGACCAACTTCCTCATAGTGTGTGCATGTTGTCTCCTATTAGGGAGTTTGGCTAATTTAGTTAATTAAGTTAATTAAATCTATTTGTATAAGGACCCAAGTGTGTCCTGGCCCATTATGGTTTAGTCTAAAAGTCTATACGCTTCCCCGGTCTCCTATATGAAAGAGGGGGATTCATGTTATCAAAATATCAAATTGCCATCTTTTTACTTTCTGACATGGTGTCAGAGCAGAGGTCCTAAAACCCTAATCTAAAGGGGGGAAAAGAGTTTCTTTTCCGTCTGCGGGCAGCTGCCGCTCCTTGGCTTGGCTGCCCGCAGGCACATCTATTCCTCTTGGAGAGGACACAAATCAATCTTGCCGCCATCTCCAGCAAAGCATTGACTTCTGCAAAAGCGACCGCCAACCTCATCATCTCAGTTCCGCAAAACCAAGTTCCGCTACATGTTCGTCACCGCCATCATCCTCTCATCCAATATCCCACTTTTACATTTGCATCCTACAAACAAGTGCCAGCAATTGCTAAACCAGCACAAATCCATCCAGCAAACTCCTCCCACTTTGTCTAATCCTGCTATCCCACTCCAGCCGCCTCACCTGGACCCCTATTCCCGACTTCCAGTTGTCACACTCGGACATCTATTTACAACTTCCAGCCGCAAATCAACCTCTCCATTCGCTATGACAGAATGCAGCGCAAGCCATCTATCTCCAGCTTCCGATTCTATTGTCCTATGGACGAATTAGTTATGCCCCTGCTAACCCAGTCTACCGAGATCCCTCTTCCTTGCACCCCGCTATCCCAGTCCCCCGCTAATATTTACTGCCTCTCACTCTCACTCCCACCAACCAATTTGTCATGTTCCTTTAATCACACCTCCACCTGTACCTCGCACGTTGTCCCACCTATTGTCGCAAGTATGGCCTAAAACACCATTGTCGTCTCCCCGGTGAGGAGCAAGCCAAGGGCAGCCGCTGCCAAAGGATCAAATGAAAACCCTCGGCTTCGTTTCTTCAGGAGTCATGTGTCGATTGCCTAACAAGCTCCTTATTGCCTGTTATTTTTGGACATAAAGGCGGTGGGCACACACCAAAGGAAACCAGATCGATATGACATAATCTGCCCTGAAGACCGATTCCTTCCTTTCTTCGGCGATTGCTACCTATACGGCTACATAATATAACTATGAACGAGAATATCAACCTTCGCAGGGCTATGCTTGCTAGTGCAAATTTGGATGTATTTTATATATCATGGTATTGGTTTTTTGGAGCTTTGTGCTTGATTTCTCATCAAAAATCCTTGTAGACCCTTTCTTCTAGGGGCTCTACCCCCGAGCCCCCGCGAGGGGCGGCCTCCCCTCGACTCCCGCCTGTTGAGGGGCAACGGACCCCTACTTGGGAGTCGCGCCCCCCAACCCCCCCCCGGCAGTGCTACAACCTATATTTCTTTCGGGGGTGTTTCTTTATCATTGTCCACCCCAGCCACTCTTGATTCTTTCCGTGGTTGGTGTGAGGGGGAGAAATAGAGGAGAGATGAGATGGAGGAGAGGAAGATTATATCATGTTGTGTTATATTTTTGTGGATTTTTATGCACTTCTTGAAGAATTTGTGGACTTTTACTATTGACGCTTACTGCTATATGCTTCTTGGAGAGCTTGCTATTCGGTGCTTCATGTCTACTGCTAGCTTTTTCAAGCTGAAGGTCTTCTATCCGGCTATGTCGACTCTACTTTCTACTTTTTGTTCGTGCTTCATTTGCACGTTGACATTGTCCATTCTCTGCGCATGTTGACTCTTTCTTTGTCCGTGCTTTCTTTGCACGTTGACTAATTCTATTGTGAGCCAACATTCTCTGGACTTTTCTACTGTGAAGAACACTCTCTAGACTTTTCTACTGTGAACCAACACTCTCCAACTTGTCCGTGCTTTGCGTGTTGACTCTCTACTTGTCCATGCTTTGTGTGCATGTTGACCTTCTGCTACTGTGATCCAACACTCTCTGGTTCGTTTGTGCTTTGTTTGCACGTTGAGTACTACTACTGTTGTAAACCAGCATTCGGTGTGCTACGACGTTAGCGACTATGATGAAGACCATGATGCTTTGTTGCTTACTTCTACTCCAGATAACATCCTTTTGATCAAGAAGCTTTGCAACCTATTTGCAACTTGCACCTACACATGCGTCAGACTCGACTTGCCTGCATACCTGCTTTGAGTTATCTATTTGAGGGGGAGTATTTGAGTGATAAGTGCTTTATTGTAATCTTGAGGGGGAGAAATTCTTGAAAGGCCTTGGTTTATCTTCTTATTTTGTTTCTTTCTTTTTAGTTTGTCTGTCTATTTGCAAGTTGACTTGGGATTCTCCCAAGCTTCAGCTTGAGGGGGAAGAATATTAGAGAGTCTAGTTAATTCAGTTAATTAAGTTAATTGAGTCTATTTGTATATGGGCCCAAGTGTGTCCTAGCCCATTAGGGTTTAGTCTAAAAGTCTGTACGCTTCCCCCTTCTCCTATATAAAGGAGGGGGATTCCTCCTATCAAAATATCGCATAGACTTCTTTTACTTTCTGACATCTCCAAAACATCTTTTACCACATAAATATTGCTAACTTTATTCCATGAAATTTACGAGCTTCAATACCCCTTGGTAAATCTTTATTCTATTATTATTATTATTCCATGTTGCATGCGAGGAATAATAACAATAATGGAAGAACTCTGAACTTGTCTGTGCAAAATTGCTTCTACATTAAATAAGGCATGTAAATCGATTTGTTATTAAAATTTGTATATTCCCAAATCAAATTCCATTATAATCACATTTTGTGGCATAATTACAATTGAATTGTGTCGATGTTTAGTTGACCAACTTCCTCAAAGTTTCTACATGTCTTCAAAACATCTTTTACCATGATAAAGATATCTTTATTCCATGAATTTAACAAGCTCCAATACCCTTTGCCGATCTTCATAAAAGTTTGTGTTTTGTTTGGTGAAGCTACACTAAACCCTCGACCCCAACTCAACATGGGGTTGCCTTCCCCTATGCCCTTTCGTTAGACCATCGAACGGCTTCTTTTTCTCAATCGTTCTTTTGTTTTTCTTCATTTTATAACAAAGCACACACCTAGCCCCCTCACCCTTCTATTACCTTCCAAATCTCTCGTCTACCACCTCTCTACCTGCTATAGCACTCCTAATCATTAAAAGTCAATTTCCCCTCTTTCATTACCTCCTTTGCTATTATATTCCTCCTCTACCACCTAGTCCTCACTCCTCACCCTTTCCAGTATCTTCAAGATCTTCCACCCGCCTCTCTCTATCCTTTTCCCCATCAATGATGTGAAACACAAAGCAGTTTTGGGAAGCGTAGGGTTGCACAATGTGTGCACCCTCATATATATAAAACTGAAACATTTACAGAGAAGTCCACATATAATATGGAAATAACAAAACAACTAACAGAATATATAAAACAGGAATATATGTTAACACTCCCCCTCAAGTTGGAGCATAGATATCAATCATGCCCAACTTGTCCGTCAGTGTGCAGAATTGCTTCTTCGCCAGCAGCTTGGTGAAGATGTCAGCAACTTTGTCTTCAGAACGAGTGAAGGGAGTGCAGATCTTGCCAGTAAGAATGGATTCCCGAATAAAATGACAATCTACTTCAATGTGTTTAGTGCGCTCATGATAAACTGGATTATTAGCAATGAAGATAGCAGCTTTATTATCACAGTGCATAGGTATAGCAGAAGAAGAGTCCACCCCTCTCTCTCTTCTCCGGCCGGCCGGTCCCCCCCCCTTCCCCCCCTCCCCCCCCCCTCGCAGCCGCACAGCCGCCGGGCAGCAGCCGCCGGCCGGCAGGGCCGTCGGGCTCGCCGCCAGGGCCGGGCGCCCACTCCGCCGCAGGGGGCAGGTGCGCCTCCGCGGTTCATAGCGTAGGGTTGCACAATGTGTGAAACACAGGTGCACCTCCGCGGCTGGATCTACTGCTCTGATACCATGTGAAACACAAAGCAGTTTTGGGAAGCGTAGGGTTGCACAATGTGTGCACCCTCATATATATAAAACTGAAACATTTACAGAGAGGTCCACATATAATATGGAAATAACAAAACAACTAACAGAATATATAAAACAGGAATATATGTTAACAAATGAAATCAATCTCCCCTCCTCAAAATACCACTTACATTGCCATGTTTCTCTCATATGCCACCTAGTCACCCTGCCCCCTATTTCGCTACCATCACACATTGTCAAACCTTGCCAATGGCCAAACAGTCTTAAATAATGTTGATGCCACAGTCATTCCGAAGCAAGGGTAAGCATTCTATCATTACATATAGCTTCCTTCTCTAATTCTATTTGACATGTTCATTTTTCTAATAATATTACATTATTACCCCGCAACATGTATCAGACTCTCTTCCATAATTTCTTTGTAGGATTTGTTCAAGATGCCATATTATTCCATGTTTATCCCTACTCTTCGTCAATCGATCATACATTTAGTTATGCCAGTAAAGCTTTTTCCAGTATTCTTATATTGCACTTTGCTTCTCAACCGTAATTCGTCACTCCTTCACAGTCTACATTTTCCCCCCACTAAGTCCTTGCTTGCTCTTAATGATCGCCTTAGTTTTGCATACTCTACTTGTGAGCTCAAACTCCATCAAACCTAAAACCTCCATATCTTGCCTTGTTTTCGTTCATTCTGTGACAATCCACAGCATTTCAGACATTGGTTGCTAAGTATTAGGTTTACTATTTTATGAGACTCAGAAATGATTCTTGACATTGTTGTGGTCTACCTTCTCCCTCCACTAAGCCCTTCTTCCCCTGATTGCTTGTAATTACCACCTTTACTAGCATAAACACCAATTATGAGCCCAAACTTCCACGCATCTTACACCTCCATATGTTGCATTGCTTTCATTAATTAAGTGACTATCCTAGCATTTTAGACATTGTCTTCTCGGTATTGATCAGTACCTGAGCACTGATTCATCAACAATCTACGTACTTTCATGCTTCATGACTAACGTGTGCCTTTCATCTCTAGAGCGCCTCACACCACACACCAGTTGTATTTAGCTTAATTCATAAGAAACTTCATGTGAACTAGCAAAGGGCAAAGCCAAAAAGTCAATTAAGCTAGATCCAAATTTGAAGATGTGTATAATTAGTTAGATAAATGAAAATAGGAAAATGATGCATACATGTAGACCCACAAAAGCATAAAAGAGTAAGAAAAGGAAGAGACTTATGCCAAGACAAGTGCAACAAAAATAAAGAATGTAAAGTATTTGTGAAGGATAGTAATATTAACAATTGAGAGAAAAAGTCATGTCATGTCACCAGTCCAATCATGTTGGATCAGCAACATGGGCTCTTTAACCATTCCGCTATTCTTAGTATCATATTCCGCTTGAGTTGTACAGAAGCCAGCTTCCTTATTAGTTCTTTCTTGTTATTACGAGTATACCTCTTCCCTTCTAACTCTATATTTTTCAAGGTTTTTTTAGGGTACCTTCTTACTCGATATGATTCCATTACATTTCTGTAAACAGAAATTCGTACATTCATAAATTATTTGAGGGAGATACTTCAAAATCCAAATAACATCAAAAAAAAATCCATCAAGATAAAAGAGATACCATGCCATACCCGAACCACACGAGATGAGGTTGGGGGGGGGGGGGGCGCATTGTAAAGATAAAAATAAGAATGGCTTGTAAAGTAGAATAGATCCCTATGAAAGCATGGAAGGGTATTTGAGAAGAGACTTGTTTGATTTGATGGCAATTTTAGTAAAACTACAAGAGTAAGGGAGATGTGTAATTGATGTAGAATATGCACTTCGGTTCCCATTTCAAAAACAAGAAAGATGTTGTGATTTGAACAAATCATAGTAGAGGTAAAATATTTACCTCCACTCATAATAAATATTACGGATAAAAAGAAATCAAAAGGGATCTTCAAGTGCTTTTCATTTACTTGGAAAATACTTCTGACATGGCATCGCGATCAGCTTGCTGGTGGATTTACTTGGAGCAACTGAAAATTTCCAATATGTTGATGTAAGTAAGGCCATGTATGATGATGGTGCAGCTAGTAATGCAAGGTATTCATACTAAGAGAGATAACCTAAAAGTTTCATATCAGTTGATACATGATGGATCGGCTCTGAACCCATATTCATGGTCTTTGTTAGGTATGGATTAACTAGGTTGTCTAGGCGGTTAGGCATTCCCCAAGGGCGTCCACAGGGCCTAGGCATTTCTACACTTTTAAAAAAACTCATATGTATATGACTTCAATCCCATATGAGTGAGGCTAGAATACACTTGAGTGTTTCAACCCCACTACAATCAAGTTTCCTACCATTGGATAAACTGCGGATCATTTCATCAAGAGAACCACGTACTCGTCATATATCTCTATCTCCTTCTCTCTCTTTGCATGCAAATCCCTTCTCTCCTCTGCCTCCTCAATTCTCAATCCCGTCTCCAGTAAAAATCCTAGTTGCCTTCTCTCCTCACGCCCATACCACTCGCAGCCAGTCAGCAACGACAACTGTCATGGGTGGTGTTTGCAGCCGGCTAAGATCCTCAAACAAGCTCAATCATAGATCATTCAACCAGTGATATCTCTTCTCACGCCTCTACCTTTCAGGACCAGGCAGTCAGCCGACAATGACGAGGATGATCGTGTGCAACCGACTGAGAACTGCATACACACTTAGGTCTACGCTCAGCCAGTCAGGGATCTCCTCTTCTCTTGCCCCTTCCCTTCAGGCTCATCCAACATGCAATGACCATGAAGAAGGGTTGTTTGTGTGGCAACCGGGGATCTCTTCTGACAAAGACGGACAAGTAGATGTGGGTAATGGGAGAAGGTGGCTATGCTATATACTTAGTTCAATATTACAGTCCTTTGCATGCTAATTGCACTGTTATTGAATTTGAAAAGATGATGAATTTTATGAGTTAGCTATGACTCATCTGGTACTTTGCCTTTAGAAAAGGAACGAACTAGTAGTGTCTTTCTACTGAATTGCATGGATTATCCATTTCTATATATAAGTAGTCGTCAAGTTAAAATGTGGGAAAAAATCAGTCTATAAGAGTTACAAACTGTATGTCAAAAAACCAATCCATTAGAAGAGGTTGTATCTTTTATCTAATTATATTGGTGATGTTGCCGATAACCCTCATCCTGCAAGCTTATTGTTCTGGCGATATAGACTGATTTGGCGGATTTTGTCCTAGTGATATAGACTGAAGAGGACACCATGGCGTGGCAAGGTTATACTGTTGCTTAGTAAACTATGCACTATTTTGTAAGAAGTAAGCATAGGAAGATAACAGGAACTCTTCTGTGTCACTTCGAGCTCCTTCAGTATGAACATGCACATGCTGATAACAATCTTATGAAATGCGTACTTCGCATCTAAACATGGTCCCTTCTTCCATGCATTCCACAGCTGCATGCACTTCGAAATTAACCAAAAAGAATTACCATTCAGTTGTACACTATGATCCCAACTAAGCATGCTCATAACTACATATAGCACATTACATTACTTTGGATATCATAACTCCATGACCGATAGATATTATTACGTGGAATGTTTACAGGCACCATGTGGTATCAAAGTAGTTCTATTATTACTACAGAAACCATAGTATCTCTACTTTCGTTAAAAAGATCCCAAACTGGTGCACGGATGGAATTAAAACTAAATCACATTATCAAGGTTCCAGCTAAGAGAAGTTCAGATTTTATACCTTCAAATTCTGCATGTCATGCAAGCCACGCTCTGGTTTGTTTACTCCCACAAAGCATGACCACTAGGCATATGGGTCGAACATAAATGCATTATGCATGAAATGTTAACCTCCTAATATATGTTATGAAACAAGCCTCCATCGTCAGATCAATCAATTCTGTTGGATCATATATTATGAAGTATAGGTCTCACAACAACTGATATCATGATAATCACAAATTATGCACTTTGAAGACATGACAGCCACATCTCACCAACCAGCAAAGAACCGTCGAGCAGCAAACAATCATGATATAAGAAAAAGAACCGCTGCCTCGTAAGATATTCAAATCTGTCATGGATATACACCAATCCAACAGGCTTCTCTCTTACTCAAAGGGGGAAGACTTATTCCGATCACACCGGCTATCTAAGCCTAAAGGGCAGAGGCGAGAGAAGAGATATCATCTGCTGGCTGAGTGTAGGGTTGAGCCTGTTTGGAGATCTTGGCCGGCTGCAAACTCTACCCACGGCTTTCTTCATTGTCGGCCGGCTGCGGATAGCATGGCTTAGAGGAGAGACGGCAACCAGAATTTTGTTAGAGACGGGAGTGTGGATGGAGGAGGCAAGAGGAGAGAAGGGAGTCGCATGTAAATAAAGAGAAGGAGAGAGAGAGATGACGAGACAGGTGGGGTAAGGAGTGTGGTGATCCAGTCCGCGGTTCTCTTGATCCAATGATCCGTAGTTAATCCAACGGCAGGAAACTTGATTGTATTTGGGCTGAAATACACTTAAGTGTATTCTAGCCTCTCTCTCTCTCTCTCTCTCTCTCTATATATATATATATATATATATATATATATATATATATATATATATATATATATTAACCTACAAGGAATATATGAAACTGTAGGAATTTGAAAGAGGAGATCTAGGAAGAGGAAGAATAAGAATGGAGGAGCAGTAGTGTGGGAAGAGATGGATGGAAAGAAGAAGAAGAAAAAAAAGCAAAACGCAGCAGCATGAACAGGGGGGATATTAAAAAGAGGGGGGGGGGATAAGTAAAATAATAATAGAAAATTGGAGTAACAAAAAGAATAAAACATGTAACGGAAAATGGAAGGACCGTCTAAAGGAAGAAGATGCATGGAGCATCAAAGTTGCTACATGGTAGAGCAAAAAGAAAACACAACAGAGAATTGTGGGGGGAGGGGAGAATATAGAACAAAAGAATAAGAAAAAAAATCATTGCATAGCAACATGTTGCTGTTTGATGGAGGAAAAAGAAGAAAATAAATAGAAAACAGTGGGAGGGGGAAACAAGAAATAACAATAAAAAGCAGCAGCAAGTTTACAAAGATAAAATGTGGACATTTGAATTTTTTGCTTAGTGGATCAGGCCCATATTCAGCCCACTAGCAGCTTCGGCGTGCCTAGGCGAACGCACAGGCCGCTTAGGTGCACTTAGGCGGACGCTCAGGCCGCTTAGGACGCCTGGAAGGCCTAGCTGGGTTTGGTGTCCAGGTTCTAGCACCCAAGGGGCTACCTAGGAGCGCCTGTACAATCATGATTGAGAACAAACTCAAGCTGATATGCTATGGAGTATGTTATTTGTTTTTTAGTTCTTATTGAGATACAATAGATGAAATGAACAAGAGGTCAATCAGTACTAGAAGTGCCGAGAGATTGGATTCAGAGGCTTTTAAGAGTAGTAGACGCAAAACATAGTAGATGCACTACATTTTGGCCAAACTGAGACTTAATGAAACCTAGAAAGTATGAAAACCGTTCTAGTGACAGACAAGGATGCAGTTATGGATCTTGTTTATACAATGTTGGCTATAATATCTTTCCACCTTATGATACCTAATGTAATGTCAACTAACCAGGTAAAAATGTATACTGCACAGCACATGGTCAAGTGGAACAAGATAACACTATGGACATATAAACTAGTCACTCCACAGTGTATGGACTAAGACGTCCAGCTTAAAAGACAACAAGCCAAAAAGAAAAATACCAGTTGAGTTCATCTGTAACCTTGAATAAGCAGTACAACAGTACCATAAGTAAATTATATCATATGAAGCAGCACCAGATGCTTTTGAGACCAAAAGAAAATCAACAAGATGATCAGTTTATAGATCCGGTAACTTAATTATCGCATAAGTAAATTAATAAGTGATACATGCTTACTTAGTTACACTATAGGGCTTTGATATATATATGTATCAGCAACTGCCCACTTTGAACAACAGAAAACTCTTCAAAAATAGAGAGTCATGAAAGTATATCCTCAGAAAATGTGAAGCCGTGTTTCCACATCAACCCTAGTACTCTCTGAGCATCCAACCTCTTCCCAGATTCCATATACGCCTTGAACATAATCCAAAAGGTCCTTTGACAAGGAGAAATGCTCAAATATTCCATTTCATCCAGCACATTGTGCATTTCAGCAAAACGCTGTTGTTTACCGTACATGACCATCTTGCAGTGATATAATGATCGACAAAGTCTCCATCCTGCTAGCTCAGCCCGCTTGACAAATTCAACTAGTTTATCCACTGCGCCGCACTTGAAGTATCCTGTAATTATCGATTTCATGATACCAACAGTTATAACAACAATACGACGGTCAAATGCTTCATCTATCAACGTTTCCATCTTATCAACTAAGCCTTCATTTGCATACAACCTTATGAGCAACACATTTAACCAGGGTCTGTACTGGTCTTTTGGTGTGTATTCCATGAGCGCCTCAATCTTTTCCACTCTATCGCTACTAGAGCTTCTACAGTATGCACATATCATAGTCCGGATCAATGTCACCTCCTGCTCAATGACATGGTCCTTCACCAGCTCAAACATCTTTTCCATCATTTCCAAATTAACAGCATGGGCATACCCTCGGAGCATTAATAAATATGTTGAAGTGTCCGGCTTAACAGGGCTGTCCTCCATTTCTTTAAATGTCCTTTCCATTTTATCCCACATGCCTGCAGTAATATATCCAGCAATCAAAGTATTGAATGTCTTCAGGGTTGGACGAAGATTGGATTCCTTGATTTGGTTCAGGATGTCCTCCATTCTCTCAACAAAGAATGAATGCCTACATATGGAGAGTAATATATTGTAGGTGACAATTGTCGGGCAACAGCTTTCATCCCGCATCAAGCACTTAAAAAGAGACATGGCCTCTTGCATGATCTCGTTATGCATGTATACGGTCATAAGGGCATTGTAAGTGGGAGTAGTCCTGAGCCCAGATATTGTCGCCTCATTGAAAAGTTTAACAGCAAGTTCAACGTTTCTAGCTCGCCCGGCGAGTGTTATAGCCTTGACGTATTCCTCCGGCAGCATAGGATACACTCCACACTCTGCTAGCCCGCGCCTCCATTTGAAAACCTGGCAGCATATGAGAAAGAGAGACGTTTATATATTCCAGTGGAAGATGGTGCAGTTCACTAAGTTGCCCAAACTAAGGAGATCTTACGTTTAGAGCGAGAAGCGGGCGGGACTGCAGCTGAGAGAGCAGTTCGACGAAGACAACGCCATATTTGGACCGCTCGAGGAGTGAGGATGCAGAACTAGTCTCAAGGGGTTCTTGGAGGTCCGCCTCGTCGGGTAAGGAAAGGATATTGGCCGCAAGTTTGTTGATTTCGGACCGCAGGTCGTCTAAGAGACTGAGGTTTCGAACGGGACTCTCTGTCAAAGGAAGGATCTTTTCCCTGATTTCAGACTGACCTTCGGAGAAATACCCGTCAGAGGAGAAAAGGAGACTGAGGTTTCGAACGGGACTCTGTGTCAAAGGAAGGATCTTTTTCCTGATTTCAGACTGACCTTCGGAGAAATACCCGTTAGAGGAGAAAAGGCGACAGGAACCGCGGTCGGATGGGCGCGGGCAAGGTATGAGCTGATAGTAGCGGACGGTAATACTGGGGAGGCTAGAAAGAGCCTCCAAGCTGCCACACCAAGTAGGAGACGACGCTGAGACCCCATGTGAACGAGGTGCCGTCAAGACGCTGACCACCAGGTCTCGAGCTCGACTAGTACGCCGCGAAAGGTTGCAGAAACGGAGACAGATTTGAGCGGCCTCCAAGTCTCGACGTCGCAAAAGTCCTTTCTTCGCTAACTGGCTGCTGATGGTCACGACAGACATCTTGACTCTAGGGGACGTCGTGACCTCCTACACCTGACCCTACCCAGTCCACGACCTGGTGGCGTACCTTAATCCTTTACAGAGGTTCCTGAACGAAGCCGCCTCCCTGGTTTCGGTCTTCGCGGCGGCCAAGCTCGTGGAGTGCGTCACGGAGAGGCACAACATCAGGCTCAGTAGATCGGATTGAGGTTTCCAGCAGCTATCTGTCGAAAGAGTTTGGGAGTGGCAGGATTGCCAAGGACGAACTCCGTGAATTTGGTGAACATTGACGCCGATAGGGTAGATGCACAACGTTGTCCCTGTCCCGGTGAAGATAGGATTGGGATTGTCCATCATCTTCGGCCTCTATTCTTCATCTTTTGCTTTCTCCTGATCGAATGCTAAGAAGGCGGAAGAAAATTTCTAATGAGATGTTACTCTGCAATGCGCATGTGGTGTTCGATTAAATGCATGTATCGGTAGAGTTTGATTACAAAGTCGTACGAAATTCTGTTTTTTTTTTTTTGAGACTAGAGAATTATTTATTCATCCCGCTCTCTAGCGCAGGCCAAAACAGGTCCAAGTTGATATTTGTATCAGCTCGGAGCCAAGAAGGTTTAAAGGTACTGAAATTACATGGAAGAAAAGACTACATAGAGTGTTTTGCTATGCCGTCAGCAACCCTGTTCAGTTCACGTGGTATATACAATACAGTGACCTGAGCAAAGGCATTGCTGAGGGCACGAAATTTCCTCCAAAGCGGTTGGAGCTTTTGCGACGGAAGCTGGTTGTCCCTGAGAAGCTGCACAGTTAAACTTGAGTCTGACAGTAAGAGAATCCTCATGAGGCCAAGCTCCTGCCCCAGATGTCCTGCGAGAATGGTAGCAAACACCTCAACTTCCAAGGCGGAGGAGGAAAAGAAAGGTATTCCTTTCCCATGGATGCACTTGCCAGTAGGGTCGATGACATGAATGCCAGCTCCGGCTCTCTTGGAGCTGTGATTGAAGGACGCGTCGACAAAGATGGCCGCTTCATAGCACGACGGTCTAGACAGGGGTTGACGCATTCCTACTGACAAGGAATTTTGCTTAACAGGAAGATTCATGATGGTTCCAGTTCGCTCCTTGATAAAGTCGATGTTGCGGCGCGAGGAAGGGATGGTATTGTTATGGACCCGGTCATTCCGCACCTGCCATAGATGCCAGCAAGCTATGATGTACTGGATATGGCGCTCCCCTTTACTGCTGTTACATATGATATTCTATATCCATGCCTCCTCAGAAGAAGTAAAGAAGTCACTGTGAACTCCTAGCCCGGTCCAGACTTGGCGGCTAGTTGTGCAGTCCCTTAAGCAATGCAGAAGAGTTTCAGGTTGATTATTACAGACAGGGCAGGTGATGTCAACATTGAGATGGCGGCGCTGTTTTTCCGAGTTTGTTAGCAGCGCACGATGCTGGAGCATCCAGGCGAAGACTCTTATGCGTTCAGGGACTCTGAGCTTCCAGACAGCCTCCCATCTGCCCGACGTTGGAGTGTTCCGGTCAGAGTGGATCCAATCATAAGCAGAGCTAACAGTGAAATTACCCGATTCCTCATAGGGCCACGACCAACTGTCCATGCCTGAATTATCCACAGGAGGCGGGATAGACCTGATATGATCCGCCATCCCTGCTGGGAGGTAGTTCATGATGAAGGACATGTCCCAGTCGCCATTAGTTTCTCTCATGGAGCAGACGTTGAGGTCTGCGAGCTCCAAGGGGATGTGCCAGGTCGGATGGAAGTCCAAGACAGAACTGCCGTGTATCCATTTGTCGGACCAGACATTGGTGTGAGTCCCAGAATTAACAACCCTGCGGCTAATGGGCATAAGGGTGTTGATATTTTTTTTGATGAAGGCCCAAGCCAAGGAGCAGGGTTTCTTACTGAACGTGTTGTTGCGCATGTACTTTTCCTTCATAACATTGACCCAGATAGCAGGGTGATCGTTCATAAAATACCAGACATTCTTGAGCATGAGAGCTGTATTTTGGTCTCTTGCATCTTTGATTCCAAGGCCTCCCATCCGTTTAGGGGATGTAACTTTCTTCCAGAAACTAGAGATAATTTCTTGTGCTCCCTCCCTCCCGACCAAATGAAGTTCTTTACATGCTTATTGATGTCATCACGGAGAGCGGGTGAAAGCCGGACCGTCTGCATGGTATAAGATGGAATGGATTGTAAGGTAGACTTGGCGAGGGTAATTCTCCCTGCCAAAGAGAGGTGTCGAGCAGACCAGCTTGGCATCCTTTCTTTTATGGAGTTTGTGATATGTTGATGCGTTTGTTTATTGACCCTGTGATGAAGAATGGGCACGCCAAGGTAGCGCCCTAGGTCCTCAGTGTAATCAATGTCGATGCACCTACAGAACGCACATCTCTCTGCCCTTGAAGTGTTCGATGAAAAGTAGCATCTAGATTAAATTCTGTAACGACAATGATTTCGTTAGTTATTTTATGAAATAGAAAAAGATTTACAAGTAGTCAAGTGCATACATAATGTCATTGTTTACATTACATGAGTGGTTATTTAAAGTACATGTATAAGTTATGAATAATGTAGTATGTTGGAAATTATAATTTGAATTAGTGCATATATTTTGACAAATAGATATATACCAGAATTTACGATAGATTCATTCACATGGAGAACTTTGTATTATTTTGCATTTTGCTGCAATTTAATATAAATGGGTCATATTGGGTCCCCATTACCATTTGGGTTGGTGATAACACCAAATTTTGTGACGTTTTTGCCCTTTATTATGTTATCAAAACTACCCTTTTCTGCTATTTTCCTCTATTTTATTAGCATTTTCGCAATAATTGGCCAAGCAACGCTCTTATTCCAGTTTTTCCTATCTTTTACAGGGTTTTCATTATTTTTGTGCAATAAGGCCGATTCCGGCCCACAATAAGTCTAAGCCCGTCTCGACCTTCCTGACGCCCGATACAACCCTGCCCGACAGGGGCTGGGCGACACAAGAATCATCGGCGGAGAAGGGCGCCTTGCGAAAGGGACGTACCGGCCGACACACCTTCTACCCGACAGGGAGCCGAAGCCGCCCGACGACCCAGCTCGTCGAGCGACACGACCACCCACCGGCAGGCGTGCCGCCAGCCACGTGACCAATAGCCAGCGCCTCGCGTCGAAGACATACATGTATCAGCCGTCCACATCCATCGACCGGCGTATAAGGGGGCTACGTGGCGTTTCCAGCACCATAACTCCTTCAACCGCCGGTATAAATAGCAGCTACAGGAAGCCGAAAAGACAGGTCAGAGACGTCGGAGGTTGGATAGGTCGGGACGGATAGCCAGTTCCCCGTTCGGACAGTTGGGGACTTGAGCAATCTGCGAGAGAAGTGCGAGAGAAACCGTATCGTGCCCCAGTGCTCGTACCGGGCGACACTAGGTGAGCTCTTCCTCATCCCGAGAGGGAGGGGATCGGTTCACCTAGGACTGTACCAGACGATACTGAGGGCCGATATCGGCCGACGTAGATACGCGACACGAGTGCCTGACATCAATGCCCGACAGTAGTATATGTAAATCCTTGGCCGACACGATACCGAAACCGATACGCTCTCCCCGTCAGTTGTGCCGCTCGAGAGGGTGTGCCGCCCGACATGAGCGTATCGGCCAGGGTCTTCGAACGATATAGTCGTCCGTCAGGCGTGCCGTCCAAGAGTTCGTGCCGCCCGACACAGCTGTATCGGGATAGGTCCCTGGACGGTATCGGGCTGGGAGTAGTAGTAGTTTGTCGCCCTTCTACATCAAGAAGGCGACATCTATCTTTAATTTTGTTATTTAAATTCTTAGCTTATGCATTGTATTAAGACCCTTATTGCTGATAGAAATAGAAATGCTAAATTGCTCTTTGTTTAATGCTTAGTGCCTTATGATTGGGTAACTACTGTGTTGGATATCTGAACTCTAGCTTGCATGTTTTGGATCGCGTTTCGCTTAGCTACCGAATCGTCTTTCCCGTCGCAACTACTTCGAGAGTTGGGTTGTGGCTCTAGTGTTCGGTCTGATTCTAGAGTATGAGAGTGCCCGGAACGGAGTTGTTTTAGTATCATGCCACTCTAACTTGAGTCCAGCAACCTCGAGAGGGGTGTTGAAGCTTGGTTAGAGGCACCCGCTCTGAGAGGAGGGGTGCAGGGTGTTACTGCTACCGCTTATCTTTCTAAAAGTCTTATCCCTTGCATTACGCCTTAAACTGCAGTTTACCTTTCTATTTTCTGTTACATGAAAATTCCTAAAAAATTGCTAAATGACAAAATCTTAATCTTTCTCGTAACTCTAGTTGGAGATAGTTTTCCTTGATTTAATCATGACATTTGGTTGTTCCCTTCGGGGAACTTAATTAGCTCTTTATATCCACTGGAATGTAGAGTGTCGATTCAGAGTCGTCAACACAACCCACCTTGTCCCTGTGTTCGACCCCGTATGACTACTTCGACCCCGTAAACAAAGTTGCGGGGGCCTAGAAGGATTCGGGTTATAAATGCGAAGGCTCGACTACCTCAAATACGCCTCCAATTTTAGGACGCGCGATTTAGGACGTTTTTGCCCTTTATTCTGTTATCAAAACTACCCTTTTCTGCTATTTTCCTCTATTTTATTAGCATTTTCGCAATAATTGGCCAAGCAACGCTCTTATTCCAGTTTTTCCTATCTTTACAGGGTTTTCCTTGTTTTTGTTCAATAAGGCCGATTCCGGCCCACAATAAGTCTAAGCTCGTCTCGACCTTCCTGACGCCCGATACAACCCTGCCCGACAGGGGCTGGGCGACACAAGAATCATCGGCGGAGAAGGGCGCCTTGCGAAAGGGACGTACCGGCCGACACACCTTCTACCCGACAGGGAGCCGAAGCCGCCCGACGACCCAGCTCGTCGAGCGATATGACCACCCACCGGCAGGCGTGCCGCCAGCCACGTGACCAATAGCCAGCGCCTCGCGCCGAAGACATACCTGTATCGGCCGTCCACATCCATCGACCGGCGTATAAGGGGGCTACGTGGCGTTTCCAGCACCATAACTCCTTCAACCGCCGGTATAAATAGCAGCTACAGGAAGCCGAAAAGACAGGTTAGAGACGTCGGAGGTTGGATAGGTCGGGACGGATATCCAGTTCCCCGTTCGGACAGTTGGGGACTTGAGCGATCTGCGAGAGAAGTGCGAGAGCAACCGTATTGTGCCCCAGTGCTCGTACCGGGCGACACTAGGTGAGCTCTTCCTCATCCCGAGAGGGAGGGGATCGGTTCACCTAGGACTGTACCGGACGATACTGAGGGCCGATATCGGCCGACGTAGATACGCGACACGAGTGCCTAACATCAATGCCCGACAATAGTATATGTAAATCATTGGCCGACACGATACCGAAACCGATACGCTCTCCCCGTCAGTCGTGCCGCTCAAGAGGGTGTGCCGCCCGACATGAGCGTATCGGCCAGGGTCTTCGAACGATATAGTCGTCCGTCAGGCGTGCCGTCCGAGAGTTCGTGTCGCCTGACACGGCTGTACCGGGATAGGTCCCTGGACGGTATCGGGCTGG
This sequence comes from Alisma plantago-aquatica, assembly GCA_963693085.1. Lineage (NCBI taxonomy): Eukaryota > Viridiplantae > Streptophyta > Magnoliopsida > Alismatales > Alismataceae > Alisma > Alisma plantago-aquatica. The sequence continues at coordinate 124,375,623 of OY856415.1, read as the reverse complement.
GAGTAGTAGTAGTCTGTCGCCCTTCTACATCAAGAAGGCGACATCTATCTTTAATTCTGTTATTTAAATTCTTAGCTTTTGCATTGTATTAAGACCCTTATTGCTGATAGAAATAGAAATGCTAAATTGCTCTTTGTTTAATGCTTAGTGCCTTATGATTGGGTAACTACTGTGTTGGATATCTGAACTCTATCTTGCATGTTTTGGATCGCGTTTCGCTTAGCTACCGAATCGTCTTTCCCGTCACAACTACTTCGAGAGTTGGGTTGTGGCTCTAGTGTTCGGTCTGATTCTGGAGTACGAGAGTGCCCAGGATGAAGTTGTTTTAGTATCATGCCACTCTAACTTGAGTCCAGCAACCTCGAGAGGGGTGTTGAAGCTTGGTTAGAGGCACCCGCTCTGAGAGGAGGGGTGGAGGGTGTTACTGCTACCGCTTATCTTTCTAAAAGTCTTATCCCTTGCATTACGCCTTAAACTGCAGTTTACCTTTCTATTTTTTGTTACATGAAAATTCCTAAAAAATTGCTAAATGACAAAATCTTAATCTTTCTCGTAACTCCAGTTGGAGATAGTTTTCCTTGATTTAATCATGACATCTGGTTGTTCCCTTCGGGGAACTTAATTAGCTCTTTATATCCACCGGAATGTAGAGTGTCGATTCAGAGTCGTCAACACAACCCACCTTGTCCCTGTGTTCGACCCCGTATGACTACTTCGACCCCGTAAACAAAGTTGCGGGGGCCTAGAAGGATTCGGGTTATAAATGCGAAGGCTCGACTACCTCAAATACGCCTCCAATTTTAGGACGCACGATTTAGGCCGGTCAACTTTCTGGCGCCGTTGCCGGGGACAAGGCAATTGGCACTGTTGACGAATCCGAATCCACTAACTACACTCCCGTGCCTCAAGCTTAGAAATAGGCTTGACATCACTTCTTCTTCTTTTTCTTTTTCTTTTACTTTAAGCATTATTCTTTACCCCAATTATAATTTTCTAAACATGATTTTTATGCGGATTTCAGGTACTCTGATCTACTGAACACCAAGACTGTCAACCATGCCTCGTTGTGAGCAACCTCTTTCTGAGGGCAAATGTCAGAGCCAAAGAGAGAAAGCGACCCGACCTAATTGGGTTGGTCAGCTTTCCGCCTACATAAAAAGACAGGACACCATCATCAACCAGCTGGTACAGGGGACGCTTACCAGCCCTGGATCTCTGAATTCCATGCAACACCAGACGGCGAGTCTGCAGATGCGTCAATGGGAGGTCGATCAACGGCTGTCTCAGATGGCTGCTCTGATGAAGAACCCTGCAGGAAAGATGCTCCCTCACCCTGAAACTGCAGTAATGGCAGTGCTTAGGTCAGGAAAGACGGTAGAGCGCGCTGATGAAGCCCCACCGGAACCTGAGCAAGGGCCCAAGGATGCCGTTCCAACAGGAGATGGAGGCAGGCCTGCAGAAGCTGAAGAGCCTGCGTCGAGACCGTCCGATGAGCCATCTGGTGGGAGGAATCCTTACGCTCCCAGGGTACCGTTCCCGTACAAGCTGATCAAGGCAAATCTGAAAAAGCGGCACGAAAGGTTCATGGATTCGATCAGGAAGCTGCATCTTGAAGTCCCCTTCCTTGACGCTTTGGAGGAGATGCCCACATACGCCAAGTTTCTCAAAGATCTAATAATGAAGAAAAGAAGGGGGGAAGGATACAGACAGTGTACCTGGCCTCTACTTCCTCTGCCTTCGTAAAGCCCAGCTTGCCGACTAAGAGAAAGGATCTCGGAGCTTTCACGATCCCATTCGCCATCGGGGACAATGTCGAGCGGAAGGGTCTGGCGGACTTGGGAGCAAGCATCAGCCTCACGCCCTTAAGTTTCGCGCAAAGGATGGGTTTGACCGACATGGTTCGAACCAATATGCGGATTGAACTGGGAGATCACTCTTTCAAAAGACCTGTAGGCATTGTCGAAGATGTGCCGATTAGGGTCGGTGATTTCTTTATTCCCTGCGACATCGTCGTCATCGACACAGCTGAAGATCCCAGATGTCCGATCATCTTCGGACGCCCTTTCTTGGCAACAGGGAGGGCGCTGATTGATGTCTCTGAAGGGATAATCACCTTGAGGGTTGGAAACAGCCACATGGACTTCAAGATGAAGGAAATCATGAGAGGTCCATCCCTGTCTGAATCGGCCTGTTTTGCGGATAGCTACAATAAATTCTGCGAGGAAATAGAGGAGGATATCCGGACAGTGGATCCCCTCGCGAGAGCAATAAGCTGTCAGGATCTCGACTTCGAAAATCCCGAAGTCGTGAAGCATCTCGACATTTTCAACCTTTCTGACATAGACTTGCAAGAAGAAGAGGAGGAGGTGGACTCTGCAAAGTATGCCTCCCTTGAAGGAGAACCTCAGGAGGAGACACCCAGAGCAAAGCCGGATTTAAAAGCGTTACCTGAGGGACTGAAGTACGGATTTTTAGATGAAGAACAGAGGAACCCAATCATCATAAACGCCGGTCTTTCAAGCAATCAGCTGGACCGGCTCCTTGAGGAGTTAAGACTCCACAGGGGGGCTATAGGATATTCCGTAGATGATATCAAAGGCCTTAGCCCCGCCCTTTGCATGCATCGCATCAACTTGGATGAATCTGCCAAGCCCCTGGTCCAACCCCAGAGGAAGCTGAATCAGATGCTCAAAGAGGTCGTCAAGAAAGAGGTAATAAAGCTTAGGGACGCGGGGATCATTTACCCAATTAGCGACAGCAACTGGGTAAGCCCGATCCACGTAGTACCCAAGAAAGGCGGGATGACTGTGGTTAAGGGTGAGAAGGGTGACGAAGTGGCGGTAAGGACCGTCACTGGTTGGCGAATGTGCATTGATTACCGAAAGCTAAATTAGGCTACAAAAAGGGATCATTTTCCGCTACCTTTTATTGACCAAGTTCTTGAAAGATTAGCGCATCACGATTATTTTTGTTTTCTTGATGGCTTTTCAGGATTTTACCAGGTACCCATCTTACCCGACGACTAGGAGAAAACGACGTTCACCTGCCTCTACGGCACCTATGCCTTTAGAAGGATGCCCTTCGGACTCTGCAATGCCCCTGCCACCTTTCAAAGATGCATGATATCAATGTTCCGTGCGAGGTCCATCGGGCCAGTTTGGTCCATCGGGCCGGACAAGGCGCCGGGCCCCGACGGCTTCAACGCCAGCTTCTTTAGAAGTTGCTGGAGTGTGATTGGGGAGGACGTGACGAGAGCCGTTCAATGGCTGATGGGGGGGACATGGTGCGCGAGGTTAACCACTCCTTTTTGGCCTTGATCCCAAAAACGGACGATGCCACCCATCTCCGCGACTTCAGGCCCATTGCCTGTAGTAGCGTCCTTTACAAGATCTTTGCCAAGATCTTGGTGGAGAGACTCAAGGGGGTGATCGGGGGGTTAATCTCGCAAAATCAAGGGACGTTTATCCCAAACAGGAGCATTTCCGATTGCTCCCTCCTCGCTGCGGAGTTCCTCCTTGGTTTCGACATCAAGCGTACAAAGCCGAAGGCATGCCTTAAAACTGATCTCTCCAAGGCCTACGATCATGTTGATTGGGAGGCTTTATGGACCATTATGGTTAGGATGGGTTTCCCCCCCACTTGGATGGGCTGGGTTACACAATGTGTAACCACCTGCTCCTTCTCTGTGCTTGTTAACGGTCTCCCGGCGGGCCTCTTCAATAGCTCGCGCGGGCTTAGGCAGGGCTGTCCCCTGTCCCCTCTCCTCTTCACAATCGTCATGGAGTACCTCACCATCCTCATGGCAGAAGGGGAACGGCTTGGCTTGTTTCACACCTACAAAGTCAAGCGAACAGCCGTCATGTCCCACCTCATCTTTGCGGACGACGTGCTCTTCTTCGTGGAAGGCTCTAGGAGGAGTCTTCGGGGGATCAAGACCGTGCTGGAGGAATTTACCGCCACAATGGGGATCAAAGTCAACCCATCTAAATCCAGGATTTTCTTCTCCAAAGCTGCTGCAGGCAACGCCAACCGTCTCAGTTGCATCCTGGGGTGCCCGGTGGATGAGCTCTCCACGCGCTACCTAGGGTTCCCCCTAGCTGCCCGGAACCACAAAGCAGCCTTCTTCAATCCGTGTCTTGATCAGATGAAGAAAATGGTCTCTAAGTGCCCCCCAGATAAAATCACGATGGCGGGGCATTGCATCTTGGCCAAGGCTAACCTCACCGGCCTGGTTACCTATTGGGCGTTGCAGGGTCACATTCTTGTTGGCACTTGTGACCGGATGGAGATGGTTTTGGCAGATTTTGTTTGGGGCTCTAGCTATCATCCTATGCGTTTTGAACGCATGGCTAGACCTCACAGGGAAGGGGGCTTGGGTCTTAAAGGGGTCAGCACTATTAACCGATGGGCCTCCCTCAAAAGGCTCGTTAGGTTCCATACCTGCCCCCACTCCCCTTGGACCCTCTGGATGCGCAGGCGCTACAGACTTATCCCTCCTGACCCGGCGCTACTGCGACATGGTGCTTCTAACTCTTGGAAGAACATGGCCTGTGCGTGGGCTGAGCACCAGCATATCTTTGTGCGCTCCCCCACTAGCATCACGACGCTTGCCAACCCCAGCACCGACTTATGGAAGATCATCCAACCACAACAGGCCTTTTGTGACGTTGGCAAGACCATTTGGACAGGACACCTCATCCATAGATGGAGCTTCACTATCTACAGGGCATTCCATGATGCACTTGCCACCGCCGACAAGGTGCACGAATGGAACAGTCAGGCCAGTGACAGATGTACTTTCTGCAGGCAGCGGGAGAACGCCTCACACCTTTTCTTCCGCTGTAGATTCTCTAGGCTTGTTCTACAGCATGTCATGGACCTTCGTGACATCAGGGTCCCGGTTACGGCCACCATCGTTGACACCATAACCCTTTTTGATGACAAAACCAGGGGGTGGAAAGGTTGGAAGTGGCTGACTATCACTGCGTGGACATGCTCAGCCTACTTCATATGGAAGCAACACAATGAGAGAAGACATGGCGTACAGTCCCTTAGCCCCTCGGATTGTAGGGACCTGGTGGTCAAAGCTACAAGGCGTGTTGCGGAGGTACGGGGTTGGGGCTCCTCCACCCCGACCCACATATGTAGGGCTTGGCGGATCCCTCTAGCCCCCAGTTAGTTAGTTTGTATAGTGCCCACGGGCATAGACGGGGTTTTTGTAGAGTTACCCCCGTATACACTCCCTTTTTTGTAGTTAAATAGGGAGGCGGGACGCACCCCACACCATCTTCATAGGTGTGTGGCGTGTCCTATTTACTTTGATATGTCTTGTGGAGGCTCTACTCTCTTGTGAGCCTGTTTGACCCGGTGCTTCTCGCACCTTGGGGTCCTTGTAGGGTGGTTCATCTCGGTGGACCTCCTTCATCGTTTTTACCCGTCTATTTTAATATATAGACCATTCCGATGATATCAATGTTCTCAGATTTTCTAGAAGACATCGTGGAAGTTTTCATGGACGACTTCTCCATCTATGGAAGAGACTTCGATTGCTGTCTGAAGAACCTGTCGTTAGTACTTCAAAGGTGCGAGGAAAACAGCCTGGTCCTGAACTGGGAAAAATGTCATTTCATGGTACGGGAGGGCATCGTCCTAGGGCATAAGATCTCAAGGCTCGGGATCGAGGTGGATACCAGCAAAATCGAAGCTATATCTAAACTTCCTCCACCAAATTCCGTCACGGGGATAAGAAGCTTCCTCGGGCACGCCAGATATTACCGAAGATTCATCAAGGACTTCTCAAAGATTTCCAAACCATTGTCCAATCTCCTGGTAAAAGATGCTGAATTTGTTTTCTCTAACGATTGTCTCAGTGCTTTTCAGGCCCTGAAAAATGCTTTATTATCACCACCTATCCTTCAAGCGCCAGATTGGGGTTTACCCTTTGAGCTAATGTGCGACGCTAGCGACTACGCAGTGGGAGCAGTCTTGGGGCAAAAGAAAGATAAAAAGCACCATATGATTTGCTACGCTAGTCGCACGTTGGACGAAGCACAGGTAAACTACACAACCACCGAGAAGGAAATGCTCGCGGTTGTCTTCGCGTTTGATAAGTTCAGATCGTATCTCGTCGGATCAAAGGTCAAAGTATACACAGATCATGGGGCGATAAAATACTTAATGCAAAAGAAAGACGCAAAGCCCAGATTGTTGAGATGGGCCTTGTTGCTCCAAGAATTCGATCATGAGATTATCGACAAGAAAGGCACGGAAAATGTGGTCGCAGACCACCTATCGAGGATAGTGGCTGAGAGACAGAGAGGGCCACAGATCGACGACAACTTTGCCGACGAAGCTCTCATGATGGCTGAAGCTCAAGAAGAAGGTTTGCCCTGGTTTGCAGACATCTACAATTTCCTCGCTTGTGGAGAGCTGCCTCCTGACATCACCTACAATCAAAAGAAGAAGCTATTCGCGGATGCCAAGAATTATTACTGGGATGATCCTCTCCTGTTTAGAAGATGCACAGACAACTTGTACAGGAGGTGCATCCCGGAAGAAGAAACTGCCGATATCCTGAAGGGATGCCACGCCTCCCCCTATGGTGGACACCTGGGTGGCGAAAGAACAGCGGCAAAAGTGCTACAATCAGGTTTCTACTGGCCCTCCTTATTTAAAGATGCTGCACGATTTGTAAAAGTTTGCAAAGAGTGCCAGTCAACGAGGAATATAGGGCGGAGGAATGAAATGCCGATGGCAAGCTGGATCGAAGTGGACATATTTGACGTATGGGGGATTGATTACATGGGGCCGTTTCCCCCATCCCAGGGGTATCAATACATACTAGTGGCAGTAGACTATGTGTCGAAATGGGTAGAGGCGGTGGCCACCCAAACATGCGACGCCAAGTCGGTTATCAAGCTTTTTGAGAAGACCATCTTTCCCCGTTTCGGTATACCGCGCACCGTAATAAGCGACGGCGGGTCACACTTCGGAGAAAGGCAGTTCGAAGCGCTCCTACGCAAGTATGGAGTAAAACATAAGATCGCTACGCCCTACCACCCACAGACATCGGGGCAGGTAGAGGTCTCAAATAGACAGATCAAGCGGATCTTAGAAAAGACTGTCAGCCGCACGCGGAAGGACTGGTCTATGAAACTTGACGACGCATTATGGGCCTACCGTACTGCCTACAAGACGCCCATTGGAACCACCCCCTACCGTCTTATATAAGGAAAATCCTGCCATCTGCCTTTGGAACTAGAACACAAGGCTCTTTGGGCGATCAAGTTCCTAAATATGGATCTAGACAAGGCAGGAGAAAAAAAGTTTTTACAGCTTCAAGAGCTCGAAGAGCTGAGGATTCACGCCTACGAGAATGCAAAGATCTACAAGGAAAGAACAAAAATGTGGCATGATGCCCACCTTAGGATAAAGGATGTGAGCAAAGGGGATAAGGTCTTGTTATTCAAGTCCTCCATCCGTCTTTTTCCTGGGAAATTACAGACAAGATGGTCGGGACCGTTTTCTATGGCAAAGATATACCCATCAGGAATGATGGAGCTCCGCGACAAGGATGACCCGACTAAGATCTTCAAGGTGAACGGGCACAGAGTGAAGAGGTTTTATGAGGACGAAGCTTTTGTCAGGAAAGCATAGATTGACTTACTAGAAGTGGGTACAACCGAAGAGCCTACACCGGTCGAGCTGGCGACGAAAACTTCAGCGCTCCTCGGGAGGCAGCCCAAGTCATAGATTAGGATGCATTTCTTTTCTTTATAAAAATAAACATTATGGACTGTAATAAGGCCCGAGTCAGTGCATGCGCACATGTGCTGACTCTTTTTGTTTTATGGGCCACCGCTGTGTTTTGCGGAGCATTGAGGAGTAATATCATCTGAGGTAGGAGATCCTTCTCTATACCAATGATGTTTTACCCTGGAATGGCCTTTTACTTCACCCAGGTTTAGTTTTGGCCTTTTGACCGCCCGCTTTTCTACCGTGTCGACCAGCTGGGCGCAGAACCGCTTGTATCGGGCAGCCTCGCCCCGGGCGTCGCAAGGGAAGCGGATGACCCTTGGACTGCCCGATGGGACTGCGCGTCTCGGGAATAGCGTGACTGAAACGCCCGACGCGCGCCATGTTTTGCACGTTTTACCCCCAGCTGGGTTCTCTATATATAGCGTGGAGGTTTCTTTGTGTCGGGCTATCATTTTCTCCTTTTTGCCACCTGGAACGCATGCAGTGATCCTCCCTTTTACTCGTGTGTCGGCCATCTTGCCTTCGCCCTGGTATCGGGCGATGCCTCCTGAGAGCAAAGGTATAGACCGACACACCTTTTGCCCGACACGTTATCTCTCGCCCGACACAGGTTTTATATCGTGTGAGGCGTATCAGCCGGCTTGTTGTTTTCTTATCGAACGACATGGCTTGTCGCCCGATAGGTTTGTAGACCGACACATTTATCGGCCGATAACCCTGTCGCCTGACGCCAGTATCTCTTATCGAGCCGCTTATCGGGTTCACATGACCTGCAGATTCTCTATCGCCCGACATGCTTTCGCACGACGCGCCGGCCGACAACGTTCTCCCCGATGTCGTTTCAGGCGACATACCTCTCACGACAATGTCATGTTTTTGCTTCATGTGACCTCGTATCGCCCGATACACCTATGTCGGGTGTCGAGCCTTATCGCGCGACAACATCGTGTCGTCCGATCGCTTATCGGCCAGTTTTAATAAGTTTTCTTTCTTTTCATCTTTCTTGCCTAACGGTTGATAACAGGTATGGCTCATATGGAGAAAACCACCTACCGTGCCAGCAAACACAGCGCGGGGATCAACAACAACTGTCGGGCAGAAACGGCAACAACAATGGAAAGGAAGATTTTTCTTGATTTGGTAGCTCCAATAGTGAGTCACCTAGCTAAGAGTGCGGCAACCAAGGCCTCCGAACAAGTTCGAGGCACCCTGGTTCCGTACTCTTAAGGGAGAGGGCCCACCCTGACTACACACTCCTGGGAACTAAACTAGGTACGGATAATCAGTCCCTTTGTTTATGCTCACAGCGGAGATGTGAAGAAAGGGGGGGGGGGCAGAAGTGAATTTTGAGGGTTTCGCTCCAGCTCAACCGCTACATCGCCAAAGCGAACCCACTAGACAACCTCCCAATGGCATGCTGCAACTTCGTAGGAGCATTTTGCAGCACATCAGAAAGCTAACCCTCACTGGCTAAGCTTTACCTTACTTTTGCTTTCTTCTCTACTCTGGGACAGAGTAGAAAGTAAGTTTGGGGGGGTATGCCAGTGAGGGAGGTATAAAAATTTTATCTCTTCGAGCTTTCTACGATATTCATTCTCTTTTACCTAATGTGCCCTTATAGCTCCCTGTATATCTGATGTACGCATGCATGCCATATAAAAATTTTCAAAAATCTTTCCTTTGCAAATTTCCTGCCCCTATGCATATGTACAAAGTTGCTGTAATAATAATAAAAACCTGTTGTGACTTCTTGCAAAGTTTACTTTCTGTATATTTAACGAGTACAAGTTCTGTCATATCTTTCTGATAATGTTGTCTCAAACAAACAAAAGATTGTGCCTTGCCATCCAAAAATTTTCGAAAAATAATAATCTCGCAAACAGCTAAGAGACGAGTATGGAGAAGGAAAAAGCTGCCCAAACAGCAGATATCTCTTTTGTTTTCCCTTACCCAGCAAAAATCCCAAAAAGAGAAAGAAGCTTTATGAGCATGAATAAAAGTATGAGAGTTGTGCCCAATAAGAGAAAAGAAAAAAAATATATACACACTTGTTTTCCAAAAGTACCCATCTTTAGGCATGGTAGATCCGGGGCAGTGGTACGTAGGATGTGAAATCACTGCTCTAAAGCCAACTGGCTTGGACTGCAGGGACCACTTGCCCGTTAACGGACCCTTACCTGGATGGACTGATGGGAAACAAGAAGAAAAACCCGAAAAGCCTTAGCCTACCCTATACACAACTTTCTGCCCTTAAAATAAAGTTGTTTGGTGTGGAAGCTAACTTCGGAATCATACACCAAAGTCTCGCTGAAGCTGTGGAGAAGAAAAATTTTACTTAAATAATAAGGCAAGTAGGGCAAGGTCTTTTGCTCGCTTTAAGACAGCATTACCTCCAAGACATCGCAAATCTTGTGCTACCCTTTAGCCTTAAAGTTTTGCTGTGCAAGAAGAAGCAACACAAAGTTTAGTTTAAATATTGATTGAGGACAATCAAAAAGCTAAGTTTGGGGGAGTTGATAACACCAAATTTTGTGACGTTTTTGCCCTTTATTCTGTTATCAAAACTACCCTTTTCTGCTATTTTCCTCTATTTTATTAGCATTTTCACAATAATTGTCCAAGCAACGCTCTTATTCCAGTTTTTCCTATCTTTTACAGGGTTTTCCTTGTTTTTGTGCAATAAGGCCGATTCCGGCCCACAATAAGTCTAAGCCCGTCTCGACCTTCCTGACGCCCGATACAACCCTGCCCGACAGGGGCTGGGTGACACAAGAATCATCGGCGGAGAAGGGCGCCTTGCGAAAGGGACGTACCGGCCGACACACCTTCTACCCGACAGGGAGCCGAAGCCACCCGATGACCCAGCTCGTCGAGCGACACGACCACCCACCGGCAGGCGTGCCGCCAGCCACGTGACCAATAGCCAGCGCCTCGCGCCGAAGACATACCTGTATCGGCCGTCCACATCCATCGACCGGCGTATAAGGGGGCTACGTGGCGTTTCCAGCACCATAACTCCTTCAACCGCTGGTATAAATAGCAGCTACAGGAAGCCGAAAAGACAGGTCGGAGACGTCGGAGGTTGGATAGGTCGGGACGGATAGCCAGTTCCCCGTTCGGACAGTTGGGGACTTGAGCGATCTGCGAGAGAAGTGCGAGAGCAACCGTATCGTGCCCCAATGCTCGTACCGGGCGACACTAGGTGAGCTCTTCCTCATCCCGAGAGGGAGGGGATCGGTTCACCTAGGACTGTACCGGACGATACTGAGGGCCGATATCGGCCGACGTAGATACGCGACACGAGTGCCTAACATCAATGCCCGACAGTAGTATATGTAAATCCTTGGCCGACACGATACTGAAACCGATACGCTCTCCCCATCAGTCATGCCGCTCGAGAGGGTGTGCCGCCCGACATGAGCGTATCGGCCAGGGTCTTCGAATGATATAGTCGTCCGTCAGGCGTGCCGTCCGAGAGTTCGTGCCGCCCGACACGGCTGTACCGGGATAGGTCCCTGGACGATATCGGGCTGGGAGTAGTAGTAGTCTGTCGCCCTTCTACATCAAGAAGGCGACATCTATCTTTAATTCTGTTATTTAAATTCTTAGCTTATGCATTGTATTAAGACCCTTATTGCTGATAGAAATAGAAATGCTAAATTGCTCTTTGTTTAATGCTTAGTGCCTTATGATTGGGTAACTACTGTGTTGGATATCTGAACTCTAGCTTGCATGTTTTGGATCGCGTTTCGCTTAGCTACCGAATCGTCTTTCCCGTCGCAACTACTTCGAGAGTTGGGTTGTGGCTCTAGTGTTCGGTCTGATTCTGGAGTACGAGAGTGCCCGGAACGGAGTTGTTTTAGTATCATGCCACTCTAACTTGAGTCCAGCAACCTCGAGAGGGGTGTTTAAGCTTGGTTAGAGGCACCCGCTCTGAGAGGAGGGGTGCAGGGTGTTACTGCTACCGCTTATCTTTCTAAAAGTCTTATCCCTTGCATTACGCCTTAAACTGCAGTTTACCTTTCTATTTTCTGTTACATGAAAATTCCTAAAACATTGCTAAATGACAAAATCTTAATCTTTCTCGTAACTCCAGTTGGAGATAGTTTTCCTTGATTTAATCATGACATCTGGTTGTTCCCTTCGGGGAACTTAATTAGCTCTTTATATCCACCGGAATGTAGAGTGTCGATTCAGAGTCGTCAACACAACCCACCTTGTCCCTGTGTTCGACCCCGTATGACTACTTCGACCCCGTAAACAAAGTTGCGGGGGCCTAGAAGGATTCGGGTTATAAATGCGAAGGCTCGACTACCTCAAATACGCCTCCAATTTTAGGACGCGCGATTTAGGCCGGTCAGTTGGGGATGGGTGTTTTCTCTTCCAACTTTTTTTCTAATGGGTTGGGTATGGGTCACACAAAAAATAAATGGGTTAAATGGGTTAGGGTATGGGTCCCCCAAACTCGCCTATTTAACCCATTTAGGGTATATTTTGCAAGATAAAATGCACTAATTAGAAACTAGCCCGGAGCTAAGGAGTAGGGAGATCCTCCATACATATGTCAACCTCGTGGTTAAGCCATACAAATATATATAATATAAATATAAATACATAATAAAAGAAAGAAAATGCATAGTTTCTGTCTTCCATGCATGAATCCATTACATTGGATGACATGAGTACAGTCTAGTTAGGGTTGTTAAAATTATGTCCAAATCAATTGATTTCCAAATAGGTGGACCTAACTCGGTATGTGTTTGGGATTTGTCAGTTCATATCATTCCAAGTGATGATGTTGATGTCTAAATTGAATTGAATTGAATTGGTTCTAGGTTGACAAATATGGCCATTCAAACTCTTTTAAGGTTGCAAATTGATGTACAATATGAGCTATAATAGTTAAATGCTTGGGTAATTTCCTAAAAGGGAAACAAGTAGAATAATGACTAATTTCGTTGCAATAGTTGCATGTGCCCATAGTCTTGGAACTAGATGATTCTTCATGGAAGATTGGAGGTCCTTTACCTTTGTTGTTCCGTTGACTACCATCATACCCTAAACCATGTCTACCAATTTGTTTACTAGTATGGTGTAGGATATCATTAATATTCTTTTTACCAACTAAAAATCTTTGCAAAGAAGGTCTCAAACTATCATTATCATGCATAATAGAAGCAATAGTAGAAGACAAATGATTTGTATTATCTCTAGCATGCAAAAGATCATTTTCTATGAAAAGAGCTTTGGTCAAATAAGAATATCTATTAATATGAAGAGCAGCAACACTTTTCTCTCTACTCGTAAAACTAGAACAAAATTCAAGAGCATTGATTTTAGCAAGCAAGGAAGCATTTTCAATTCCAAGCAAAGCAATCTTAGCAAGATGAAGACCATTTTCATATTCATATTAGATTATTATCATCATCAACAACAACAACTAAGCCTTGATTCCAACTATGTTGGGGTCAGCTACATGGATCCTTCTTTTCCATTCAGCTCTATCATGGGTCATTTTCTGGTTGAGATGTAGAGATTCAAAATCTCTCTTTATAATCTCTTCCCATGTTAATTTAGGTCTTCCTCTTCTTCTATAAATTGTGTTTGCCTCAATAGTATTGCTTTGTATAGGCGCATTAGTCGGTCTGCGTTGCACATGTCCATACCATTTGAGTCGGCCCTCGTGCAACTTGTCCTCAATGCTCCCAAATGCTTGTCGGACAAAACCAATGTTGAATTAGTTTTTTATATACCTCTAGATTTAGTTAATAGCATTTCAATCAAGTAGGTCCATGGGTTTGTGCCTCCATTTAGCCATTAAGAACCCATGTCTAGCCTCCTTATTTTTTGTGGGTGATTGAGTTTTTATAGGGTTTTGTTCATCTAATTAGATGTAATCAGATGGTCATGGCTATTAATATATGTTGTATGTTATATATTTGCACACATATTAACCTTCATTATAGATTTCTCAATCATGTGTCCATTTTATGAAAAAAGGAAATACCCCACAAAGGAGTGTTGTGGTGGCAATCATATGATGGTAAGAAATAAGAGATATGGCATGAAGTGGTGGTTCGCAACCCCTACCCCCACTAGGGTTGTGGATGTAAGGATCAATGCCTAGATCGGTCGAGTACAACAAAGGGATGGTGTCGCTTGGGCCTTCTAGGCACAAGTGAATTCCAACGAGCCTTTCTTGAGCCGTTTGCACTAGAACTATGGTGAAAGGTGATGACTTTTCTTCCCTGAGTTGTGTTCATTCCAAGAGCAACAGAGTTTCCTTGAAACCAGCTTACTCGATAATACAATTTGTCTTCCTTGAGATGATTTTCTACCCAACTTTTCTTGTGGTCTTCCCCTTTCTGGTTCTTGCCTCACCTTCTACTGACTTCATGCCCTGTTTAGTGAAAGGAGACATGGGTCTCCTGTCCCAGCGGCTGCCCTTGGCGGCTAAGGTTTTTCAACCCTAGTCTCTATTTCCTACTGTCATGTGCCCTCCTGGGAGTGAACTCGGTGATGACAAATGGAGAGTTTGCTTGAGAGAGAGGGAGTAGGAGTTTGTTTGAGAGTGATAGTATGATTTATGGGAGAGAGAATGTGTATGAGAGGGAAGCTAATATAAGAGATAGTGAGAGTGAGAGATTTTATATAAGAGTGATGAAACTATATGAGAGAGAGATTTGATGAGACTATATGAGAGAGATTGCATGTGAGAGAGGTTGCATGAGAGAGAGAGTTTGTTGGGTGTTGTTTTCTATAGTGGTTTTCCTATGACGGGAGGCGGGTTATATGCCATATCTCTTAGATTTTTAGAAAAAGGATAGGTGTGACGACCCAATAGCCGAATCGCCACTAGTAATTACGCGGAATGACCATTAGCAGCGGATTAACGAAAATCACTAAAAATTTAAAACCATTTTACAAAGAGATCCATTGCCAGGAAACTCTTAAAGAAAGAACCAAAGCAATATATACATCATAGTTCACATTGTACATATATTGTACCATCTCATCTCGAGGATATCATATATCGATTGCTTTGCCCAAACATATATATAAGCAACATAAAACCTCAAGGCATACAAGCCAAAATCTCAGATCGTTTATAAAACCACTATGTACTAACTCCTAAAGACCTGAGAGTATAGAGATGACACATAGGACTTCTATCTACAAGACACGACAGATAGCACACTCAACCTGAGTTATTAGTGTTGTCCCTGTTGATGTTGTCCTTCCTCTACAGTACGGTCTCTACCTCCTCGTCTGCGTCCACCTAAAAAAGTTGGGACCAACACAGTGAGACAAAAGTCCCCATAAGAGATATAACTCTCCTCCAACAATGTTATTATCACAGGTATACAGTATAAAACTTAGCAGATGATCTTTTATAATATTAATCAAGATTAATCATTGTTTATAAGCATAATAAAGCAATATCATCTTTTAAAGCAATGCAACTATCTAAGATAGAGCAATAAATCATCTATTCACTTTATAAGGAATACGAAGAACACATATAACTTTTATCCATTTAAGATGTATAAAAGTAATGTAACATCAACCAATGTTTCTGTATTCAATCCTTAAGCAAATACGCTACACAGTTGATTACATATTTACAATCACACTTATGCCCAGAGGAGATGAGGTATACCGCTCATGCTCCAAACGACCACCGCTTAGTCGAAATCGATACCATACAAGGTCAATAGAAGAGTCGGCTGTCAAGACCTCACCCATCTCGGTCAGTACGAGACCACTGGAAGTGACATCATGTCAAACTGCAACTAGCTTGTCGGGGTATAGTGGCATCTTCGCTATAGAGCTACAGCTGTAGCATGCATTCTCTTCGAGGAGATCACCCAGCAACCCCGGTACATTTTCATAAGGGTGATTACACAGCAACCCTAGTATATTCCTTAGGGAGATCACACATCAATCCCTATCTGGACGTAAGGATATGTTTGTCCATCACCCACACATATTCAAAAATATGCACTCCGAGTTAAACTCGTTTCACCATTCAGCAAATCCTGACACTGATCGAATGCATCTATGGCCAGGGAAACTACATGATAAGGTTCTACTTGATTAATTAGGTGCATTACAGTATCTTTTAGCATCAACCAAGTTATAAGCATTAATTATAACAGACGATGCTATAAAGAAAGGTGTAAAATATTTATCAAGTACTTTCATAATCTTTGGAACACATTGAATGCATAATACTCAGAATCTCAGACCCTTATCACATTATTGGGAATTCTCATCCCTTAACATTATCATCATCGTGATTGCTAGATCTAGGTATTCAAACCCTTAGTTCATCATTGAACAATGTCACCTCTTATCAGGTAACCATTTCCTCTAGGTCCTCAGACCCAGGTATACATTATACTTGTTGCACAAGTATTTCACATGGCTCACAAGGCCCATTTAATATGTATCATATGAAACATCATAGCTCATACATGGATATGCTCATCATCTCATGATACCTGCATGGTTAGTATTTCATGATAAAAACAATATCAAGTACATATCATCACCATGCAATACAAGAGAAATACAACCTTCCCATTATTAGGGTTAGGGTTTCCCTTTTAGCCGATTAGGGTTTCAAGTTCATATTATCAAGAATCAAAACCCTGATTCATAGCTCCACACGTAGTAGGAGTATCAATGTATGCTCATTAAATGATTATCACACAAGTATGAGTTTCTCTCTCATCCTCACTAGGATATTGATTACATCATACTTTATTAAGTTGGCTCAACCCTTTCCTCAAGGTACATTGGCCTTAACTTATCAAAAAATACATTAAACTTTTTACATCTTAATGTATCATTTGACATAACACACTCCATGTGTTACTTAATCAAGTATATCGGATTGGAGGTTCTTACCTCCATATTGGATTTGAGGTGTTTCCACCATATCAAGCAGGACGTGTGTGCTTCCACCATATCGGGCAAGAGGTGTGTGCTTACACCATATCGGGCAAGAGGTGTGTGCTTATACCATATCAGGCAAGAGGTGTGTGCTTATACCATATCGGGCAAGAGGTATGTGCTTCCACCATATTGGGCAAGAGGTGTGGGCTTACACCATATCAGGAAAGAGGTGTGTGCTTACATTATATCAGGCAAGAGGTGTGTGCTTACACCATATCGGGCAAGAGGTGTTTCAACCCGATATCAGTTTGTGTCATGATGATGTCATCATCATCAAGCTCTAGACTTTCCTCTCCTTACTGTTCTAGTTCATGGACAACAATCCTATGAAACTATTAGAACTCATGGATTCATCAATTAATCAAGAAAACTCGAAATTGAAAGTAGATCATCAAGTATAGCAAGATTGAAGGTGAATAATAACATGATTAGGTTCAAGTTATATAACCCGCCTCAAGAATAACTTCAAAGCTACAAGCTCCAAAGATTCACATTCCCAAGGCTGAAGATGAACTTATCAAAGATCCAAGACTTGTTCACAACTCCTTTATATGCAAATAATCCATAGATAAGAACTTGGTGAAGAAGAAAAGAAAGGAAGAATCACAACCCGAGATTCATGCTTCAACCAAGATTGAAGATGACCATGGCTTCACCTTAAGCTTGAGGCTCAAGCTCCTCCTTTCTCATCTCCTTACTCCTCAACTACTATGCACGATATATAAAGAAAGAGAGTTGTAGGATTTGAAAAGTTTCACTAGTAGGTGAAAGGAGTGGTATATATAATTGAGGCTCATGAGAGAGTGTATAAGAGGTGTCATCACCTTATACTACTAGGTGACACATGTCCATGCATGGTTGACACGTGTCCATTCATGCACACATATTTATATTGACATGCAAAACTCTTGATGGTAATCTAGGGATAAGATTTCGTCCATTAGTTATCCTGTTGAGCAAGACATTTCAACTCAACATCACTTTATTCACAAACTGATACAACTTTTCTAAGGAAACTTGTAAATTGATAACCATCACCTTATTGAGGTGTTTAACTCATCATGTCCTTTTCCTAGAGTTGAAAAAATGATATGGGACCTCCTCTATGGCTCCTTGGCCGATAGACACTCCCATATGAGCTCTACAACTCAATACAACTCATTTATACAACTCTTCTTGGACTTTTCATCACCAAGAATATCATCACTCAAATATGATTCAAACATGGTGCTGCTTTCTTTATCTCTCCTCTAGATGATGCTAAGAGAGAGTAGGTACACTCCTGAGGTGGTAATTTGCATATCAACCCTAAATTTTGGGTAAATTGTAAATTGCACCAAAACTGGTACACAAGGCTCAAGCATTATTCAAACAAGCTCCAACTTGGAACTTAGGCTTTCCACAAGCCACCCCTTAGTATCATTCTATATCTTATGATGATAAAGCACTTGAAGCACATTCAAATGTGACATATTGCAATATGACCCCTCATTTTGGGTAAATTGCAATTTACACCCAAACTATCATATTATGCACAAACAACTTGCAAATAAGCTCAAACTTGAAAATTAAACTCTCCTTGAGTCTTAATTACTTTTACAAATATTAAAAAAAGTTTATGAATAACTTACTTAAGCAAAACTTCCAAATTTACGCCATAACCCAGGTCAAGGATGCTACAATTATCAACCCCTAACAGGGACTTCGTCCCTGAAATCTCAAGAGAAAAGAGAAAAGAGAACGATACTTCCTCCTCATTTCTTTCTCTAGCTCCCATGTGGCTTTTTCAACACCATAGTGATGCCAGAGAACTTTTATAAGAACTATTCCTTTCTTTTTCAACTCCTTGATTCTTCTGTCAAGAATCATCATTGGACCTTCCACATAGGATATATCTTCATTCAATTCTACCTCTACAAGTTGCAATACCAACTCTGTATCAGGATGACACTTTCTCAGCATAGATATATCAAACACTGGATGTAGTCTATGTAGCTCAAGTGGCAACTCCAACCTATAGGCTACCTTTCTGATATGTGTTGTAACTGGGTAAGGTCCCATAAATCTAGGATCTAACTTACCCTTCTTCCCAAATCTGAGAACACCTTTTCAAGGAGAAACCTTGAGATACACTCTATATCCAACTTGAAATTCTAAAGGTCTACAATGTTTATCGGCATATGACTTATGTCTATCCTGTGTAGCCTTCAACTGTTGTGTGACAACTTGTTCCTAGATTTGTTGATAATCCTAGAGATTTAAGATAATCTTAATGCTTTTCATGTTTTTGTTAGTAATATTTTATCTTGTGCTTTATATTAACTTTTGTAACCTTAAATACTTATTTGGGCAACTCATAATCATGACTTAAGCATACTATAAAGATCCGATTTAGAGTTAATATATCATTAACCCATACATGTGTGCAAGAAGATAGTTAATGAAATTGGAGGAAATAATTAATAAATATTTTTTTCACTGATAATTTTATCAAAATAATATTTTATAATTTTATAGAATTCAATTATTAATCTAACGAAAAAAGAATGAACCAAATCAGAGTTAATATGAGACAGTTATGCCCTTTTTAGTAAACATATATTGAGCACCGCGACCGGCGATGCTAACACCGTGACGCTACGTCGACACCATGACCTATGACGCTAGCACTGTGAATGTGACGCTGTATCGATACTGCGATCTACGACGTTGCTTCAACACTGCAACCGCGACCGCCGCCGCCCAGGACAGCCAATTGTAAAACGATCATATCTTGAACAATACTTATCCGTTTTCAACGAAACGAAGTGCGTTGGAACCACGATTCAATCCTCTATCATCCCAGATAACTTGTTATATAATAGGGCGACCAAGAAGGTGATTTATGTGACAATTGTTGGGAAAGAACGTGAAGAACTACAAAAATCCAAAGGGGTTACTATAGATTCGACTTGGTAAGTAGGTTTAACCCTTGATTCTTCCTTCTCTTCATTTTTCCTTGATCAAGATCCCTAATCCAATGATTTTAAGATTTGTCTTAACCTCTTATCTTATCTTCTACCTACAACAAATCCTCTTTAGGACTGGGAAACACATTAAAAAGTTGTATTGAACGAGATCTTGAGGTTTAACGCTTGATCATGACTTGTGTGAGCTAAGATCCGAGATTAGTCGGTGAAAAGCCTAAGATCAGTGATCTTGGGAAATGTCTGTGAGTAGATAGTCATCTTTTAACCCTGATTTAAAGCATACCAATTCAAATAATAGTTTCCATTATTTGATTCTTGCTCTATGATATTGTGATGGTTTAAATAAATGTATGTGGTGAATATTAGTAGTCGAAATGCTTGATTAATCATATTATTAGTGATGTATTACCATGTTGAAAATTGTCTTGTGAATTTTCGTGATTCAATAGGTGATGAATGTGTAAACTAAGGCACCAAAAAGATAGGTTGCCATAGTTCATGTTTAAAGAGTTGGAGTATGGTTGTGAAATATATGGAAATTATTTAAATGTGAGACACTTAATTGTTAGAAATAGGGTAATCATTATCTACAATGATGATACCTGTTATATTAACTAAACACCACTAGACATTAGATGCCATGGACACTATAGAATCCTCACATGATGTGGCCTGCGTTGTGGGGAGGAAATAGTTTCCCGACTAGAGGTAGTCCAGATCGAGGTAAGTCAGAGCGTACCAGTACGGTGCAGAGGTTTGACCAGTAGGGAAAACTCCTTACAGTTGTGTGGTACCCAACACCAACTGGGGATGTCAGTGGTACATGTGCTACATGTTGTAGTAATCAGTGGTCGGTAGGTCCACTGATGCACTTTAAGCTTGAGGGCTTTGACTCACCGCCTGAGTACCCAGGTTGAGAGGTGGAGTCTGAGATATCTAGCCGCTCCCATTAGCCACTGAGAGGTAGACGTGCCGATGCCAGCTGTAGACATGGTATTGAGATTAAAGACTTAGGAACCCGATCATGCTTTTAAGTCTTGTTGTAACATCCGCAATTTCATAACTAATGTAAGACTTTAATGTGAGGTTTTCTAGTAAGTGTATGCCAAGGGACATAATGAACCTAACCATGGCTAGGTATGTAAGTCATATGGTCAAAAAATACACACATAATGGCTTAAATGTGTATGATTGTAGTCAAGTGTAGATGAATATGAATGAATAATTCATGTAAATGGCAATGTGACGAATATATAATATGATGACTTCAGTTACTGGTTTGAGATCTAGACCAACTTAGGTCTCATTATTAAGGAAGTAAAGTAATGTTGACCTAATGTATCATATAAAAGCTTATGTTGAGGGAATATTGATTCATGCTTTATTTCCATAACTAAAAATAGTTAATGAACCTTTTGAGAGATCAGGGAATGGTTTGGGGGCCCTAGAACCTTATTCAATTATGATTGAGCCAATTAAGATTCACATATGGGTCCTTGGAGTTCAAATTTGGGGATTAAACATTTTGTGTTCATAATAATACTCAATATAATTTTGATAGATGGATAATTGATATATAAGATCAAGAGAGAAAACTTAGATTCTTTTATTTATCTAGTGGCCTAGGTGATTAAATTAGTAATTATCTGGATTTTATTTAAAAGATAGTTTTAGATTGTCTATCCAGTTAGATTCTACCTAGAATCTTGCTCATGTAAATATGATGATAATATAATGTTTGTATCAAAATTTGGAATCATATGGAGCTATGAGTTAGGCTATAGAAATATTTCTAGAAACTGGACTTTTATGCAAAAGAAGAAAAAAAAGAAAAAATATATAAAGCTGGTTCGTGATCCTTGTTCACCTGAAACAGGGACCCAAACAGAGTCCGGGGGAGAAGAGATCTCCTCACGAGATCTGGGGTTTTGATTCTATAAAAGACTTCTATATTTGAAGTCTAGGGTTAGACAAACCCAGATCTAGGGTTTTGACTCAAAATAATGAGAAAGAGAGGAGATAAAAAAGGAAGAGGGTTGGGCAGTGGCTTGGAGTATTCCTAATTGGGACTTCAACTCACGACCCTGACTGAGCAGTTGTAGCACCTCCAATGATGGGTGGGACATAGAAAATCTGGAACCAGCACTTTCACTGTGCTATCTTGGCCAGGGAGGCAACACCACACCGCCGGAATCGAGCCATGGCAGTCGGCCCAGAACACAGCTGCGGCGATCGCACGCAACACATACATAATATGGATATGTTGTAAAGAGTGGGACCCGAAAGGGGATCCACTCAAATGATATAATATAAGAGCCATGTAATAATAAAGCAGCGGAATCAAAACTATTACAAAGTCACTTCATGATTCATTTATATAATTGTTCCTCACTATAGTAGGTGATTTTACAAAACTTGAACTAAGCACAACTAATCCAGTAGCAGAGGGTAACCCAGCCATTCTAAGCTATCCTTAAGTTCATGTTGTGTTAGCGATCTTTTTGAGCTCTTGTCTTCCAATGTACCTAAACCTTGGTGGAAGGGAACATCACCTAGAACATAGGAAACAACAATGAGGTCAACAAAGGCTGAGTATGTACATATATAAAATACTTTGGGCATTATATAGGGTTATGAGAGCAAAAAGAGATGTTCCCACAAGAAGGGGGCTAATAGCAATTAGGTGAATTCAAAAGAAGTGTAACAAGAGAAATGAGGCATATACAAAAATTCAGATACAAGTATGAGAAATAAAGTGCCTTGCCAAAACAATCACCAATAATCACAATATAAAATAGTAAATGGTTGCATGCATACAATGTACACTAAATATACCTAAAATAGGGCCATAACACCATAGGATCATGGCCTAAAAAAAATAAAGGTGGAAATGCACACCCCGGGCGGAATACGCGTGCCCTATATAAATATGGTTGTACATAAGTACCGCTATCCTAGATATTTTAGTCATACAAGCAGCATGCAATAATAGAGTGGCAAGACTTATTATTTTAGTCATTTCCAATAAAGGCAACATGGCAGGAGGGGTCCAATGACCCAAATGAGCATAACAACATAAATATCACATAAATTAAAGGAATTCATATCAGGAGCAATAAATGTCCAAGTATTTGGATGTTTAAAGGATTTACAATTCAAGAGATGCCTCCTTAAAAGATATATGGATTTCAGGCATTTAATGCCCAAAATAAAAATAGAGAGTGTACATACCTTATGGCCAGTCCTAGATATTCAATAATACATCCTAAGCTCAGGGTCATACTTGTCTCAACCTAGTCATAACATGTGTGCATTCGATTAATATAATTTACATTGAAACCTTTACTTAGAGAATGACCCTACTGAAACTTCCAAATCAGGTCGTGAAACCTATCCCATTAAATCAGTCGTATTTTTCTGATTTTGAAAATATATATATTTATATTTCTCTGATGAACCAATAATTAGTTATGTTTTGTATAAGTTAAAATCATTTACTCCTCAAAAGGAAAATAAATTGTGAATTTCCTGAAATACCCTCGAATGAAAAACATATATCAAACAGGGTGATACCCAGCACCATAGAAATATGCTTTCTCATTATTTTGGGTCAATGATGAGTCAGATACGGGAAAAAGACGTTAATACCCATGGTCAGGTATGACAGGAAACATCTGCCCCATGGCCGAGACTGGGTTTGCACCCCAGGGATTGACCTCCCATCTCTTATGCCATGGGCGAGGTCCATGACCTCGGTTCCTAGACTCAGTTTCGAGGGATTGGTACCAGTTCTTCCACCTAGAGTCAAGCTCATCCAGACCCCTAGATGGTATGATCTGGGTGAGTTTACGGGGTGGTGACTGAACAAGGGAGACCAGTGCTCCAGGTTTGTGAACAAGGAAGACCATATGGTCGTCCCTGCCGTGAAATCCAAAAAGATGACCTGAAGAATGGTCATCCAGCAAACTAAGGGAAAATCGGGGACACCAGGTAAAAGAGAACAGGGCTGCGTAGGTCGGTATATGTGTGGGATTGCAGCGGGGTCATTTGTCTAGAAGGAGGGTCACAGGGGACCAGTGAAGACCAGGTTCTTGCGGCAATAAAAAAAATCCCAAACATTCGATATTGAGCAGCTTATCATTGAAAAACACACCTGCAATCTACGCCAAGACCTCCCGTTGATATTGTCAGGGTCTCTGAGGTCTAGAGGTCGAGGTTTCGTGTGCCAAGGTGACCTCTGAACTGGGAGGACGGTGGTGCTTATCGACCTGGAAAACCAGAGAAAACAACGACGAGGTGAATATATGGAAAGTAAGAATGAGGGTCCAGGTTGGTTACCTCGCACGGAATTGTGCCGAGGTTTTTCTAGCTGCCGGAGCTTCAGGTTCTTGTTTTGGGGAAGACGACCATCATCTGAGCTTTCCACGTGACCATGATCGAAATTGGTCGCTGGGACCGAAGGATGGTTCATCGAGGTTAAGTCCTGGACCGAGAGGAATGGAACGGGGGCTCCAAAATGGGAAGTTGGTGGTCTAGGGGAGGATCAGTGGTGACTGCAGGTGGCCTAAAAGAGGTGTTTCCCCAATGCTCACCCCTGAGGCCCGCGTTAGGGCTCGTTGGAAAGGGTGGAGAATGGGGAAGTTGAATGCGAAGGAATCGATCAATTCAATTTATGATAGGGGGAGATATCGACGATGGACTCCACGCCATCCAAGGCCTGAACTGTGTGCTATTGTCGGGGTTAGGGACGACCAGGTCCTGACCCATCCCGCTCGCCCGAGCAAGACAAACCAGAAATAAATCGGCCAGACACCTGGTTCTGGGTGTGACCAAATAAATCAAATAATCGACCCTAACTTTAGGTTAAGACATACATAGCCTATTAGGGTTTGATTAAGGGTGCATTTGATGTCCAAATGACCCCAAAATTTGAGGGTTAGACAAATAGGATGTGAGGAACCCAATTATATGCTTAGATTTGGGTTTTGAGGTTAACTAAGCTGAAATTTTACCATTGTGCATTAATCATTCAATTAATCAAATGAACTAAGTCTAATGGTCAATTATGGTGAAATCTTCCACCTAGACTCGATTTGTGTCCTAATTGAGATCCAAGAGTATCCTAGTTCACAAATCTAGGGTCAGGGAATCTAGAATATCATTATTGCTAATAAGTTTTCCAATTGAGGTATTAAGGTAGCAATATTATATGACTTCGTTTCTATGGATCCTTAAACGAGTCGATCTAGGGTTTGAAGATCAAAATATGGTTTCGTTTATTCTAACACAGTGAAATATAGATATTCAAAGGTATTCAACTGAAGGAGAAAAAAAGGGAAAGGAGATTGGATATCCACATAATTAATTAGGGGCCTAGAAGAATGGGAAATTAGCCTATGTGTCTGGAATCGGGTATGTTACAACACTCCACCCCTTAAAGGGGATTTCATCCCCGAAATCCATCTAGTTGTGGTATTGTATGCTAAGTTATACTTTTAACCAAGTTATAAATTTCTAGTGTACTTAATGTAGAGGGTCATAACATATTACTCATGTCAGACTTATGGTCTACTCTCAAAGTGAAACTATATGCCTCCATGTATCATGCATCCATTAATTTGATTATGTTAGATGTTGGGTTAGAAAAGTTACAACACGACCTAGGATTATGTCGACCAGTCTGCATCCATCAGGACTACCTAAATGTTATCATAATTTTTTTCCATTCTCTGATCGTGGTCCTCATCATTTTCCTTGTTATCATCATCATCATCATCATCATCATCATCAACATCAACATCATCATCAACATCATCATCATCATTATCATCTACAGCAAAACATCTTCATCATCCACTCATCATCACCATCATCATCAACATCTACTCATCATCTTCACCATCGTCAATGTCATCATCAGCCTCATCATAATCATCATAAACATCATTAACCTTATTATTTATAATAGTCAATTCATGTATGCCGCACATATATGTCTTGTTTTCCTTCTGGATTAGGGTTATATCTTACACTGAATTTATTTATAGATTTTATCAAGGGGATTAAATTATGATGTGCTACGTGACTAAGACAACACTTATACTTTAGTAGACACATATTAGGGTTGAGGTGTAAGCTTAAGGTTTTGTTTTCCGACAGATTTTCTCATTCCTATATCAACACTACAGTGTGTTGTATGAAAGTTATTGAATTTCTCATTCATGGGTTAACTTTACACATTACATAAAAAACATGTTTTGATTAATGTGTAGTCAATCCCTTTACACTTCTATTTATCATGGTCACATGGGAAATGTTTAGAAATTCCATCACACTTAGCAAGTTCACCCTAGCCTATACTGTATATCATCCTTGTCATTCAATTATTAGCAATTTTGGGGTATAGGATATTAATTTGAGCTTTTAAGTGTAGTTTTTTTTCTTTTACCCCAATCTGAATTAAATACCCTTTAAGTATAACTCAAGATAAAATTTTAAAATTTGTTTTAATCATCTAAGTAACATCTAGAATGGTATGGTTACAAAGGCTCATCTAGAATTCCCGATTTGGTAGTCTCTACATATGTTGGGCATTTTTACAAGGAGTTATCCAAATTTTACTTATTGTAGCTACTATTAACCTAATTATTCCTTAAGTTAGTTTGATCCCTAATGAATAAATTGTACGAAACTCTGACCCTCAAAAGGTTCAAACTATAAC
Source organism: Alisma plantago-aquatica (assembly GCA_963693085.1). Lineage (NCBI taxonomy): Eukaryota > Viridiplantae > Streptophyta > Magnoliopsida > Alismatales > Alismataceae > Alisma > Alisma plantago-aquatica. The sequence continues at coordinate 124,349,214 of OY856415.1, read as the reverse complement.
TTAGTGCATAACCTAGAGGGGAAAAAGGGTGGATCCACTAGGTCTTATATATAAAACTAACCATGTCAGTCTTAGGCCTAGGGTATTAGGGTTGAACATGTCAATCAAGGGTACTTCACTAAAGAGCTTCTCTACTACTCAACTTACTTGTGGTGGTGACTTGGTTCTGAAAATCATCGATGAGATCATAAAAAGAGAAATAAATCTTTTGTACATATAATTTAATAACAAAAATAAGTTTTAGCGATAAAGGACTGGCGATGAAGATGCAAAATTGGCGCCAAAATTGATCCGAGAACCAAGTCAGACACCTTCCACATCCTAAAACATACATTACTATCCTATAACCACTTCCTTCTACAAAAGAGGTCTGGTCTTCCTATCACTTGAAAGGTCATGTGAGTATTCTCTAATATGCAAGCAATGAGGGAAAGAAGGGTGTATATTGCTCATAGCCAATACTCAGTCAAAACCTACCCAAGCATGACATCCACCATTTCCCACGTCATTCTTACTCATAATCCCCACTACCTCATCACAAGTCATAAACGAAACATGAGATTACCCAACATGATAGGTAGTGATTTAGGGTTTTATCCACCGTAGTTCATTTACATGATAAGGTTACCTATATAGTCCAGATACCCATCTCAATCACTAGGTAAACCAAGTACTCTGAGAGAGGTGATAATTTAAGTATGCCTACTAAAACATTTAGCTCCATAAATCAATTTCAATACACAATAATAACAATCCCAAGGAGGGTGGAATTTAGCCCTTGAGGGGATGGCATCAGGGCAAAGCTATCCTAATATACTCACATTGAGGACACGACATGTTATAAATAAAGTTGATATAGTTTATGACAAAACTTAACATCAAAGGAATCTTAACCCTAATCTTAATTTAGGATTTTGTATTTTAAATTCATGCATGCTTAGTAACCAAGTGAATATATGTTGGGCATGCTAGATCAACGTCAAATAAAAGGGGTTACATGTGATAACTAGGGTTACACCTAGCTATGAATGTACAAGTCAACCTACACATAATGTAGTGTAGATAGCCTCCCATAAATAAGGGAATATATCACTAGAAAAGCCAATTCCAATGTAGTTTCATTACAACCTCATAGAGAGGGTCGGGTAGTCTAGATTTGTCAAGTACTATGCTTCAACAACTGATGTGTTGTAAGAAGGACGTATTGACCAATTTTAGAAAGGATTGTATTACAAATTGGTAAACCACTACAGAGAAATAGGTCTAACAATAACCTCTAAAAGGTCGCCCATGCACCTAATTAAGGAACAATGTAGGATAACTTGAAACAGTCAAGTTACCGACTGCTTTTGGCTCTGATACCATTTTGTAAAGAGTGGGACCCGAAAGGGGATCCACTCAAATGATATAATATAAGAGCCATGTAATAATAAAGCAGCGGAATCAAAACTATTACAAAGCCACTTCATGATTCATTTATACAATTGTTCCTCACTATAATAGGTGATTTTACAAAACTTGAACTAAGCACAACTAATATAGTAGCAGAGGGTAACCCAACCATTCCAAGCTATCCTTAAGTTCATGTTGTGCTAGTGATCTTTTTGATCTCTTATCTTCCAATGTACCTAAACCTGGGTGGAAGGCAACATCACCCAGAACATAGGAAACAACAAAGAGGTCAACAAAGGCTGAGTATGTACATATATAAAACACTTTGGGCATTATATAGGGTTATGAGAGCAAAAAGAGATGTTCCCATAAGAAGGGGGATAATAGCAATTAGGTGAATTCAAAAGAAGTGTAACAAGAGAAATGAGGCATATACAAAAATACAGATACAAGTATGAGAAATAAAGTACCTTACCAAAACAATCACCAATAATCACAATATAAAATAGTAAATGGTTGCATGCATACAATGTAGACTAAATATACCTAAAATAGGGCCATAACACCATAGGATCATGGCCTAAAAAAATAAGGGTGGAAATGCACACCCCGGGTGGAATACGCGCGCCCTATATAAATATGGTTGTACATAAGTACCGCTATCCTAGATATTTTAGTCATACAAACAACATGCGATAATAGAGTGGCAAGACTTATTATTTTAGTCATTTCCAATAAAGGCAACATGGCAGGAGGGGTCCAATGACCCAAATGAGCATAACAACATAAATATCACAGAAATAAAAGGAATTCATATCAGGAGCAATAAATGTACAAGTATTTGGATGTTTAAAGGGATTTACAATTCAAGAGATGCCTCCTTAAAAGATATATGGATTTTAGTCATTTAATGCCCAAAATAAAAATAGAGAGTGTACATACCTTATGGCTAGTCCTATATATTCAATAATATGTCCTAAGCTCAGGGTCATGCTTGTCTCAACCTAGTCATAACATGTGTGCATTCGATTAATATAATTTACATTGAAACCTTTACTTAGAGAATGACCCTACTGAAACTTCCAAATCAGGTCGTGAAACCTATCCCGTTAAATCAGTCATATTTTTTTTATTTTGAAAATATATATACTTATATTCTTCTGATGAACCAATAATTAGTTATGATTTGTGTAAGTTAAAATCATTTACTCCTCAAAAGGAAAATAAATTGTGAATTGCCTGAAATACCCTCGAATGAAAAACACATATCAAACATGGCGATACCCATCACCATAGAAATATGCTTTCTCATTATTTTGGGTCAATGATGAGTCAGATACGGGAAAAAGTCATTAATACCCATGGTCAGGCGTGATAGGAAACATCTGCCCCATGGGCGATACTGGGTTTTCACCCCAGGGATTGACCTCCCATCTCTTATGCCATGGGCGAGGTCCATGACCTCGGTTCCCAGACTCAATTTCGAGGGATCAGTACCAGTTCTTCCGCCTAGAGTCAAGCTCATCCAGACCCCTGGATGGTATGATCTGGGTGAGTTTGCCGGGTGGTGACTGAACAAGGGAGACCAGTGCTCTAGGTTTGTGAACAAGGAAGACCAGATGGTCATCCCTGCCGTGAAATCCAAAAAGATGACCTGAAGAATGGTCATCCAACAAACTGAGGGAAAATCGGGGACACCAGGTAAAAGAGAACAGGGATGCGTAGGTGGGTATATGTGTGGGATTGCAGCGGGGCCAGTTGTCTAGAAGGAGGGTCACATGGGACCAGTGAAGACCAGGTTCTTGCAGCAATAACAAAAATCCCAAACATTTGATATTGAGCAGCTTATCATTGAAAAACACACCAGCAATCTATGCCAAGACCTCCCGTTGATATTGTCAGGGTCTCTGAGGTCCAGAGGTCGAGGTTCCTTGTGTTAAGGTGAGCTCTGAACTGGGAGGATGACGGTGCTTATCGACCAGGCAAACCAGAGAAAACAACGACAGGGTGAATAGAAGGAAAGTAAGAATGAGGGTCCAGGTTGGTTACCTCGCACGGAATTGTGCCAAGGTTGTTCTAGCTGCCGGAGCTTCAGGTTCTTGTTTTGGGGAAGATGACCGTCGTCCGAGCTTTCCACGCGACCATCATCGAAATTGGCCGCTGGGACCGAAGGATGGTTCATCGAGGTTAAGTCCTGGACCGAGAGGAATGGAACGGGGGCTCCAAAATGGGAAGTCGGTGGTCTAGGGGAGGAGCAGTGGTGACTGCAGGTGGCCTAAAAGAGGTGTTTCCCCAATGCTCACCCCTGAGGCCCGCGTTAGGGCTCGTTGGAAAGGGTGGAGAATGGGGAAGTTGATTGTGAAGGAATCGATCAATTCGGTTTATGATAGGAGGAGATATCGACGATGGACTCCATCGCCATCTAAGGCCTGAACTGTGTGCTATTGTCGGGGGTTAGGGACGACCAAGTCCCGACCCGTCCCGCTCACCCGAGCAAGACAAACCAGAAATAAACCGGCCAGACACCTGGGTGTGACCAAATAAATCAAATAATCGACCCTAACTTTAGGTTAAGACATACAAAGCCTATTAGGGTTTGATTAAGGGTGCATTTGATGTCCAAATGACCCCAAATTTTGAGGGTTAGACAAATAGGATGTGAGGAACCCAATTATATGCTTAGATTTGGGTTTTGAGGTTAAGTAAGCCAAAATTTTACCATTGTGCATTAATCATTCAATTAATCAAATGAACTAAGTCTAATGGTCAATTATGGTGAAATCTTCCACCTAGACTCGATTTGTGTCCTAATTGAGATCCAAGAGTATCCTAGTTCACAAATCTAGGGTCAGGGAATCTAGATTATCATTATTGCTAATAAGTTTTCCAATTGAGGTATTAAGGTAGCAACATTATATGACTTCGTTTCTATGGATCCTTAAATGAGTCGATCTAGGGTTTGAAGATCAAAATATGGTTTTGTTTATTCTAACACAGTGAAATATAGATATTCAAAGGTATTCAACTGAAGGAGAAACAAAGGGAAAGGAGATTGAATATCCACATAATCAATTAGGGGCCTAGAAGAATGGGAAATTAGCCTATGTGTATGGAATCAGGTATGTTACAGATGCTCCCCAGCTAAACGGGTCAAGAGGATATTGGGTACAAAGTGAGTATCTGTGAGTAAGAGAGAAACATAAGAGAAGGGGCGATGCCCTCTAGGTCCTTTGGATTCCAAACCGACAGTTGAGATTAATCCAAAAGAAGGTAACTTTCAAAATTCATATCTTTGCATAGGAAGCTCAGTTTTTAGCAAATAAGGTGTCTGTGGAAATCTTATGATGTCTAGTATCTTATAAAAATGGTTGCAAAGGGTTTTTCAGATGTTTGATAATTAGTATAATTCAATTTTCAAGATATAGGAGATTTCCATGTTTTGGATATTAAAAATAGGAAACGACTTCATAAATTCCTAAAAATTTAGTATTAACTATATATTGATGTGTTTAACATAATTTCAAAGCCTGATCATTTTGATATGAAGTTTGAATAAGGTTTTTAATGTAAACCCTAATAAGGGTATTTTGGGTATTTCACCCATGACTTGATCATAAAACGACCTGGTATTTTTATTTAGGACATTACTACACTGTATGATTATTTTTCTAGAGATTCAATGGATTTTCTTGTGTTATTATGTTAGTATGTACTTTTGGACCTAAGTGGTCATTATCTAGAATAATAGATGATTATCTTGAGACAATAAGTGATATATATGCCTAATTAAGTATGATATTATTTATCTAAATGGTGTTTTAATTTGATTTCATAACATAGTCAAGTAAGATTGACTATGTTTGAGATTTTCTTCTTATATGATCTATATGTTCATATTAGTGCATAAGAAGATTTATGTCTTATTTGAGTATAAAAATAATATTGATTATATAGTATGTGTTTTATTTTATTTAAACGGCAAGATTTTATGGTGATCATAGATTAAAGTTATGTTTAAGAACCCTAAGTTGGTATATATAGTTAGGAAGATGGGATTTGAGATTTATAAATAGAAAGAGGGAACATAGGCTTGGACTTATAAAACTATGATGATATCCAGGTAATTAAAGTTATGGAACTTGGAATCGAGACTTCCTTATCGATACCATCTGTACAAGAGGTAAGTGTTTCATGCCCATAAGTATTCATATTTTAAGTCACCATGTTTACAAGTACATTAAATAAGACTTACATGATTTATGTGGTTCAATGTTGGAAGATTTTAATGTTAAGCTATGTGAATAATATTTTCCTCATGGTTCTATGATTATGTAAATTCTTATGCCCAAAATCCCAAATAGAGATATGTTACCCACAATGTTTGTGATTCATGGGCCATGTCCATGAGTAAAATAATGAATCATGTTTCGACACAATTCCTTAGAAATGATTTAAATTATTGAATAAGATTTCAATATAAGATAAGCAAGTAATATAGTCATAGCTAGTTAATGATTTGGGATAACTTTGTATCGAGATTTTAAGTTCAAGTATGTTGTTAGGATTTATCATATACATAGATATAGCCATGTATTAAGATTTCAATTAGAATTGTGTTTTCTTATATATAGAGATCCAAGAACTAAGTAGTTAATCAGATTCTATAAAATGAGTAATATCTTTAAGTTAAGTACAAGGTGAGAATACAAGACATGATCCAATTTTCAAGATAAATGTACCGTTGAGATTAGAATGTGTTGTTAATTGATTTATGATGATAATATGAATTATGATGCATTAAGGTATGATTAAGTTTCAAGATAAGATTATATAAGATTGATATTTTAGGGTTTAAGTTGTAAGGTGTGGGCTCATATGTAAATATTAAAATTCAAGATAAGATCAGATTTAATAAGATCTTATAAATGTTAAATCATCTTGTCAGAATTCATGTCTTTAAATACTTTGTACTTAAACTACTTTCATAAAGTTGACTTAAGGTACTTTGTATGCTTAGTCTTTCTATATGTAATTCAGATCCTATTCCTAAGCCTCTAGACTCAGTTGTCATATAATTTTTACCATTGTGGTCATTCTAATAAATCAGAGTTTCAAACTAAGATATATCTAGATAATAAGAACATCATATTTAGATTTAGACTTAGACTACTCATTGTGTGAGTAGCCAAATACTAAATAAAGATACATGATAAGGGTTTTAGACCCAATCTCAATTATGAAGTGATTGAGATCCATATTCTCATTTAGTAAAAGATTTAGTTCATAATTTAAGAGCAGAGATTCAGATTCAGAGTTCAGTACATGTTTAGTACTCAATATTTAGTTTCAGACAAGTTCACATTCAGAATTTGGTAAGCTTAGACTTAAGATAACTAATTCAGAACCTTCACATAATACATTATACGATAAGTCCTCATTCAGAGAGTCCCGAGATGATTTAGAGACATATGTTGCCAATTCAGAGGAGTGTTTACTCCATTTCATAGGGCACGTTGTGCCAACAGAGGGTGTGTTACACCATAGAGGACACTTCGGTGTCAACAGAGGATGACTTATTGTACAATGGTGGCCACAATCAGATAAAAATCACAAGTAAAAGATATCTTAGTTTAGAGCATGCCCATAATCTCATCCATGAGTATAATGAGAGGATATCAGATAAGATAAGTATTGTTGACTCAAGGTCAATTAGGTCAATGTTGACTCACGTCTAAATTGACTAAACCCATGTTTTGATGATGACTAACCATTCCACCTATTGGTGTCTAATGCTTCTACTTGAGTGTTTTTAGATTAGGTATAGACACACTCCAAATGACCTAACTTGCGCATATCAAATTGGAGAAAAGACAAGTCAAAGTCAATACAAGTGCACATTTTTATAATATGATGTAAATCCATTAGAATCATGTTGTAAATCACTTGTAATTATTGTATGACTTGTAATTAAGCTTGGAAAAAATCAGGAGCACTTAGATCAAATATTTAAGCACTCAAAAGCCATTTTCTAAAATTCACATCAGGTTTTTCATCGGTCGAGTTTTCAATACACATAACTCAACCGATCCTGATTGGATCTTCAAAATGACTTTTTATCGGTCGAGTTTACACTTCACAGAACTCGATCGATGGAGTACCTGACCAATTCAATTTTCATTGGTTGGTCGAGTTTCCCCAGGAAAAACTCGACCGATGGTCTGAATATCTTCTTTGTCTTTTACTCTATCAGTCGAGTTACCTTTATAAAAACTCAACTGATTGCACTGTATAGAAAAGTGCAGAAAAGTGCTTCTAGCCGTTGTGGAGTTGCAACAAGTGAAAATATATTTGTTGCAAGCCACAAAATAGCTAGTTTTCATTCTCAAGTGTTCCCAAAGGCTAAGAGGCATCCCCAACTATAAATAGGACCCCTTGGGCTTCATTCCAAGGTTGAGCATTCAATGCAAAACTCTTTGTGAGGTTCCTATTCTATAGTTAAGTGCTTCCTACAACCTCCTCTCTCTCTCTAAGCTTAATTACTTACTACATTTGTTAGAGTGATTAGGAAATCTATAAGAGAGCTAGTCCTACATGTATATCTTGTGAGGCTCTCACTTCCACTACCTCCTTATCTCTCATTTCAACCATGAAGATGAAGGCTCTCTCTCTTGGCTAAGAGAAGTGAAGAAGAACAAGGGAAGGAGTCCCTTGGTGAAGATCAAGGATGAAGACTTAGAGCAAGAGTGGGTAAGCCCTTGGTGAAGGCAGAAAACTCCTTGCTCAAGTGGGTAAGTCCTTGGTGGAAGCTTCTCCGAGTGAAGGTGAAGTCAAAGTCAAAGGCGGAAGATCCAAGAAGAGTCGGTAATCCCTTCAAGGCTGAAAACTTGTACAAGAGTAGGTAAGTCCTTGGAAGAAGGCGGAAGACTCCTTGCAAAGTGGGTAAGTCCTTGGTAAGGTTGAAGACTCATTGTATTGGATAGGTAAGTCCTTTGGTGGTCATGTATTGTATCTCTTATAATGAATATAATGAAGATGTAAGATTAAGAAATCCTAGAGGTTGACCTCTCTAGGTAGTGGACTGACTCACTTCTAGTTTGAAGTGTGGAACCACTCTAAATAGCTTGTCAATTGGTGTATGTTCAATCTCTCTCTCCCTTGCTATGCATGTTTTAGTTGTACTCAAACTTCCTATTTAGTAACCTTATTTTGTGATATATCTTGATGGTCTAATGAAATTTGTTTAAGTGCATTCAACTCTATTCACCCCCCTCTAGAGCATCTAATCACCCATCTAGGATCCAACAATTGGTATCAGAGCATGCTTCTCCAAGAATACTTCAACACGTAGGAGAAGATGGGTGACTACCAAGAAGTATCTCCCTACCAATCTTTGATGGGAGCAATTTCCTCTATTGGAGAAGAAGACTTCAATGCTACATCTAAGGATCAAGTCTTGATATATGGAAAATGGTGAACATCCCATACAAGCTACCAAAGACAAAGATTGAAGAATGGGATGATGCTACCTTGAAGAAAGCAACCTTGAATGCTAGAGCCATGCACATCCTCTATGCCTCCATGACCTCCACCGAGTTCAATCAGATTTATTCATGTGAAACAGCCTATGAGGTATGGAGAAAGCTATGCATCACCTATGAGGGGACAAATCAAGTGAAGGAAAGCAAAGTCTACATGCTCAAAGGGCTGCTTGAGAACTTCAAGATGGGAAAGGAGGAAAGGATAGCCAACATGTACTCAAGGCTCAACCCCATTGTGAATGGTCTTACCGTTCTAGGTCATCCTATGTCTAGAGGAGAGATCAACTCAAAGATCCTTAGAACTCTTCCCAAGAGGTGGGAACCCAAGGTGACTTCCATTGAAGAACCATTGTTTGATGTTAGATTGCATCTTGATAGTCATTACGTATTATAACTTTGTAATGCATACATTGTTGTGCAAATTGATGACATTTGTATTTGACTTGTATTATGCTCTAATTGAGTAGATTTTTGATAAAATGTTAAAACGTATCCCAAAAAAAACCTATACATAGACTCACTATCCGTACTACTCTAATCCATTGTACCTAGTATGATATTTAGAACCTCGGAATCATGGATATTCCTAAATAGGTGACATAGTCGTACTAGACAAGTATTCAATACTAGTACTCCTTGGAAATGCCTAGACACATATTGGATACTTCTCCTGACTTATCCATTTTTTTTAAGCTGGATACGTTGTGGATACTGCATGGATGTTTGACGGATTACGACTTGGCCCATATATATACAAAGATGCATACACAAATCTGATTTTACTTGTCGATATGTGCCTATTGTTACTGTTAGTTTTATATTCATTAAATTTTCATTTCTTGGCTCTCGAATAAAACTCGAGAGTTTTTGGGATACCATGAAATAAATGCATATGATAATTATGGATATATACAGATATTGTTGTATATACCAAGTTGAATTTTAGTTTGCGACTTATTGTTACTTCTTGTCAGTAACTTATTGTTGATTCCAAATCCTTAAGACCATTCTAGTAACTTTATCTTAGTTCTAAAACTTTCTATAACTCTTTGGATGCAAATTAAAACGTAGAAGATGAAACCTTCAACAAAATCATGTTGAATGTTAACTATAAAATATAAATCAATAAATGCACTGATTTATATACCCAATCTTTATTAAATAGAGTATTGATCATATGTATGGCCAATGGTCATATTAAGTTGATGAAATCATTTCGTTAAGAGTTGTGTTAGGATTTTGATCCATGACGATGCTAATTCAATTTCTCATATTATATTGCTAAGAATATATATCATAGTCTCTTTTGTCAAAATTTCACATCTTAATGCCGCCTTTTTCTTAGGGTTTATTTCATGTGTGTTATATAGCCCAAATACTTGAATTGTATCTTTGTTTCTACCTTATGGTATCCAATTTCCAATCTGCATTAATCTTTCTATTTCTGCTCTGACATGTATCTCTTTTATGAAAATACACATCTTCAATGTAGTGTAAAAATCACACACCTCTGTAATATGTGATTATATTATGAAAATCATGAAAGGATGGTTGTAGTAAAAGTTGTTGCAACTATATTTACAATGATTGTAGGGGATCATGACTAGGGGGAAATTGTATCCACTGTCGTAGATGTACCATATATTGGTATATATGAAATTTCAAAGTAAATAGTATTTTTACTATATCCACTGGCGTACATGTATCCTTTATTTAAAAAAAATGTATCTTGTGTAGGTACGTGTATTTATATGTGTGTTATAGATATATGTGCTTCATAGTTCAGAACTTATCGGAGATCAAGATTTATCATAGATTGATTTATGAGATATTGTGTATATGACTATATGTTGGTGGTCATCTACTAACATGGAAGAGCAAAAACGAATAAGTGGTTGCACAATCAATCTATGAATTTGAATAAAAGGCTACATTGCATGCAAGGCCCTGTTTGGTAGGGTGTAATAGGGTTGCAAATTGTGTTTTAAAGACCAATTTGTTACAAACATTATAGTGGAAGATGCAATGATATTATTTGGTTTAGGTGACCCTATTTGGTAGGGTGTAATAGGGTTGCAAATTGTGTTTTAAAGACCAATTTGTTACAAACATTATAGTGGAAGCTGCAATGATATTATTTGGTTTAGGTGAAAATTGAATTCAATGGGTTTGTTTGCATTTGTTGGTTAGGCCTTGTAGAAGGGAAAAAGAGTCCATGCATCAAGTGGGAATAACACGGAGTGACTGCTTAATAGCATAATCAAATGGTTATTCCTATGTACATGATGTGTGATGGCATGACATGAACCGTCCTTGGTTTGCGTTGTAGTAGTAGTAGGTAGACGGGTGCAGGAAAGCTGAAAGAAGAAGGGCCCCACTGAGGAACCTGCCAACTGCACCGTACCACGCCCAAAAAGGGTGCAGTACAAATGCTCTGTTTTTAGCGGCTCAGGCGAAGATAGCTAGAAAACGAGTTCTAGGAACTTCACTTCTCTACGTCCTACCAAACATAATTTTTTTTTTCAAAATTTGATCATTCATTTGTTAGGAAAATAAACACCATTGTACCAAACAGGGCCTTATTGTAATTGTATTGTAGGCATTCTGTTGTCCAGTCTAGTAAAACTGGTGTGTAACATTATGTAATCTTATGTACCAAGCACAAAGGTGGATTATCCCTACATAAGAGGTATTCTTAAGTAAAAGAAAAAATGTCCATACTAGAGCCGATGGTTAATGAAGATTGTTAGCATACTTATTGAGGCAAAAAGGTGTGATAATGCACTATGATGTACACATGTTTTTATGATTTTTATAATCAAATTTCCTTTCATAAACATATATATCATATTTATGTCTATGAAAATACATAAATTTACAGGTAGCCCACTAATATAAGTATGATTTATGGTAAGATAACATAACTAATTATATTGTTTTTGATATTGAGGAACTTCTCCCATGTAAGGCCACTTTGGATCCACCCCATGACCCCAACAGAGTAAACCAATTACATCTTATGGTAAGAGAGAATAAACAATTACATTTATAATAACAACTTATAATATTGCCATAATAAGAGACTATTACTAAACAATGTAAGAGAGACAAGATTAATAAACAAATAGAGATTTGTTTTTTTTAGCAAAGTAATGACTATTTTGATAACATAATCCGTATAAACAGAAATCTAATTGGAGATGGAAAGGGATAAAACATGAAAAATTAGGAATGTGTAGTAAGAGAAATAATTCTAAAAGATATGCTAATTGGCACATAACATAGGCAAGAATATATGTTTTAAATATTAGGACAAGAAAATAGACCATGAAAAGTCATTAATACGTTGTATGATCACAAAAATGACTCAAGGCAACAAATTACACAAGGCATGGGGCAAGGTGACCCCCTCTCCTAGGCACCTTTCCATCTAAGATAGCAATGTAATGTATATTCTGATAACATAGCCCCTACAATACAAAGTGAGTTGAAGCCAGTGAGGCACAAAGCATGAAAAATTAGGATGCGCGTATTACAAGAAACAATTCTAAAAGAACATGTGTAACATTGACAAGATATATGTTTAAGCATCAAGACAAAAAACTAGACCATCATAAGTCATTGATATGCCATATGATCCACTAAGGCAAATTTTGGTAAGTCGTTGATGGCAATCAGGTCGGGTCATATTGGGTTCTGACCCATAAATTGAACTTTGGGTTTAATTTGGGTCCTAAATCAGGTTGATACTACAAGATATATAATATGTGCAGAATTATGGCATATTTGATCTTAATTATCTTTATGAAGCATGCCAAAAATGTTATAAAGTACCAAGTATTTGACATATTTAATAAAATTCTTCTAAAAGCACATTTTGGGTCATTTCATGTTGTTGTAGAGTTAAATAGGTCAAATTTGAGTTATTAAGTCCCTACAAACTAAACCGTGTACTCATAATTGGATTTTACTTTGGAATTGAATGAGTCTTTTCATGTTTGATTTAGGTTATTTCACGTCAAAATTTTGGGTCAGATCAGATCAGTCTGCGATTGCAGCCGTAGGTGTGGGCATAGTGCCCCTCCCTCCACCCCCCCACAAAACACCTCCGGTGCCTTTCTGCCTAGGCTCGTGCCTTTACAAGTATGGTTCTTGGGATCAGACTGAAGCAATTCGTTCAACCCTTTGCACCTATACTAGTGAGGGGATTGAGTAGGATCAACTCCTATGCCCATTTTTCTTTGAAAACCCAACCACAATCCCGATCAAATTGGAGGGCACCATTTTGCAAAAATCTATTTATATGCTCTTAGAAAAGTTATATATCAAGTTTGTTGTATACACTGGGGTTCATGGTTTATAGTGTCGGTTTCGACACCATTTTTGATGATCCAGAAATGGAATTTTACATAATAAAACGACCATAATTTTGATATTTTCACTCATTGAGACAAGATTTCGGCGACCAAATAAAGGAATTAAGTCAGGATTCTACCATGATGGTCTACATACATAAATACAACTATTTATTCAATAGCATTATAAGTTGGTATGGGTGGGCGGGCTACAACATGTGTGTGTGAAATGATACAAAATATTTCCATGGGAAGCTACCAAAAAGAAAATATAGGATGGGAATTTCGATTATTCTCTCTCTCCCTCTCTCTCTCTCTCTATATATAAATATAAATATAAAAAGATACAACATGTTCTTGGATATATATATATATGTATATATATATATATATATATATATATATATATATATATATATATATATTCACTCGCTGCCCGCGCGGGTAGTGAGTCTTTGTTACTTGTGGCTTGAGTAGGCAGTGGCACATATGGTAAATATTAAATTGCTAGTTAATTTTCAATTGAGCGGTGGCATTCACGGTAAAAAGTAAAGTACCGATTACATTTTAAGCTGACAGTGGCAGATACTGTAAATAGTAACACGACAAAATCCACACATGAACCCGATGGCCCACACATATTTTTAAATTCTAAAATGTAATGCATATATTATTGGTCAATTAACCATATGCGAGAGAGTTTGAATCAGGACTCCATAACTCTCACCTCTTGTCTATATTATCATGATAAGAATTTTAATAAATGTCAACGTGTAGGAACACTTTTAATTCATATTATTTTATTTTCCTTCTAAACATGTGCAATCTGCCTTTTCTGATGTTCTACGATTTCTGTCGGTATTTTACAAAATATCTACCGTCATTACAATTTGTTCATATTTATTACAGTATGTCTAACCACATTACATTTTGTTACTACATACACAAATTTTACAAACTCACTTGTAGTTTCAATTTAAATTGTATGTACAGGATATATGATTTGTCAACGCAAGCTACATATTATACTATACATAACCACATTATATTTTGTTACTACATACATAAATTTCGCAAACTCACTTGTATTTTCAATTTAAATTACAAATGACACTTGTTTATTACAATATGACTATCCATATTACAAAAATGTCACCTACATTACGGTTGGCTCTTGCCTATTACAATGTGACTGTCCATATTACATATGACACTTGCTTATTACAATATGACTATCCATATTACAAACTGTCACCTACATTACGGTTGATGTGACATCCAACTTACAAAACACAAGATTAACTTGGCGGAAGTGAATCATTTGCAGCGGATTACTGAAAATCACTAAAAATTAAAACTTTTTGCGAAGAGATTTATACATAAGAAATCTCTTACATCAAGAACCTTTGTATAACATTTACATCATGGTTCAAAAGTACATGACTTGTACCATCTCTCCTTGAGGATTACAACATCAGCTGTCTATTAACAACATATACAGACAACATAAAACCTCGAGGCATCAACCCAAAATCTCAGATCGATTCATTAAAACACTAACTATAAACTCTGAGGACCTGAGAGTACAGAGACGACACATAGGACTTCTAACTATATGACTTGACAGTCAGGATCTCCACCTGAGATCTCACTGCTATCCAGGCTGTTGCTTTCCTTTCCCTACAAAAGAGTATCTGCTTCTTTTTCCGCGTCCACCTAAAAATATTGGATCCCACGGGGGTGAGACAATTGTAAATTGTCCCAGCGGGAGATATAACTCTCCACCAAAACATTGTTATTGCAGTTTAAAGATATGAAATTGGAAAGAGGATAAGCAGTTTAAAGAATTCTCATCTTAAAGCATTGTAACTATTTATGATAGAATAATAGATTAACTATTCTATTAATAAGGAATATGAAGAACATGTATATCATTTATTCATCGTAATATACCATTATGTCCCACTTCTCTTGTGACACTCATTATCTTGAAATGTTACCCATGAAACATTCTTGTTTCAACCTGTTGGCCTTAGCCAATCTGCTAAATAGATCTCAGATTATGCTGAACATGAGAATGTACATCATCATGTCTTGCTCAGGCATTGGTTTATACCAATCCTATATAAACATTCCAGGCATTGGATTATACCAATCATGTGCAACTATTCCAGGTATTGAACTATGTCAACCCTGTGCAACTATTCCAAGTATTGAACTATGTCAAACCTGTGTAATTATTCTAGGTATTGGGTTGTTACCAATCATGTGCAGTTATTCCAGGTATTGGATTTAACCAATCCTGTGTTATCATTCCAGGTATTGGGATTTATGCAATCCTATGTAATTATTCCAGGTATTGGGATTTAACCAATCACGTGTTATTATTCCAGGTATTGGGATTTAACCAATCCTGTGTTATCATTCCAGGTATTGGGATTTAACCAATCCTGTCTTATTATTCTAGGTATTGGGATTTAACAAATATTGTGTTATCATTCCAGATATTGGGATTTAACCAATCATGTGTTATTATTCCAGGTATTTAGCTATGTCAATCTTGTGATTACATCCCATGTCTGTTTACACAGTACTGGGTACCTCATTCATTTACTGACAGATAACTTTGACCATGCCATCATGCTCAATTACACTCTTTATGTAATACAAGTATCCCTCTGTTCTCCACACTTGTACATTCAAAGTTCTATTTTTATTATTATATTACTAAGTTTCCATTTATTGGTTTATTAAGAACATTAACATTCCTTACAAGAGACTTTTATAATAATCTTGATACCTTTCACTAGGTATCAACTTACTCATGTGATTCCCAAGCCCATTAAAACATCTTGTTACCTCTCACTAGGTAACAACCATTCCATATCTCATAGGACCCATAAAACACCTTGTCACCTCTCACTAGGCAACAACTAACCATATAGCTCACAAGGCCATTACACATCTTTAATATTTAATCATGTTCATCACTCTTAATCATTTATCATTAAATGATTATCAACACAAGGTATGAGTTCATTCCTCATCCTTATCATGGTATGATTACATCATACTTATTAGTTTGGATTAACCTTATTCTCAAGGTATATTAGCCTAAGCTTATCAAGGTATATCAATCCTGAAATGCTAAAAGTGATATCTTTCATATCTTGATGTATCATTTTCCTCATCACTTCCAACTTTCTTAAGTTATCAACTTATCTTGGATTAAGGTATTTCCCATCTTAATCCTTTCATCCATTAACCTATCACTCATGCCATGAAGTGCATAGGTCATACATAAGAATTATCCAACTATCTTTAATAATATGGACTTATCAAATGGTTAGGCAGTGTTGAATATAGGATAAAACATTATTCATCACTTTATATATTTCAACTCTTAGGATGTTATCCACATCATTATTTAGTATAGCATACATCATTCCTAAGAGTTTCATGTCCTCATCATTGTAAGGTGTATAGATTGTTACACATGTATAGAGTTGGTTATATAAGGATCTAGGCATCATCTTGTCTCTTAGACCCTTATTCATAATAACCACATTACCATTCATATGGTTCATCAACCTTACCCTACATGGTTATAACATTCTCATCTTATTTGATTATATTAGCCACACCCCACTTTAGTACATTGGCTATTATACCATTGCTAGGGTTTCACATATCATAGTATCATTACATGGCATCATCCTGAATTGAGTCTTACATCACCTCATTGCATCAGGGTTCCATATAACATCATTCTAATTTAGGGTTTCATATGGCATTACTCTAGATCAAGGTTTCTCATTCCATAACCCACAATTAGGGTTTCTCATATTATCATCTTGATTTAAAGTCACAACATTACCCTTGATTTGGGTTGCATCTGATATTTCCCTAGATTTAAGTTAGGGCTCAACATCCTCCTTGATTAGGGCTTCATGATCTATTTATTAAGGATCATACCCTAATTATTTGATCATTTATTTTGAAGGTGTTGAGGCTTTTCCATTACATGTTTATCTTTCATGTAGGAAGTTCTCTCTCATCCTTTACAAGATGATACTTACTTCAGGCTCAATTAAACTAAGTCAACTCAACTTGAATGAAGGGTTGACATAGTGGATTATGTCATTACTTCCATGATCATTAAAGATTAATTATCCAAAGGGTGCTAATCACCCTATCACATTAAGTGTACAATTATTATAATCACCCTTGGTTCACATCATGTGATGTTCAATTAAACAATTGATCTTTAGCCAATTGAGTGTTCATACAGTTTGGTTGATAATCTTCTAAACAATCTTGGTCAATTAGACCCCAAACGGTTTTGACCAATTAGACCTCAAACGATCTTGGTCTAAGAGTTTGAAACCGTTTGGTAAAGGTGGTGCTTGAAACCGTTTGCCAAAGTAACCACTTGAGATCGTTTGCTAAAGTAAGGTTTTGAAACTACATGAACTCATCAAGTTTGGGATCGTTTGGTCCCAAACGGTCTTGAGACCGTTTGGTCCAAACCTCCTCAAAACCGCAAGGACCAAAAAGGGTCTCAACCACTCAAATTGATTTAGGGTTTCCAATGTTGGTTCCTTCAACAATTGAATTCATGTAACCAATCATCAATTGGACCTATCACCATACTTCAATTGAGTTAAATAGGTCAACCTTCAACTGATTTGACCCTCAATTGACCCTCAGTTGATCATCAATTAGGGTTTGAATCAATTGGATTAGGGTTTGGAATCGATGATCCTTCAACATTAACTAATGTGAAACTAGTTACTTCAAAACTATTGGACCATCATCCAAATTGAACATGACCTGACCCCAAACGGTCTTGAGGTCGTTTGGATGACCTCCAAAAGGTCTTGAAACCGTTTTCCCATGTCAACATCAAAATCCAAGTCAACCAATTAGAGTTTGGATCATTGGATTGATAACCAAATCAACATTTGATTGCACTTCAACTTAGTACCTTTAGATCTTCGACCACCTAACCATAGTCAACCCTAGACCTCCAAACGGTCTTGGGTGACCCCCAAATGGTCTTGGGATCGTTTGGATGACCTCCAAACGGTCTTGAGACCGTTTTCCCATCACATCATCATTAACCATGTCATTCAATTAGGGTTTGGATCCTAGGATTGGTCACCAAATCAGGAATTGATTATACTTCAACTTAATATCTTTAGACCTTCAATTACTCAACCATACCTAACCCTATACCTCCAAACGGTCTTGGATGATCACCAAATGGTCTTGAGACCGTTTGGGTGATCCCCAAACGGTTTTGAAACCGTTTGGGTCAATCAACCCAAAGCATCAACTTATTCAATTGCAAAATCAGCACTTAGCCGATTAGGGTTTATACCATATGTTTGAATCTTAAAATACCTAACCATACTCAACCTTAGACCTCCAAACGGTCTTGGTTGACCTCCAAACGGTCTTGAGACCTTTTGGGTGATTCCCAAATGGTCTTGAGACCGTTTGGGCCAATAAAACCAAGTTTCAAACTCCATTACTTATGAAATCAGCACTCAACCCGATTAGGGTTTAGATGATTGATGGACCTTCAACTCATGAACCAAATGGAACTAATCAATTATAATTGGTGGATCATTAACCAACATTATTAGAAACAAATTTCCAAATGGTCAAACCTGGTCAACACCTCCAAAGGGTCTGAAACCGTTTGCTCTCATGCGGTTTGGTGAAACCGTTTCATTCCAAACGGTTTGAAACCGTTTGCTCCCAAACGGTTTGTGAAACCGTTTGGACATTTGATTGAAACCGTTTGGTATAGATATTTGAAGAGGTGTGTGCTTATGATGATGTCATCATCATCAAGCTCTAGACCCACGAAACCTGCTGTGATTTCCACAGAGATTGCATGAATCAACCAAATCAATAATTGTAAATAGAGAAATGATCATTATTTGATGGGGAATTGAATGCAATAGCAAAATCAAGGGTTCAAGTTATAAAACCCGCCTTGAATTGAGCTCCAAATCTCTAATATCATATCAACAATGGTGGATGAAGCTTTTGCAATGCCCCTTAGGCTCGTCCTCAAGCTTTTGGTTGAAAAGTTTGGCTAGGGTTGAAGAGGAGATCGAATTAAGAAGAAATCCATGGTTTATTTTTTATTTCCACCATTGAATCAAGGTGAAAAGGGTCAAGAACCTTACAAACAGGTTGGGGGTCGTCCTCCAGGTCCTCCCTAGCTCCCTTGGTCGGTTTCCAAGCAAAGAGAAGAAGTGGAAATGGAAACGCCTTTCATTTGGCTTGGAAAGGGTCTTTTTATAAGAAATTCTATGAGAGAGAAAATACTTTATAAAAGTCTTTTAATTCCAAAATTGTAGCCACCTTCTCCCCCTTGGTTTCTTGTATACAAAGGCATCTATATCCCCACCGAGCTCCCTTCCATTATCCAAGAATAAAGGGAAAAGAAATTAAGCACCTTAACCCTTATGATATTAATATCCATTTTTGAGTGGAAATTCTTTTTCTTATTATAATGGTGAGTGGAATTTCACCTCCTTAGGATATGCTCGTGCCTTTTCAAGGATTAATATCGTCGACACACATCTGAATCCAACCATATTAATTTTGGTTGAAGGTACTTCAAATTATTTTATTTATTTTTGCATTAAACCGAATTATGGTTTCAATTAGGCTTAAATCTTGATTATTTTAATATCAAGATTTTCTTTCCTCCAAATTGATTCAAATGAGGCGCCCCTCTCATTTTTTTTTCTCTAAATGATGCCAAGAAACATTAGGGATCTTATTGAAGTGGTAATTTGCATATTGAACCCTAGGTTTTGGGTAAATTGCACATTACACCAAAACTAGGTTTTAATGCACAAACATTGTCCAACAAGCTCTATCTTGGTGCCCAAGCTTATGGAAACCATACCACTACATCATATTCATTCTTATGATGTCTCAAAATCAGATGAACATATTATTATGTAACATTTGCAAGTTAACCCCTTAACTTGGGTAATTTGCTCATTAGTCCAAAACAAACAAAACATTGATTTTAACAATGTTCAAAAAGGACTAGAATTGCAACATAAGTTCCTCTTGAGACCTAATTACTTTTCACAAGATAATATTAAGCATATAATCATCTTTCTTAATCAAAAAATCTAGGGTTAAATTATAACCCAGGTCAGGGATGTTACAAATTATAAACCCCTAACAAGGATTTCGTCCCCAAAATCCCAGATAAAGGGAAACAAATATTTTTCTTGCATCATATCATCATGTTATCACATAAAATGTCATTATTATAGAGACACCATAGAGCTTTGATCAACAAAAAGTTATTTCACACAAGTTTATCATGGAATGGTTCACATGGAACACATACTCCCATGCTTCTTAGTTGATTCAACATTTCTCTTTCAATATTACAATTATGTTCTATCACCCACTTGGGACTATAAGTCTTTTCATCCAATTGTGCCATCTCATCTGGTGACACAATACTAGCTTTTCTCATTACTTGTACTAGCTATCTTATTAGTTGTACACTCTCTTACCATGAAGAGAGGTTACTTATCAACTGAGAACTTATCTCAAAGATATCTTCAATAGTTATGTTTACGAGAAATATAAACCCCTAACATGTGATGTTCATATTATTTTACATATTTAATTTGATTTCATTGTTGACCATTCCAGATAGTCAACATAGATCATATGATATTTCTTTAGATACCAGGATTTCTTACCTTGGTACCCATTACATATGTTAGAATCACATCTCATCTTTATCTTCCTTTCATCTTGGGACATTACTTGTTACATATATCTTCACCTTGGAGCCAAAGTCCAAGATAAACTGATACCTTTCTAAGTATCCATCACATGAACATCTTTATATTATACACATTAAGTGTCCTATGACCCACTTGATTGCCATGTTCCTGAAAGGAAAGAGAACAAGGAATCATTTTCCTCTTATTATTTCATGTATTTTCAACTATTCATGAAACATTTACTCGTTATCTCATCCTAGGTTCCTTTCCCTAGCATAGGAATTATAAGGATGATTACATATCATTATCCCTTTCTTTATTACTATCTAGCATGTTTATGATCATCTCATGATCTCATCACATTTCCATTTCCTCATTATGGAAAGGATCTTTACAATACTTACAACCTTTTTTTTGGATGAGATTCATCTCCCTTATTCTTATTCCTATCTTATGAGGAGTACACTTTCAGTTCCTCATACAACATTCTCATCTGAGATTATCTCAGACTTCACTTTCTTAAACTTAGGATATAACACATTTATTCATTCCATATTTCTGATTTCATGGTACTCATTAGATTGTCTCAGAATGACTACTTGATCAGAGTAATAAAAAAGACAACAATCTAAGAGTTTCCATACCCACTTTATCATCAATAGTTGTATACCTGGACATGGTATATAAATACTAAAATTAAGTAGTATGCATTTTGTATACTATCATATTACTTCTTTTCATATTATCACAAGCATAAGGTTTAACATCCATGGATTTTGTCCAGGCATCTCTTATGTACCTCATCTTTTCTTATAGAGGTAAGAACAACATAGAACATTTGTAATGTTCTACTATGCAAAACATAAGTCCTTATAGGGCTAATCAAGGAAAGTTCAATCAATTACTTTCTCAATTAATCCAAGAATCCATAAAATAACATATTTGAATGACATTATCTTGTCTAACCTGTCATGATTCATGGATTATTTACTACCTCAGGCTGACTCTACCTCAAAGGTTGATTCAACATGCTAAGGTTGAGCAAAGACTCAATTTAAGTCCAGAAATTCATCATTTCCTTTTGCTTCAACATGCTGATGCTGATTACAAATCATGTTGATATCTAAAACATCATAATTGAGGGATGGGAATCTAGGTTATACTGTCAATGCTTGATCCACTATGTCCATTATTGTTGCCCTAAATTCTCCAACAACAATACTTAAAGAAGGATTTTCTTATTATAGTTGGATCAGCTAGGGGATTCTCAGGCAATTGTCTCTCTCTTGCCTGCTCCCATGCACCTCTTCTTGGTGCAACATTACTGCTTTCAGCAACGACCTCCTCATATGACCCAGTCATCTTTAAGTTCTTCTTCTCTTATACAAGCAGAAGACACGATCAGATACACTGGATGACACCAGAACAGACTCTACTACCTTAGTCCTATGTCTCTGTAGACTTAGCAAACCTAGAGCTCTGATACCACTAAATTGTGACATCCAACTTACAAAACACAAGATTAACTTGGCAGAAGCGAATCATTTGCAACGGATTACTGAAAATCACTAAAAATTAAACCTTTTTTGCAAAGAGATCTATACATAAGAAATCTCTTACATCAGGAACCTTTGTATAACAGTTAGATCATGGTTCAAAAGTACATGACTTGTACCATCTCTCCTTGAGGATTACAACATCAGTTGTCTATTAACATCATATACAGACAACATAAAACCTCAAGGCATCAAGCCAAAATCTCAGATCGATTCATTAAAACACTAAATATAAACTCTTAGAACCTGAGAGTACAGAGACGACACATAGGACTTCTAACTATATGACTTGACAGTCAGGATCTCCACTTGAGATTTCACTGCTATCCAAGCTGTTGCTTTCCTTTCCCTACAAAAGAGTATCTGCTTCTTTGTCCGTATCCACCTAAAAATATTGGATCCCACGGGGGTGAGACAATTGTAAATTGTCCCAGCGGGAGATATAACTCTCCACCAAAACATTGTTATTGCTGTTTAAAGATATGAAATTGGAAAGAGGATAAGCAGTTTAAAGAATTCTCATCTTAAAGCATTGTAACTATTTATGATAAATGAATAGATCAACTATTCTCTTAATAAGGAATAGGAAGAACATGTATATCACTTATTCATCATAATATACCATTATGTCCCACTTCTCTTGTGACACTCATTATCTTGAAATGTTACCCATGAAACATTCTTGTTTCAACCTGTTGGCCTTAGCCAATCTGCTAAATAGATCTCGGATTATGCTGAACATGAGAATGTACATCATCATGTCTTGCTCTGGCATTGGTTTATACCAATCCTATATAAACATTCCAGGCATTGGATTATACCAATCCTGTGCAACTATTCCAGGTACTGAACTATGTCAACCCTGTGCAACTATTCCGGGTATTGAACTATGTCAAACCTGTGTAATTATTCCAGGTATTGGGTTGTTACCAATCATGTGCAGTTATTCCAGGTATTGGATTTAACCAATCCTGTGTTATCATTCCATGTATTGGGATTTAACCAATCCTGTGTTATTATTCCAGGTATTGGGATTTAACCAATCCCGTGTTATTATTCCAGGTATTGGGATTTAACCAATCCTGTGTTATCATTCCAGGTATTGGGATTTAACCAATCCTATCTTATTATTCCAGGTATTAGGATTTAACCAATCATGTGCTATCATTCCAGGTATTAGGATTTAACCAATCCTGTGTTATTATTCCAAGTATTCAGCTATGTCAATCCTGTGATTACATCCCATGTATGTTTACACAGCACTGGGTACCTCATTCATTTATTGACAGATAACTTTGACCATGCCATCATGCTCAATCACATTCTTTATGTAATACAAGTATCCCTCTCTTCTCCACACTTGTACATTCAAAGTTCTATTTTTATTATTATATTACTAAGTTTCCATTTATTGGTTTATTAAGAACATTAACATTCCTTATAAGAGACTTTTATAATAATCTTGATACCTTTCACTAGGTATCAACTTACTCATGTGATTCCCAAGCCCATTAAAACATCTTGTTACATCTCACTAGCATGTGATTCCCAAGCCCATTAAAACATCTTATTACGTCTCACTAGGTAACAACCATTCTCATATCTCATAGGACCCATAAAACACCTTGTCACCTCTCACTAGGCAACAACTAACCATATAGCTAACAAGGCCATTACACATCTTTAATATTTAATCATGTTCATCACTCTGAATCATTTATCATTAAATGATTATCAACACAAGGTATGAGTTTATTCCTCATCCTTATCATGGTATGATTACATCATACTTATTAGTTTGGATTAACCTTATTCTCAAGGTATATTTGCCTAAGCTTATCAAGGTATATCAATCCTGAAATGCTAAAAGTGATATATTTCATATCTTGATGTATCATTTTCCTCATCACTTCTAACTTTCTTAAGTTATCAACTTATCTTGGATTAAGGTATTTCCCATCTTAATCCTTTCATCCATTAACCTATCACTCATGCCATGAAGTGCATAGGTCATACATAGGAATTATCCAACTATCTTTAATAATATGGACTTATCTAATGGTTAGGCAGTGTTGAATATAGGATAAACCATTATTCATAACTTTAGATATTTCAACTCTTAGGATGTTATCCACATCATTATTTAGTATAGCATACATCATTCCTAAGAGTTTCATGTCCTCATCATTGTAAGGTGTATAGATTGTTACACATGTATAGAGTTGGTTATATAAGGATCTAGGCATCATCTTGTCTCTTAGACCCTTATTCATAATAACCACATTACCATTAATATGGCTCATCAACCTTACCCTACATGGTTATAACATTCTCATCTTATTTGATTATATTAGCCACACCCCACTTTAGTACATTGGCTATTATACCATTGCTAGGGTTTCACATATCATAGTATCATTACATGGCATCATCCTAAATTGAGTCTTACATCACCTCATTGCATTAGGGTTCCATATAACATCATTCTAATTTAGGGTTTCATATGGCATTACTCTAGATCAGGGTTTCTCATTCCATAACCCCCGATTAGGGTTTCTCATATTATCATCTTGATTTAAAGTCACAACATTACCCTTGATTTGGGTTGCATCTGATATTGCCCTAGATTTAAGTTAGGGCTCAACATCCTCCTTGATTATGGTTTCATGATCTATTTATTAAGGATCATACCCTAATTATTTGATCATTTATGTTGAAGGTGTTGAGGCTTTTCCATTACATGTTTATCTTTCATGTAGGAAGTTCTCTCTCATCCTCTACAAGATGATACTTACTTCAGGCTCAATTAAACTAAGTCAACTCAACTTGAATGAAGGGTTGACACAGTGGATTATGTCATTACTTCCATGTTCATTAAAGATTAATTGTCTAAAGGGTGCTAATCACCCTATCCCATTAAGGGCACAATTATTATAATCACCCTTGGTTCACATCATGTAATGTTTAATTAAACAATTGATCTTTAGCCAATTGAGTGTTCATACAGTTTGGTTGATAATTTTCTAAACAATCTTGGTCAATTAGACCCGAAATGGTTTTGACCAATTAGACCTCAAACGGTCTTGGTCTAAGAGTTTGAAACCGTTTGGTAAAGGTGGTGCTTGAAACCGTTTGCCAAAGTAACCACTTGAGATCGTTCGCTAAAGTAAGGTTTTGAAACTACATGAACTCAACCGGTTTGGAATCATTTGGTCCCAAATGGTCTTGAGACCGTTTGGTCCCAAACGATCTTGAGACCGTTTGGTCCAAACCTCCTCAAAACCGCAAGGACCAAAAAGGGTCTCAACCATTCAAATTGATTTAGGGTTTCCAATGTTGGTTCCTTCAACCATTGAATTCATGTAACCAATCATCAATTGGACCTATCACCATACTTCAATTGAGTTAAATAGGTCAAACTTCAACTGATTTGACCCTCAATTGACCCTCAATTGATCATCAATTAGGGTTTGAATCAATTGGAATAGGGTTTGGAATCGGTGATCCTTCAACATTAACTAATGTGAAACTAGTTACTTCAAAATTATTGGACCATCATCCAAATTGAACATGACCTAACACCAAACGGTCTTGAGGTCGTTTGGATGACCTCCAAACTGTATTGAGATAGTTTTCCCATGTCAACACCAAAATCCAAGTCAACCAATTAGAGTTTGGATCATTGGATTGATAACCAAATCAACATTTGATTGCACTTCAACTTAGTACCTTTAGATCTTCGACCACCTAACCATAGTCAACCCTAGACCTCCAAACGGTCTTGGGTGACCCCCAAACGGTCTTGGGATCATTTGGATGACCTCCAAACGGTCTTGAGACCGTTTGCCCATCACATCATCATTAACCATGTCATTCAATTAGGGTTTGGATCCTAGGATTGGTCACCAAATCAGCAATTGATTATACTTCAACTTAATATCTTTGGACCTTCAATTACTCAACCATACCTAACCCTATACCTCCAAACGGTCTTGGGTGATCACCAAATGGTCTTGAGACCGTTTGGGTGATCCCCAGACGGTTTTGAAACCGTTTGGGTCAATCAACTTAAAGCATCAACTTATTCAATTGCAAAATAAGCACTTAGCCGATTAGGGTTTATACCATATGTTTGAATCTTCAAATACCTAACCATACTCAACCTTAGACCTCCAAATGGTCTTGTTTGACCTCCAAACGGGCTTGAGACCGTTTGGGTGATTCCCAAATGGTCTTGAGACCATTTGGGTCAATCAACCCAAGTTTCAAACTCAATCACTTTTGAAATCAGCACTCAACCCAATTAGGGTTTAGGTGATTGATGGACCTTCAACTCATGAACTAATTGGAACTAATCAATTATAATTGGTGGATCATTAACCAACATTATTAGCAACAAATTTCCAAACGGTCAACCCTGGTCTACACTTCCAAAGGGTCTGAAACTGTTTGCTCTCATGCGGTTTGGTGAAACCGTTTCATTCCAAACGGTTTGAAACCGTTTGCTCCCAAACGGTTTGTGAAACCATTTGGACATTTGATTGAAACCGTTTGGTCTATATATTTGGGGAGGTGTGTGCTTATGATGATTTCATCATAATCAAGCTCTATACCCACGAAACCTGCTGTGATTTCCATGGAGATTGCATAAATCAACCAAATCAATAATTGTAAATAGAGAAATGATCATTATTTGATGGGGAATTGAATGCAATAGCAAAATCAAGGGTTCAAGTTATAAAAACCGCCTCCAATTGAGATCCAAAGCTCCAATCTCACGCCAAAAATGGTGGATGAAGCTTTTGCAAGTCCCCTTAGGCTCGTCCTCAAGCTTTTGGTTGAAAAGTTTGTCTAGGGTTGAAGAGGAGATCGAATTAAGAAGAAATCCATGGTTTATTTTTTATTTCCACCATTGAATCATGGTGATAAGGGTCAAGAACCTTACCAACAGGTTGGGGGTCGTCCTCCAGGTCCTCCCTAGCTCCCTTGGTCGGTTTCCAAGAAAAGAGAAGAAGTGAAAATGGAAAAGCCTTTCATTTGGCTTGGAAAGGGTCTTTTTTATAAGAAATTCAATGAGAGAGAAAATACTTTATAAAAGTCTTTTAATTCCAAAATTGTTGCCACCTTCTCCCCCTTGGTTTCTTGTATACAAAAGGAATATCTATCCCCACCGAGCTCCTTTCCATTATCCAAGAATAAAGGGAAAAGAAATTAAGCAACTTAACCCTTATAATATTAATATCCATTTTTGAGTGGAAATTCTTTTTCTTATAATAATGGTGAGTGGAATTTCACCTCCTTAGGATATGCTCGTGCCTTTGCAAGGATTAAGCTCATCCACATACATCTGAATCCAACCATATTAATTTTGGTTGAAGGTCCTTCAAATTATTTTATTTATTTTTGCATTAAATCGAATTAGGGTTTCAATTAGGCTTAAATCTTGATTATTTTTAATATCAAGATTATCTCTCCTCCAACTTGATTCAAATGAGGTGCCCCTCTCATTTTCTTTGCTATAAATGATTTCAAACATTAGGGACCTTATTGAAGGGGTAATTTTCATATTGAACCCTAGGTTTTGGGTAAATTGCACATTACACCAAAACTAGGTTTTAATGCACATACATTGTCCAACAAGCTCTATCTTGGTGCCCAAGCTTATGGAAACCATACCACTACATCATATTCATTCTTATGATGTCTCAACATCAGAGGAACATATTATTATGTAACATTTGCAAGTTAACCCCTTAACTTGGGTAATTTTCTCATTAGTCCAAAACAAACAAAACATTGATTTTAACAATGTTCAAAAAGGACTAGAATTGCAACATAAGTTCCTCTTGAGCCCTAATTACTTTTCACAAGATAAGATTAATCATATAATCATCTTTCTTAATCAAAACATATAGGGTTAAAGTATAACCCAGGTCACGGATGTTACAGTTGACTCTTGCCTATTACAATGTGATTGTCCATATTAATATGAGTATTCATATTGTAAAATTGTCTCCTACATTACGTTCGGCTCTTTCCTATTATAATGTGACTGTCCATATTACATATGACACTTGCTTATTACAATATGTTTATCCATATTGCAAAACTGTCACCTACATTGTGGTTGGCTCTTGCCTATTACAATGTGACTGTCCACATTACAGATGACACTTGCTTATTACAATATGCCTATCCATATTACAAAACTATCACCTACATTACGGTTGGCACTTGCCTATTATAATGTGACTGTCCATATTACATATGACACTTACTTATTACACTATGACTATCCATATTACATAACTATCATCTACATTGCAGTTGGCTCTTGTCTATTACAATGTGACTGTCCATATTATATGACACTTGCTTATTATAGTACAAATTACCAAAATTGAGCGTATACATAAATACACCAATAACCATTTCCAAGAAGAAGAAGAAGAAATATACAATTATCCAATATATAGATAATCTCTCTAAATAAAACTATAACAGACATGAACAAATTTATAATGAGAAGGAGCATTTTGTAATTTGAATTGAAAATTTATAATTTGAATACAAATTTATAATGAGAAGGAGCATTTTGTAATAGAAAGGAACGTTATGTAATTTGAATAGAAAATTTGTAATGAGAATGAGAAAAATGTAACCAAGGATGATGTCTTGTAATACAACCTACTTGTATCACATGTTGTATTCATATTATGTAGACTCTGATCCGTACATGTAATCAACTAAAAAAATAGCAATTGCTATGTATGGAAGTAGTAGGTAATTGGGGTTTTATTTATACTTCCATCCACATTAATTACATGTGATGCTACTATAAATATAACTTTATACATCCTAGCTTACCAAACCACAATGCAAATAAATTAGGAACAAAGAATAATAATTTATTTAGCCTTACGGATCCACTCACCAACGTCCTGTCCCCACAAATGAATTAGAAATGCTAGTGATAATTACAGATTTGTGCCACCGCTTCATCCTACTAAAAAGATAGAAGTTTGTTATTTACAAAAGATGCCACCGCTACTTAGTCAAGGCTAGAATAGTTGGTTACCCGCGCGTGCAGCCAAGATAAACCCACATATATACATACATATATATATGTATGTATATATATATATATATATATATATATATATATATATAGAGAGAGAGAGAGAGAGAGAGAGCGAGCGAGAGAGAGAGAGTCAGGCTAGTGTACACTCCAGTGTACCAAGGGCATCATACACCTCAGTCATTTTTAAAGATGCGGTAATTTTTTGGAAAATCTAAACCATTGATCTTCTTAAATAAATTAAAACATACTATATAATAAATTTTAGCTCATTTGGACAGTTATAGGTCGTTCATCTAAAGGAGTCAAAAATAATGCATTTCAAATTAGTTTTGTACGTCGATTTTGTTGTCCTTGGGTGAGTGACTTATACTCATCCAAATGAGCTCAAATTTTATATGTGGCATATTATTATTGTAACCGTGAAGATCGATAGATTACATTTTAGAAAAACATGGTCTAGATAGGAAAACACCATTGGGTGTACAACATGATCTATACACTCGAGTGTATTCTAGCCTGACTCTCTCTCTCTCTAGATATATATATATATAGAGAGATAGAGAGAGAGAGAGAGAAAGAAAGAGAGAGAGAGAGTCAGGCTAGAATACACTCGAGTGTATGGATCGCACGAATACACTCAAGTGTGTTTGCATATCAAGACTATTGTTTACAAAATGTAAACCATTGATCTTCACCGACATACTATAACTAGGCTACATACAAATTTTGAGCCCATTTGGATGAGTGTAAGTCACTCATCCAAGGGCAACAAAATTGACGCGCGAAACTAATTTGAAATGCATAATTTTTACGGTTTCATAACATGAGCTATACATATCTAAATGTGCTCAAATTTTGCGTATGAGTAGTTCATGAGATGTTTAATAAGATCAATGGATTAGATTTTCAAAAAAAAATATTGCATCATGAAAAACTACTTGAGTGTATTCCGCTCCGGATACACTCGAGTGTATTCTAGCCTGACTCTCTCTCTCTCTCTCTCTCTCTCTCTCTATATATATATATATATATATATATATATATATATATATATATATAGGACAACGATCCAGTGAGAAACAAATCTTGGTGAGAGCATGAGAGGCATTTGAATAACTCTCCACATAGATCAATTTTTCTTAATCCAACCATATAGATTACAAATATACCTTAATATTTACCTTCCTACAAAATTTTATAACCATCCGATTTGTATATCATTCACAACAACAAAATACTTTTCGACGCTGTATATTGAATTTCAGGCTGACCGTTGGATGTAAAAATTGTATATCGTACATATGGACATGCAAGCAATGTCTGATTGCAATGATTTTTTGTGGGAAGGTAAATGAAATGACGATTTATCCATCTATACAGTTGGATTTTAAAAAACAATTCTGAATTTGTAGTTATTCAAATGCCTCTCATGCTCTCACCGTAGGATGTTTCTCACTGGATCGCTACCCTATATATATATATATATATATAGTCAAAGCTAGAAGATTGGATGAAGATTGGATTCCTTCATTTGGTTCAGGATGTCCTCCATTCTCTCAACAAAGAATGAACGCCCACAAATGGAGAGTAATATATTGTAGGTGACAATTGTCGGGCAACAACTTTCATCCCGCATCAAGCTCTTCAAAATAGACATGGCCTCCTGCACGATCTCGTTATGCATGTATACGTTCATAAGGGCATTGTAAGTGGAAGTAGTCCTGAGCCCAGATATTGTCACCTCATTGAAAAGTTTAACAACAAGTTCAACATTTCTAGCTCACCCGAAGAGTGTTATAGCCTTGACGTATTCCTCCGGCAGCATAGGATACACTCCACTCTCTGCTAGCCCGCGCCTCCATTTGAAAACCTGGCAGCATATGAGAAAAAGAGATGTTTATATATTCCAGTGGAAGATGGTGCAGTTCACTAAGTTGCCCAAACTAAGGAGATCTTACATTCAGAGTGAGAAGCGGGCGGGACTGCAGCTGAGAGAGCAGTTCGACGAAGACAACGCCATATTTGGACTGCTCGAGGAGTGAGGATGCAGAACTAGTCTCAAGGGGTTCTTGGAGGTCCGCCTCATCAGGTAAGGAAAGGATATTGGCCGCAAGTTTGTCGATTTCGGACCGCAGGTCGTCTAAGAGACTGAGGTTTCGAACGAGACTCTCTGTCAAAGGAAAGATCTTTTCCCTGATTTCAGACTGACCTTTGGAGAAATACCCGTCAGAGGAGAAAAGGAGACTGAGGTTTCGAACGGGACTCTCTGTCAAAGGAAGAATCTTTTCTCTTATTTCAGACTAACCTTCGGAGAAATACATGTCAGAGGAGAAAAGGTGAAAGGAACCGCGGTCGGATGGGTGCGAGCATGGTATGAGCTGATAGTAGCAGACGGTAATACTGGGGAGGCTAGAAAGAGCCTCCAAGCTGCCACACCAAGTAGGAGACAACGCTGAGACCCCATGTGAATGAGGTGCTGTCAAGACGCTGACCACCAGGTCTCGAGCTCGACTAGTATGCCGCGAAAGGTTGCAGAAACAGAGACAGATTTGAGCGGCCTCCAAGTCTCGACGCCGCAAAAGTCCTTTCTTCGCTAACTGGCTGCTGATGGTCACGACATACATCTTGACTCTAGGGGATGTCGTGACCTCCTACACCTGACCCTACCTAGTCCACGACCTGGTGGCGTACCTTAATCATTTACAGAGGTTCCTGAACGAAGCCGCCTCCCTGGTTTCGGTCTTCGCGGTGGCCAAGCTCGTGAAGTGCGTCACAGAGAGGCACTACATCAGGCTCAGTAGATCGGATTGAGGTTTCCAACAGCTATCTGTCGAAAGAGTTTGGGAGTGGCAGGATTGCCAAGGATGAACTCCATGAATTTGGTGAACATTGACGCCGATAGGGTAGATGTACAACGTTGTCCCTGTCCCAGTGAAGATAGGATTGGGATTGTCCATCATCTTCAACCTCTATTCTTCATCTTTTGCTTTCTCCTGATCGAATGCTAAGAAGGTGGAAGAAAATTTCTAATGAGATGTTACTCTGTAATGCGCATGTGGTGTTCGATTAAATGCATGTATCTGTAGAGTTTGATTACAAAGTCGTACGAAATTCTGTAACGACAATGATTTCGTTAGTTATTTTGTGAAGTAGAAAAAGATTTACAAGTAGTCAAGTGCAGACATAATGTCATTTTTACGTTACGTGAGTGGTTATTTAAAGTACATGTATAAGTTATGTATTCAAATAATGTAGTATGTTGGAAATTATAATTTGAATTAGTGCATATATTTTGACAAATAGATATATACCGGAATTTACGATAAATTCATTCACATGGAGAACTTTGTATTATTTTGCATTTTGTTGCAATTTAATATAAATGGGTCATATTGGGTCCCCATTACCATTTGGGTTGGGGATGGGTATTTGCTCTTCCAACTTTTTTTCTAATGGGTTGGGTATGGGTCACACAAAAAATAAATGGGTTAAATGGGTTAGGGTATGGGTCCCCCAAACCCGCCCATTTAACCCATTTAGGGTATATTTTGCAAGATAAAATTCACTAATTGGAAACTAGCCCGGAGCTAAGGAGTAGGGAGATCCTCCATACATATGTCAACCTCGTGGTTAAGCCATACAAATATATATAATATAAATATAAATACATAATAAATGAAAGAAAATGCATAGTTTCTGTCTTCCATGCATGAATCCATTCCATTGGATGACATGAGTAAAGTCTAGTTAGGGTTGTTAAAATTATGTCCAAATCAATTGATTTCCAAATAGGCGGACCTAACTCGGTATGTGTTTGGGATTTGTCAGTTCATATCATTCCAAGTGATGATGTTGATGTCTAAATTGAATTGAATTGGTTCTAGGCTGACGAATATGGCCATTCGAACTCTTTTAAGGGTGCAAATTGATGTACAATATGAGCTGTAATAGTTAAATGCTTGGGTAATTTCCTAAAAGGGCAACAAGTAGAATAATGATTAATTTCGTTGCAATAGTTGCATGTGCCCATAGTCTTGGAACTAGATGATTCTTCGTGGAAGATTGGAGGTCCTTTTCCTTTGTTGTTCCATTGACTACCATCATACCCTAAACCATGTCTACCAATTTGTTTACTAGTATGGTGTCGGATATCATTAATATTCTTTTTACCAACCAAAAATCTTTGCAAAGAAGGTCTCAAACTATCATTATCATGCATAATAGAAAAAATAGTAGAAGACAAATGATTTGTATTATCTCTAGCATGCAAAAGATTATTTTCTATGAAAAGAGCTTTCATCAAATAAGAATATCTATTAATATGAAGAGCAACAACACTTTTCTCTCTACTCGTAAAACTAGAACAAAATTCAAGAGCATTGATTTTAGCAAGCAAGGAAGCATTTTCATTTTCAAGCAAAGCAATCTTAGCAAGATGAAAACCATTTTCATATTCATATTAGATTATTATCATCATCAACAACAACAACTAAGCCTTGATCCCAACTATGTTGGGGTCGGCTACATGGATCCTTCTTTTCCATTCAGCTCTATCATGGGTCATATTTTGGTTGAGATGTAGAGATTCAAAATCTCTCTTTATAATCTCTTCCCATGTTAATTTAGGTCTTCCTCTTCTTCTATTAATTGTGCTTGCCTTAATAGTATTGCTTTGTATAGGCGCATTAGTCGGTCTGCGTTGCACATTTTCATTCCATTTGAGTCGGCCCTCGCACAACTTGTCCCCAATGCTCCCAAATGCTTGTCAGACAAAACCAATGTTGAATTAGTTTTTTATATACCTCTAGATTTAGTTAATAGCATTTCAATCAAGTAGGTCCATGGGTTTGTGCCTCCATTTAGCCATTAAGCACCCATGTCTAGCCTCCTTATTTTCTGTGGGTGATTGAGTTTTTATAGGGTTTTGTTCATCTAATTAGATGTAATAAGATGGTCATGGCTATTAATATATGTTGTATTTTATATATTTGCACACATATTAACCTTCATTATAGATTTCTCAATCATGTGTCCATTTTATGAAAAAAGGAAATACCCCACAAAGGAGTGTTGTGGTGGCAATCATATCATGTTAAGAAATAAGAGATATGTCATGAAGTGGTGGTTCACAACCCCTACCCCCACTAGGGTTGTGGATGTAAGGATCAATGCCTAGATCGGTCGGGTACAACAAAGGGATGGTGTCGCATGGGCCTTCTAGGCGCAAGTGAATTCCAACGAGCCTTTCTTGAGCCGTTTGCAGTGGAACAATGGTGAAAGGTGATGACTTTTCTTCCCTGAGTTGTGTTCATTCCAAGACCAACAGAGTTGCCTCGAAACCAGCTTACTCGATAGTATAATTTGTCTTCCTTGAGATGATTTTCTACACAACTTTTCTTGTGGTCTTCCCCTTTCTGGTTCTTGCCTCACCTTCTACTGACTTCATGTCCTGTTTAGTGAAAGGCGACATGGGTCTCCGGTCCCAGCGGCTGCCCTTGGCGGCTAAGATTTTCCAACCCTAGTCTCTATTTCCTACTGTCATGTACCCTCCTGGGAGTGAACTCGGCGATGACAAATGGAGTGTTTGCTTGAGAGAGAGGGAGTAGGAGTTTGTTTGAGAGTGATAGTATGATTTATGGGAGAGAGAATGTGCATGAGAGGGAAGAGAATATAAGAGATAGTGAGAGCGACAGATTTTATATAAGAGTGATGAAACTGTATGAGAGAGAGATTTGATGAGACTATATGAGAGAGATTGCATGTGAGAGAGGTTGCATGAGAGAGAGAGTTTGTTGGGTGTTGTTTTCTGTAGTGGTTTGCCTATGACGGGAGGCGGGTTATACGCCATATCTCTTGGATTTTTAGAAAAAGGATAGGTGTGATGACCCAACAGCCGAATCACCACTAATAGTTACGCGGAATAACCATTAGCAGCAGATTAACGAAAATCACTAAAAATTTAAAACCATTTTACAAAGAGATCCATTTCCAGGAAACTTTTAAAGAAAGAACCAAAGCAATATATACATCATAGTTCACATTGTACATATATTATACTTTCTCATCTCAAGGATATCATATATCGATTGCTTTGCCCAAACATATATATAAGCAACATAAAACCTAGAGGCATACAAGCCAAAATCTCAGATCGTTCATAAAACCATTTTGTACTAACTCCTAAAGACCTGAGAGTACAGATACGACACATAGGACTTCTATCTACAAGACACGATAGATAACACACTCAACCTGAGTTGTTAGTGTTGTCTCTGTTGATGTTGTCCTTCCTCTATAGTACGGTCTCTACCTCCTCGTCTGCGTCCACCTAAAAATTTTGGGGCCAACACAGTGAGACAAAAGTCCCCGCAAGAGATATAACTCTCTGCCAACAATGTTATTATCATAGGTATACAATATAAAACTTAGCAGAGGATCTTTTATAATTATAATCAAGATTAATCATTATTTATAAGCATAATAAAGCAATATCATCTTTTAAAGCAATGCAACTATATAAGATAGAGCAATAAATCATCTATTCACTTTATAAGGAATACGAAGAACACATATAACTTTTGTCCATTTAAGATGTATAAAAGTAGTGTAACATCAACCAATGTTTCTATATTCAATCCTTAAGCAAATACGCTACACGGTTGATTACATATTTACAATTACACTTATGCCCAGAGGAGATGAGGTATACCACTCATGCTCCAACCGACCACCGCTTAGTTGAAATCGATACCATACAAGGTCAATATAAGAGTTGGCTGCCAAGACCTCACCCATCTCAGTCAGTACGAAACCACTGGCAGTGACATCATGTCAAACTGCAACTAGCTTGTCGGGGTATAGTGGCATCTTCGCTATAGAGCTACAGTTCTAGCATGCACTCTCTTCGAGGAGATCACCCAGCAACCCCCGTACATTTTCATCAGGGTGATTACATAGCAACCCTAGTATTCCTTAGGGATATCATGCATCAATCCCTATCTGGACGTAAGGATATGTTCGTCCATCACCCACACATGTTCAAAAATATGTACTCCGAGTTAAACTCGTTTCACCATTCAGCAAATCCTGACACTGATCGAATGGATCTATGGCCAGGGAAACTACATGATAAGGTTCTACTTGATTAATTAGGTGCATTACAATATCTTTTAGCATCAACCAAGTTATAAGCATTAATTATAACAAATGATGCTATAAAGAAAGGTGTAAAATATTTATCAAGTACTTTCATAATCTTTGGAACAAATTGAATGCATAACACTCGGAATCTCATACCCTTATCACATTACTGGAATTCTCATCC
This sequence comes from Alisma plantago-aquatica, assembly GCA_963693085.1. NCBI lineage: Eukaryota > Viridiplantae > Streptophyta > Magnoliopsida > Alismatales > Alismataceae > Alisma > Alisma plantago-aquatica. Next base: position 124,312,184 of record OY856415.1, on the reverse strand, counting down.
CTTAACATTATCATCATCATGATTACTAGATCTAGGTATTCAAACCCTTAGTTCATCATTGAACATTGTCACCTCTTATCAGGTAACCATTACCTCTAGGTCCTTAGACCCATGGTATACATTATACTTGTTGCACAAGTATTTCACATGGCTCACAAGGCCCATTTAATATGTATCCTATGAAACATCATAGCTCATACCTGGCTATGCCCATCATCTCATGATACCTGCATGGTTAGTATTTCATGATAAAAACAATATCAAGTACATATCATCACCATGCAATACAAGCGAAATACAACCTTCCCATTATTAGGGTTAGGGTTTCCCTTTTAGCCGATTAGGGTTTCAAGTTCATATTATCAAGAATCAAAACCCTGATTCATAGCTCCACACATAGTAGGAGTATCAATGTATGCTCACTAAATGATTATCACACAAGTATGAGTTTCTCTCTCATCCTCACTAGGATATTGATTACATCATACTTTATTAAGTTGGCTCAACCCTTTCCTCAAGGTACATTAGCCTTCACTTATCAAAAAATACATTAAACTTTTTACATATTAATGTATCATTTGACATAACACACTTCATGTGTTACTTAATCAAGTATATCAGATTGGAGGTTCTTACCTCCATATTGGATTTGAGGTGTTTCCACCATATTAATCAAGAGGTGTGTGCTTCCACCATATCGGGCAAGAGGTGTGTGGTTACACCATATCAGGCAAGAGGTGTGTGCTTACACCATATCGGGCAAGAGGTGTGTGCTACCACCATATTGGGCAAGAGGTGTGTGCTTACACCATATCAGGAAAGAGGTGTGTTCTTACATTATATCAGGCAAGAGGTGTGTGCTTACACCATATCGGGCAAGAGGTGTTTCAACCCGATATCGGTTTGTGTCATGATGATGTCATCATCATCAAGCTCTAGACTTTCCTTCCTTACTATTCTAGTTCATGGACAACAGTCCTATGAAACTATTATAACTCATGGATTCATCAGTTAATCAAGAAAACTCAAAATTGAAAGTAGATCATCAAGTATGGCAAGATTGAAGGTGAATAATAACATGATTAGGTTCAAGTTATATAACCCGCCTCAAGAACAACTTCAAAGCTCCAAGATCCAAAGCTTCACATTCCCAAGGCTGAAGATGAAATTATCAAAGATCCAAGACTTGTTCACAACTCCTTTATATGCAAAGAATCCATAGATAAGAACTTGGTGAAGAAGAAAAGAAAGGAAGAATCACAACCGGAGATTGATGCTTCAACCAAGATTGAAGATGACCATGGCTTCACCTTAAGATTAAGGCTCAAGCTCCTCCTTGCTCCTCTCCTTACTCCTCAACTACTATGCATGATATATAAGAGAAAGAGAGTTGTAGGATTTGAAAAGTTTCACTAGTAGGTGAAAGGAGTGGTATATATATTTGAGGCTCATGAGAGAGTGTATAAGAGGTGTCATCACCTTATACTACTAGGTGAAACATGTCCATGCATGGTTGAAACATGTCCATTCATGCACACATATTTATCTTGACATGCAAAACTCTTGAGGATAATCTAGGGATAAGATTTCGTCCATTAGTTATCCTGTTGAGCAAGATATTTCAACTCAACATCACTTTATTCACAAACCGATACAACTTTTCTAAGGAAACTTGTAAATTGATAACCATCACCTTCTTGAGGTGTTTAACTCATAATGTCCTTTTACAAGAGTTGAAAAAATGATATGGGACCTCCTCTATGGATCCTTGGCCGATAGTCACTCCCATATGAGCTCTACAACTCAATACAACTCATCTATACAACTCTTCTTGGACTTTTCATCACCAAGAATATCATCACTCAAATATGATTCAAACATGGTGCCACTTTATTTATATCTCCTCTAGAGGATGCTAAGAGAGAGTAGGGACACTCTTGAGGTGGTAATTTGCATATCAACCCTACATTTTGGGTAAATTGTAAATTGCACCAAAACTAGTACACAAGGCTCAAGCATTATTCAAACAAGCTCCAACTTGGAACTTAGGCTTTCCACAAGCCACCCATTACCATCATTCTCTATCTTATGATGCTAAAGCACATGAAGAACATTCAAATGTGACATATTACAATATGACCCCTCAACTTGGGTAAATTGCAATTTACACCCAAACTATCATATTATGCACAAACAACTTGCAAATAAGCTCAAACTTGAAAATTAAACTCTCCTTGAGTCTTAATTACTTTTAAAAATATTAAATAAAGTTTATGAATAACTTACTTAAGCAAAACTCCCAAGTTTACGCCATAACCCAGGTCAAGGATGCTACAATTATCAACCCCTAACAGGGACTTCGTCCCCGAAATCTCAAGAGAAAAGAGAAGGGTACTTCCTCCTCATTTCTTTCTCCAACTCCCATGTGGCTTCTTCAACACCATAGTGATGCCAGAGAACTTTTATAAGAACTATGCCTTTCTTTTTCAACTCATTGATTCTTCTATCAAGAATCATCATTGGACCTTCCACATAGGATATATCTTCATTCAATTCTACCTCTACAGGTTGCAATACCAACTTTGTATCAGGATGACACTTTCTCAGCATAGATATATGAAACACTGGATGTAGTCTATGTAGCTCAAGTGGCAACTCCAACCTATAGGCTACCTTTCCAATATGTGTTGTAACTGGGTAAGGTCCCATAAATCTAGAAGCTAACTTACCCTTCTTCCCAAATCTGAGAACACCTTTTCAAGGAGAGACCTTGAGATACACTCTATATCCAACTTGAAATTCTGAAAGGTCTACAATGTTTATCGACATATGACTTATGTCTATCCTGTGTAGCCTTCAACTGTTGTGTTACAACTCATTCCTAGCTTTGTTGATAATCCTAGAGATTTAAGATAATCGTAATGCTTTTCATATTTTTGTTAGTAATATTTTATCTTGTGCTTTATATTAACTTTTGTAACCTTAAATACTTATTTGGGAAACTCATAATTATGACTTAACCATACTATAAAGATCCGATTTGGAGTTAATATATATCATTAACCCATACATGTGTGCAAGAAGATAGTTAATGACATTAGAGGAAATAATTAATAAATATATTTTTTTCACTGATAGTTTTATCAAAATAATATATTTTTTATTGTAGAGAATTTAATTATTAATCTAACGAAAAAAGAATGAACAAATCAGAGTTAACATGAGAGAGTTATGCCCTTTTTAGTAAACATATATTGAGCCCCGTGACCGGCGATGCTAACACCGTGACGCTACGTCGACACCATGACCTATGATGCTAGCACCGTGACCGTGACGCTGCATCGATACCGCGATCCGCAACCCTGCGTCAACGCCGCGATCACGACCACCGCCGCCAAGGACAGCCAATCGTAAAACGATCATATCTTGAACAATATTTATCCGTTTTCAACGAAATGAAGTGCGTTGGAACTGCGATTCGATCCTCTATCATCCCAGATAACTTGCTATATAAGAGGGCGACCTAGAAGGTGATTTATGTGGCAATAGTTGGTGAAGAACGTGAAGAACTGCAGAAATCCAAAGGGGTTGCTATAGATTTGACTTGGTAAGTAGGTTTAACCCTTGATTATTCCTTCTCTTCATTTTCCCTTGCTCAATATCCCTAATCCAGCAATTTTAAGATTTGTCTTAACCTCTTATATTATCTTCTACCTATAGCAGATCCTCTTTAGGACTGGGAAACACATTAAAAGGTTGTATTGAATGAGATCTTGAGGTTTAAAGCTTGATCTTGACTTGTGTGAGCTAAGATCCGAGATTAGTTGGTGAAAATCCTAAGATCAGTGATCTTGGGCAATGTCTGTGAGTAGATAATCATCTTTTAACCCTGATTTAAAGAATATCAATTCAAATAATAGTTTCCATTATTTGATTCTTGCTCTATGATATTGTGATGGTTTAAATAAATGTATGCGGTGAATATTAGTAGTCGAAATGCTTGATTAATCATATTATTAGTGATGTATTACCAAGTTGAAAATTGTCTTGTGAATTGTCGTGATTCAATAGGCGATGATTGTGTAAACTAAGGCACCAAAAAGATAGGTTGTCATAGTTCATGTTTAAAGCGTCAGAGTATGGTTGTGAAATATATGAAAATTATTTAAATGTGAGACACTTAATTGTTAGAAATAGGGTAATCATTAGCTACAATGATGATACCTGTTATATTAACTAAACACCACTAGACATTAGATGCCATGGACACTATAGAATCCTCACATGATGAGGCCTGTGTTGTGGGGAGGAAATGGTTTCCCGACTAGAGGTAGTCCAGATTGAGGTAAGTCAGAGCGTACCAGTACGGTGCAGGAGTTTGACTAGTAGGGAAAACTCCTTACAGTTGTGTGGTACCCAACACCAACTGGGGATGTCGGTGGTACATGTGCTACATGTTGTAGTAATCAGTGGTCGGTAGGTCCACTGATGCACTTTAAGCTTGAGGGCTTTGATTCACCACCTGAGTACCCAGGTTGAGAGGTGGAGTCTGAGATATCCAGCCGCTCCCATTAGCCACCGAGAGGTAGACGTGTCGATGCCAGCTGTAGACATGGTATTGAGATTAAAGACTTAGGAACGCGAGCATGCTTCTAAGTCTTGTTGTAACATCCTCAATTTCATAGCTAATGTAAGCCTTTAATGTGAGGTTTTCTAGTAAGTATATGCCAAGGGACATAATGAACCTAACCATGGCTAGGTATGTAAGTCATATGGTCAACAAATACACACATAATGGCTTAAATGTGTATGATTGTAGTCAAGTGTAGATGAATATGAATGAATAATTCATGTAAATGGCAATGTGACAAATATATAATATGATGACTTCAGTTACTGGTTTGAGCTCTAGACCAACTTAGGTCTCATTATTAAGGAAGTAAAGTAATGTTGACCTAATGTATCATATAAAAGCTTATGTTGAGGGAATATCAATTCATGCTTTATTTCCATAACTAAAAATATATAATGAACCTTTTGAGAGATCAGGGAATGGTTTGGGGGCCCTAGAACCTTATTCAATTATGATTGAGCCAATTAAGATTCACATATGGGTCCTTGGAGTTCAAATTTGGGGATTAAGCATTTTGTGTTCATAATAATACTCAATATAATTTTGATAGATGGATAATTGATATATAAAATCAAGGGAGAAAACTTAGATTCTTTTATTTATCTAGTGGCCTAGGTGATTAAATTAGTAATTATCTGGATTTTATTTAAAAGATAGTTTTAGATTGTCTATCCAGTTAGATTCTACCTAGAATCTTGCTCATGTAAAGATGATGATAATATAATGTTTGTGTCACAATTTGGAATCATATGGAGCTATGAGTTAGGCTATAGAAGTATTTCTAGAAACTGGACTTTTATGCAAAAGAAGAAAAAAAAGAAAAAAAAAATATATAAAGCTGGTTCGTGATCCCTGTTCATCTGAAACAGGGACCCGAACAGAGTTCGGGGGAGAAGAGATCTCCTCACGAGATCTGGGGTTTTGATCCTATAAAAGACTTCTATATTTGAAGTCTAGGGTTAGACAAACCCAGATCTAGGGTTTTGACTCAAAACAATGAGAAAGAGAGAAGATAAACAAGGAAGAGGGTTGGGCAGTGGCTTAGAGTATTCCTAATTGGGACTTCAACTCACGGCCCTGACCGAGCAGTTGTAGCACCTCCAATGATGGGCGGGACATAGAAAATCTCGAACCAGCATTTTCGCCGTGCTATCTTGGCCAGAGAGGCAACACCACACCGCCGGAATCGAGCCATGGCAGTCGGCCCAGAATAGAGCTACGGCGATCGCACGCAACACATACATAATAAGGAGATGCTCCCCAGCTAAATGGGTCAAGAGGATATTGGGTACAAAGTGAGTATCTACGAGTAAGAGAGAAACATAAGAGAAGGGGCGACACCCTCTAGGTCCTTTGGATTCTAAACCGACAGTTGAGATTGATCCAAAAGAAGGTAAATTTCAAAATTCACATCTTTGCATAGGAAGCTCAATTTTTAGCAAATAAGGTGTCTGTGGAAATCTTATGATGTCTAGTATCTTACAAAAATGGTCGCAAAGGGTTTTTCAGATGTTTGATAATTAGTATAATTCGATTTTCAAGATATAGGAGATTTCAATGTTTTGGATATTAAAAATAGGAAACGACTTCATAAATATGAAAATTTAGTAATAACTATATATTGATGTGTTTAACATAATTTCAAAGCCTGATCATTTTGATATGAAGTTTGAATAAGGTTTTTAATGTAAACCCTAATAAGGGTATTTTGGGTATTTCACCCATGACTTGATCATAAAACGACCTGGTATTTTTATTCAGGACATTACTACACTGTATGATTATTTTTCAAAAGATTCGATGGATTTTCTTGTGTTATTATGTTAGTATGTACTTTTGGACCTAAGTGGTCATTATCTAGAATAATAGATGATTATCTTGAGACAATAAGTGATATATATGCCTAATTAAGTATGATATTATTTATCTAAATGGTGTTTTAATTTGATTTCATAACAGAGTCAAGTAAGATTGACTATGTTTGAGATTTTCTTCTTATATGATCTATATGTTCATATTAGTGAATAAGAAGATTTATGTCTTATTTGAGTATAAAGATAATATTGATTATATAGTATGTGTTTTATTTTATTTAAATGGCAAGATTTTATGGTGATCATAGATTAAAGTTATGTTTAAGAACCCTAAGTTGGTATATATAGTTAGGAAGATGGGATTTGAGATTTATAAATAGAAAGAGGGAACATAGGCTTGGACTGATAAAACTATGATGATATCTAGGTAATTAAAGTTATGGAACTTGGAATCAAGACTTACTTATCGATACCATCTGTACAAGAGGTAAGTGGTTCATGCCCATAAGTATTCATATTTTAAGTCACCATGTTTACAAGTACATTAAATAAGACTTTCATGATTTATGTGGTTCAATGTTGGAAGATTTTAATGTTAAGCTATGTGAATAATATTTTCCTCATGGTTCTATGATTATGTAAATTCTTATGCCCAAAATGCCAAATAGAGATATGTTACCCACAATGTTTGTGATTCATGGGCCATGTCCATGAGTAAAATAACGAATCATGTTTCGACACAACTCCTTAGAAATGATTTAAATTATTGAATAAGATTTCAATATAAGATAAGCAAGTAATATAGTCATGGTTAATTAATGATTTGGGATAACTTTGTATCAAGATTTTAAGTTCAAGTATGTTGTTAGGATTTATCATATACATAGATATAGCCATGTATTAAGATTTCAATTAGAATTATGTTTTCTTATATATAGAGATCCAAGAACTAAGTAGTTAATCAGATTCTATAAAATGAGTAATATCTTTAAGTTAAGTACAAGGTGAGAATACAAGACATGATCCAATTTTCAAGATAAATGTACCTTTGGGATTAGAATGTGTTGTTAATTGAGTTATGATGATAATATGAATTATGATGCATTAAGTTATGATTAAGTTTCAAGATAAGATTATATAAGATTGATATTTTAGGGTTTAAGTTGTAAGGTGTGGGCTCATATGTAAATATTAAAATTCAGGATAAGATCAGATTTAATAAGATGTTATAAAGGTTAAATCATCTTGTCAGAATTCATGTCTTTAAATACTTTGTACTTAAACTACTTTCATAAAGTTGACTTAAGGTACTTTGTATGCTTAGTCTTTCTATATGTAATTCAGATCCTATTCCTAAGCCTCTAAACTCAGTTTTTATATAATTATTATCAATGAGGTCATTCTAATAAATCAGAGTTTCAAACTAAGATATATCTAGATAATAAGAACATCATATTTAGATTTAGACTTAGACTACTCATTGTGTGAGTAGAAAAATACTAAATAAAGATACATGATAAGGGTTTTAGACCCAATCTCAATTATGAAGTGATTGAGATCCATATTCTCATTTAGTAAAAGATTTAGTTCATACTTTAAGAGCAGAGATTCAGATTCAGATTCAGATTCAAAGTTCATTACATGTTTAGTACTCAATATTCAGTTTCAGACAAGTTCAGATTCAGAATTTAGTAAGCTTAGACTTAAGATAATTAATTCAGAACCTTCACATAATACATTATACGATAAGTCCTCATTCAGAGAGTCCCGAGATGATTCAGAGACATCTGTTGCTAATTCAGAGGAGTGTTTACTCCATTTCATAGGGCACGTTGTGCCAACAGAGGGTGTGTTGCACCATAGAGGACACTTCAGTGTCAACAGAGGAGGACTTATGGTATAATGGTGGCCACAATCAGATAAAAATCATAAGTAAAAGATATCTTAGTTTAGAGCATGCCGATAATATCATCCATGAGTATAATGAGAGGATATCAGATAAGATAAGTATTGTTGACTCAAGGTCAATTAGGTCAATGTTGACTCACGTCTAAATTGACTAAACCCATGTTTTGATGATGACTAACCATTCCACATATTGGTGTCTAATGCTTCTACTTGAGTGTTTTTAGATTAGGTATAGACACACTCCAAATGACCTAACTTGTGCATATCAAATTGGAGAAAAGAGAAGTCAAAGTCAATACAAGTGCACACTTTTATAATATGATGTAAATCCATTAGAATCATGTTATAAATCACTTGTAATGATTGTATGACTTGTAATTAAGCTTGGAAAAATCAGGAGCACTTAGATCGAATGCTTAAGCACTCAAAAGCCATTTTCCAAAATTCACATCAGGTTGTTCATCGGTTGAGTTGTCAATACACAAAACTCAATCGATCCTGATTGGATCTTGAAAATGACTTTTGATCGGTTGAGTTTACACTTCACAGAACTCGATCGATGGAGTACCTGACCAATTCGATTTTCATTGGTTGGTCAAGTTTCCCCAGGACAAACTCGACCGATGGTCTGAATATCAGCTTTGTCTTTTACTCTACCGGTCGAGTTACCTTTATAAAAACTCGACTGATTGCACTGTACAAAAAGTGCAAAAAGTGCTTCTAGCCGTTGTGGAGTTGTAACAAGTGAAAATATATTTGTTGCAAGCCACAAAATATCTAGTTTTCATTCTCAAGTGTTCCCAAAGGCTAAGAGGCATCCCCAACTATAAATAGGACCCCTTGGGCTTCATTCCAAGGTTGAGCATTCAATGCAAAACTCTATGTGAGGTTCCTATTCTATAGTTAAGTTCTTCCTACAACCTCCTCTCTCTCTATAAGCTTAATCACTTGCTACATTTGTTAGAGTGAGTAGGAAATCTATAAGAGAGCTAGTCCTACATATATATCTTGTGAGGCTCTCACTTCCACCACCTCCTTATCTCTCATTTTGACCATGAAGATAAAGGCTCTCTCTCTTGGCTAAGAGAGGTGAAGAAGAACAAGGGAAGGAGTCCCTTGGTGAAGATCAAGGATGAAGACTTAGAGTAAGAGTAGGTAAGCCCTTGATGAAGGCAGAAAACTCCTTGCTCAAGTGGGTAAGTCCTTGGTGGAAGCTTCTCCGAGTGAAGGTGAAGTCAAAGTCAAAGGCGGAAGATCCAAGAAGAGTGGGTAATCCCTGCAAGGCTGAAAACTTGTACAAGAGTAGGTAAGTCCTTGGAAGAAGGCGGAAGACTCCTTGCAGAGTGGGTAAGTCCTTGGTAAGGTTGAAGACTCATTGTATTGGATAGGTAAGTCCTTTGGTGGTCATGTATTGTATCTCTTATAATGAATATAATGAAGGTGCAAGGTTATGAAATCCTAGAGGTTGACCTCTCTAGATAGTGGACTGACTCACTTCTAGTTTGAAGTGTGGAACCACTCTAAATAGCTTGTCAATTGGTGTATGTTCAATATCTCTCTCCCTTGCTATGCATGTTTTAGTTGTACTCAAACTTCCTATTTAGAAACCTTATTTTCTGATATATCTTGAAGGTCTAATGAATTTTGTTTAAGTGCATCCAGCTCTATTCACCCCCCTCTAGAGCATCTAATCACCCATCTAGGATCCAACAATTGGTATCAGAGCGGGCTTCTCCAAGCATACTTCAACAAGTAGGAGAAGATGGGTGACTACCAAGGAGGAAGATACTTGATCATCCTACCAATCTTTGATGGGAGCAATTTCCTCTATTGGAGAAGAAGACTTCAATTCTACATCTAAGGATCAAGTCTTGAGATGTGGCAAATGGTGAACAACCCATACAAGATACCAAAGACAAAGATTGAAGAATGGGATGATGCTACCTTGAAGAAAGCAACCTTGAATGCTAGAGCCATGCACATCCTCTATGCCTCCATGACCTCCACTGAGTTCAACTAGATTTCTTCATGTGAAATAGCCTATGAGGTATGGAGAAAGCTATGCATCACCTATGAGGGGACAGATCAAGTGAAGGAAAGCAAAGTCTACATGCTTAAAGGTTGCTAGAGAACATCAATATGGGAAAGTAGGAAAGGATAGCCAACATGTACTCAAGGCTCAACACCATTGTGAATGGTCTTGCCGTTCTAGGTCATCCTATGTCTAGAGGAGAGATCAACTCAAGGATCCTTAGAACTCTTCCCAAGAGGTGGGAACCCAAGGTGACTTCCATTGAAGAACCATTGTTTGATCTTAGATTGCATCTTGATAGCCATTACGTATTATAACTTTGTAATGCATACATTGTTGTGCAAATTGATGACATTTGTATTTGACTTGTATTATGCTCTAATTGAGTAGGTTTTTGATAAAATGTTAAAACGTATCCCAAAAAAAACTATACATAGACTCACTATCCGTACTACTCTAATCCATTGTACCTAGTATGATATTTAGAACCTTGGAATCATGGATATTCCTAAATAGGTGACATACTCGTACTAGACAAGTATTCAATACTAGTACTCCTTGGAAATGCCTAGACACATATTGGATACTTCTCTTGACTTATCAAATTTTTTTAAGCTGGATACGTTGTGGATACTGCATGGATGCTTGGCGGATTACGGCTTGGCCCATATATATACAAAGATGCATACACAAATCTGATTTTACTTGTCGATATGTGCCTATTGTTACTGTTAGTTTTATATTCATTAAAATTTCATTTCTTGGCTCTCGAATAAAACTCGAGAGTTTTTGGGATACCATGAAATAAATGCATATGATAATTATGGATATATACAAATATTGTTCTATAGACCAAGTTGACATTCTAACAAAAATGTTGTCAGTTTGCGACTTATTGTTACTTCTTGTCAGTAACTTATTGTTGATTCCAAATCCTTAAGACCATTCTAGTAACTTTATCTTAGTTCTAAAACTTTCTATAACTCTTTGGATGCAAATTAAAACGTAGAAGATGAAACCTTCAACAAAATCATGTTGAATGTTAACTATAAAATATAAATCAATAAATGCACTGATTTATATACCCAATTTTTATTAAATAGAGTATTGATAATATGTATGGCCAATGGTCATATTATGTTGATGAAATCATTTCGTTAAGAGTTGTGTTAGGATTTTGATCCATGATGATGCTAATTCAATTTCTCATATTATATTGCTAAGAATATATATCATAGTCTCTTTTGTCAAAATTTCACATCTTATTGCCGCCTTGTTCTTAGGGTTTATTTCTTGTGTGTCATATAACCCAATTCCTTGAATTCTATCTTTGTTTCTACCTTATGGTATCCAATTTCCAATCTACGTTAATGTTTCTATTTCTGCTCTGACATGTATCTCTTTTATGAAAAGACACGTCTTCAATGTAGTGTAACAATCATGCACCTCTGTAACTATATGTGATTATATTATGAAAATCATGAAAGGATGGCTGTAGTAAAATTCGTTGCAACTATATTAACAAAGATTGTAGGGGATCATGACTAGGGGGAAACAGTATCCGCTGTCGTAGATGTACCATATATTGGTATATATAAAATTTCAAAGTAAATAGTATTTTTACTATATCCACTGACGTACATGTATCCTTTATTTAAAAAAAAAGTATCTTGTGTAGGTACGTGTATTTGTATGTGTGTTATAGATATATGTTCTTCATAGTTCAGAACTTATCGGAGATCAAGGTTTATCATAGATTGACTTATGAGATATTGTGTATATGACTATATGTTGGTTGTCATCTACTAACATGGAAGAGAAAAAATGAATAAGTGGTTGCACAATCAATCTATGAATTTGAATAGAAGGCAACATTGCATGCAAGGCCCTATTTGGTAGGGTGTAATAGGGTTGCAAATTGTGTTTTAAAGACCAATTTGTTACAAACATTATAGTGGAAGCTGCAATGATATTATTTATTTAGGTGACCCTATTTGGTAGGGTGTAATAGGGTTGCAAATTGTGTTTTAAAGACCAATTTGTTACAAACATTATAGTGGAAGCTGCAATGATATTATTTGGTTTAGGTGAAAATTGAATTCAATGGGTTTGTTTGCATTTGTTGGTTAGGCCTTGTAGAAGGGAAAAAGAGTCCATGCATCAAGTGGGAATAACACGGAGTGACTGCTTAATAGCATAATCAAATGGTTATTCCTATGTACATGATGTGTGATGGCATGACATGAACCGTCCATGGTTTGCACTGTAGTAGTAGTAGGTAGACGGGTGCAGGAAAGCTGAAAGAAGAAGGGCCCCACTGAGGAACCTGCCAACTGCACCGTACCATGCCCAAAAAGGGTGCAGTACAAATGCTCTATTTTTAGCGGCTCGGGCGAAGATAGCTGGAAAATGAATTCTGGGAACTTCACTAATCTACGTCCTACCAAACATAATTTTTTTCAAAATCTGATCATTCATTTGTTAGGAAAATAAACACCATTGTACCAAATAGGGCCTTATTGTAATTGTATTGTAGGCATTCTGTTGTCCAATCTAGTAAAACTGGTGTGTAACAATATGTAATCTTATGTACCAAGCACAGAGGTGGATTATCCCTACATAAGAGGTATTCTTAAGTAAAAGAAAAAATGTCCATACTATTGCCGATGGTTAATCAAGATTGTTAGCATACTTATTGAGGCAAAAAGGTGTGCCAATGCGCTATGATGTACACATGTTTTTATGATTTTTATAATCAAATTTCCTTTCATAAACATATATATCATATTTATGTCTATGAAAATACATAAATTTATAGGTAGCCCACTAATATAAGTATGATTTATGGTAAGAGAACATAACTAATTATATTTTTTTGATATTGAGGAACTTCTCCCATGTAAGGCCACTTTGGATCCACCCCATGACCCTAACAGAGTAAACCAATTACATCTTATGGTAAGAGAGCATAAACAATTACATTTATAATAACAACTTATAATATTGCCATAATAAGAGACTATTACTAAACAATGTAAGAGAGACATGATTAATAAACAAATAGAGATTTGTTTTTTTAGAAAAGTAATGACTATTTTGATAACATAATCCGTATAAACGGAAATCTAATTGGAGATGGAAAGGGATAAAACATGAAAAATTAGGAATGTGTAGTAAGAGAAATAATTTTAAAAGATATGCTAATTGGCACATAACATAGGCAAGAATATATGTTTTAAATATTAGGATAAGAAAATAGACCATGAAAAGTCATTAATACATCGTATGATCACAAAAATGACTCAAGGCAGCAAATTACACAAGGCATGGGGCAAGGTGACCCTCCTCCCCTAGGCGCCTTTCCATCTAAGATAGCAATGTAATGTATATTCTGATAACATAGCCCCTACAATACAAAGTGAGCTGAAGCCAGCGAGGCCCAAAGCATGAAAAATTAGGATGTGCGTATTACAAGAAACAGTTTTAAAAGAACATGTGTAACATTGACAAGATATATGTTTAAGCATCAAGACAAAAAACTAGACCATCATAAGTCATTTATATGCCATATGATCCACTAAGGCAAATTTTGGTAAGTCGTTGATGGCAACCAGGTCGGGTCATATTGGGTCCTGACCCATAAATTGAAGTTTGGGTTTAATTTGGGTCCTAAATCAGGTTGATACTACAAGACATATAATGTGTGCAGAATTATGGCATATTTGATCTTAATTATCTTTATGAAGCATGCCAAAAATGTTATAAACTACCAAGTATTTGAAATATTTAATAAAATTCGTCTAAAAGCACATTTTGGGTTATTTCATGTTGTTGTAGAGTTAAATAGGTCAAATTTGTGTTATTAAGTCCCTACAAACTAAAACGTGTACTCATAATTGGATTTTACTTTGGAATTGAATGAGTCTTTTCAGGTTTGATTTATGTTATTTCACGTCAAAATTTTGGGTCGGATCAGATCAGTCTGAGATTGCAGCCGTATGCGTGGGCATAGTGCCCCCCCTCCACCCCCCCACAAAACACCTCCGATGCCTTTCTGCCTAGGCTCGTGCCTTTACAAGTATGGTTCTTAGGATCATACTGAAGCAATTCGTTCAACCCTTTGCACCTATACTAGTGAGGGGATTGAGTAGGATCAGCTCCTATGCCCATTTTTCTTTGAAAACCCAACCACAATCCCGATCAAATTGGAGGGCACCATTTTGCAAAAATCTATTTATATGCTCTTAGAAAAATTATATATCGGTTTGTTGTATACACTGGGGTTCATGGTTTATAGTGTCGGTTTCGACACCATTTCTGATGATCCAGAAACGGAATTTTACATAATAAAACAATCAGAATTTTGATATTTTCACTCATTGAGACAAGATTTCGGCAACCAAATAAAGGAATTAAGTCATGATTCTACCATGATGGTTTACATACATAAATATAACTATTTATTCAATAGCATTATAAGTTGGTATGGGTGGGCGGGCTCCAACATGTGTGTGTGAAATGATACAAATTATTTCCATGGGAAGCTACCAAAAAGAAAATATAGGATGTGAATTTCGATTATTCTCTCTCTCTCTCTCTCTCTATATATATATATATATATATATATATAATCCATTGATCTTCATGGTTAAAATAATAACATGCCACATACAAAATTTGAACTCATTTGGATGAGTGTAAGTCACTCATCCAAGTACAACAAAATCGACGCACAAAACTAATTTGAAATACATGATTTTTGCCTCCTTTAGATGCACGACCTATAAGTGTCCAAATGAACTAAAATTTATTATATAGTATGTTCTTATGATAATTAAGAAGATCAATGGTTTAGATTTTTCAAAAATTTATTGCATTTTCAAAAATGACTGAGGTGTACGGCGCCTCCGGTACACTCGAGTGTACACTAGCCTGACTATATATATATATATATATATATATATATATATATATATATATATATATATAAAGATACAACATGTTCTTGGATATATATATATATATATATATATATATATATATATATATATATATATATATATATTCACTCACAGCCCGCTCGAGTAGTGAGTCTTTGTTACTTGTGGCTTGAGTAGGCGGTGGCACATATGGTAAATATTAAATTGCTGGTTAATTTTTAATTGAGTGGTGGCATTCACGGTAAAAAGTAAAGTACCGATTACGTTTTAAATTGACAGTGGCAGATACTATAAATAGTAAAACGGCAAAATCCACACATGAACCCGATGGCCCACACATATTTTTAAATTCTAAAATGTAATGCACATATTATTGGTCAATTAACCATATGTGAGAGTTTGAATCTGGACTCAATAACTCCCACCTGTTGTCTATCTTATCATGATAAGAAATTTCAGTAAATGTCAACGTGTAGGAACACTTTTAATTCATATTATTTTATTTTCCTTCTAAACATGTGCAATCAGCCTTTTCTGATGTTCTACGATTTCTGTCGGTATTTTACAAAATATCTACCGTCATTACAATTTGTTCATATTTATTACAGTATGTCTAACCACATTACATTTTGTTACTACATACACAAATTATACAAACTCACTTGTAGTTTCAATTTAAATTGTATGTATAGGATGTATGAATTGTCAATGCAAGCTGCATATTATAGTATACATAACCACATTATATTTTGTTACTACATACATAAATTACAAAAACTCACTTGTATTTTCAATTTAAATTACAAATGACACTTGTTTATTACAATATGACTATCCATATTACAAAAATGTCACCTACATTACGGTTGGATCTTGCCTATTACAATGTGACTATCCATATTACATATGACACTTGCTTATTACAATATGACTATCCATATTATAAACTGTCACCTACATTACGGTTGATGTGACATCCAACTTACAAAACACAAGATTAACTTGGCGGGAGCGAATCATTTGCAGCGGATTACTGAAAATCACTAAAAATTAAAACTTTTTGCAAAGAGATCTGTACATAATAAATCTCTTACATAAGGAACCTTTGTATAACATTTACATCATGGTTCAAAAGTACATGACTTGTACCATCTCTCCTTGAGGATTACAACATCAGATGTCTATTAACATCATATACAGACAACATAAAACCTCGAGGCATCAAGCCAAAATCTCAGATCGATTCATTAAAACACTAACTATAAACTCTCAGGACCTGAGAGTACAGAGACGACACATAGGACTTCTAACTATATGACTTGACAGTCAGGATCTCCACCTGAGATCTCACTGATATCCAGGCTGTTGCTTTCCTTTCCCTACAAAAGAGTATCTGCTTCTTTGTCCGCGTCCACCTAAAAATATTGGATCCCACGGGGGTGAGACAATTGTAAATTGTCCCAGTGGGAGATATAACTCTCCACCAAAACATTGTTATTGTAGTTTAAAGATATGAAATTGGAAAGAGGATAAGCAGTTTAAAGAATTATCGTCTTAAAGCATTGTAACTATTTATGATAGAACAATAGATCAACTATTCTCTTAATAAGGAATAGGAAGAACATGTATATCATTTATTCATCATAATACACCATTATGTCCCACTTCTCTTGTGACACTCATTATCTTGAAATGTTACCCATGAAACATTCTTGTTTCAACCTATCGGCCTTAGCCAATCTGCTAAATAGATCTCGGATTATGCTAAACATGAGAATGTACATCATCATGTCTTGCTCATGCATTGGTTTATACCAATCCTATATAAACTTTCCAGGCATTGGATTATACCAATCCTGTGCAACTATTCCAGATATTGAACTATGTCAACCCTGTGCAACTATTCTAGGTATTGAACTATGTCAAACCTGTGTAATTATTCCAAGTATTGGGTTGTTACCAATCCTGTGCAGTTATTCCATGTATTGGATTTAACCAATCCTGTGTTATCATTCCAGGTATTGGGATTTAACCAATCCTGTATTATTATTCCAGGTATCGGGATTTAACCAATCCTGTGTTATTATTCCAGGTATTGGGATTTAACCAATCATGTGTTATCATTCCAGGTATTGGGATTTAACCAATCATGTCTTATTATTCCAAGTATTGGGATTTAACCAATCATGTGTTATCATTCCAGGTATTGGGATTTAACCAATCCTGTGTTATTATTCCAGGTATTGAGCTATGTCAATCCTGTGATTACATCCCATGTCTGTTTATACATCACTGGGTACCTCATTCATTTACTGGCAGATAACTTTGACCATGCCATCAGACTCAATCACACTCTTTATGTAATACAAGTATCCCTCTCTTCTCCACACTTGTACATTCAAAGTTCTATTTTTATTATTATATTACTAAGTTTCCATTTATTGGTTTATTAAGAACATTAACATTCCTTACAAGAGACTTTTATAATAATCTTGATACCTTTCACTAGGTATCAACTTACTCATTTGATTCCCAAGCCCATTAAAACATCATTTTATCTCTCACTAGGTAACAACCATTCTCATAGCTCATAGGACCCATAAAACACCTTGTCACCTCTCACTAGGCAACAACTAACCATATAGCTCACAAGGCCATTACACATCTTTAATATTTAATCATGTTCATCACTCTTAATCATTTATCATTAAATGATTATCAACACAAGGTATGAGTTGATTCCTCATCCTTATCATGGTATGATTACATCATACTTATTAGTTTGGCTTAACCTTATTCTCAAGGTATATTAGCCTAAGCTTATCAAGGTATATCGATCCTAAAATGCTAAAAGTGGTATCTTTCATATGTTGATGTATCATTTTCCTCATCACTTCCAACTTTCTTAAGTTATCAACTTATCTTGTATTACGGTATTTCCCATATTAATCCTTTCATCCATTAACCTATCACTCATTCCATGAAGTGCATAGGTCATACATAAGAATTATCCAACTATCCTTAATAATATGGACTTATCTAATGGTTAGGTAGTGTTGAATATAGGATAAACCATTATTCATCACTTTAGATATTTCAACTCTTAGGATGTTATCCACATAATTATTTAGTATAGCATACATCATTCCTAAGAGTTTCATGTCCTCATCATTGTAAGGTATTTATATTGTTACACATGTATAGAGTTGGTTATATAAGGATCTAGGCATCAACTTGTCTCTTAGACCCTTATTCATAATAATCACATTACCATTCATATGGTTCATCAACCTTACCCTACCTGGTTATAACATTCTCATCTTATTTGATTATATTAGCCACACCCCACTTTAGTACATTGGCTATTATACCATTTCTAGGGTTTCACATATCATAGTATCATTACATGGCATCATCCTGAATTGAGTCTTACATCACCTCGTTGCATCAGGGTTCCATATAACATCATTTTAATTTAGGGTTTCATATGGCATTACTCTAGATCAGGGTTTCTCATTCCATAACCCACAATTAGGGTTTCTCATATTATCATCTTGATTTAAAGTCACAACATTACCCTTGATTTGGGTTGCATCTGATATTTCCCTAGATTTTAGTTAGGGATCAACATCCTCCTTGGTTAGGGTTTCATGATCTCTTTATTAAGGATCAAACCCTAATTATTTGATCATTTATGTTGAAGGTGTTGAGGCTTTTCCATTACATGTTTATCTTTCATGTAGGAAGTTCTCTCTCATCCTCTACAAGATGATACTTACTTCAGGCTCAATTAAACTAAGTCAACTCAACTTGAATGAAGGGTTGACACAGTGGATTATGTCATTACTTCCATGATCATTCAAGATTAATTGTCCAAAGGGTGCTAATCACCCTATCACATTAAGTGTACAATTATTATAATCACCCTTGGTCCACATCATGTAATGTACAATTAAACAATTGATCTTTAGCCAATTGAGTGTTCATATAGTTTGGTTGATAATCTTCTAAACAATCTTGGTCAATTAGACCCCAAACGGTTTTGACCAATTAGACCTCAAACGGTCTTGGTCTAAGAGTTTGAAACCATTTGGTAAAGGTGGTGCTTGAAACCGTTTGCCAAAGTAACCACTTGAGATCGTTTGCTAAAGTAAGGTTTTGAAACCACATGAACTCAACTGGTTTGGGATCATTTGGTCCCAAACGGTCTTGAGACCGTTTGGTCCAAACCACCTCAAAACCGCAAGGACCAAAAAGGGTCTCAACCATTCAAATTGATTTAGGGTTTCCAATGTTGGTTCCTTCAACCATTGAATTCATGTTACCAATCATCAATTGGACCTATCACCATACTTCAATTGAGTTAAATAGGTCAACCTTCAACTGATTTGACCCTCAATTGACCCTCAATTGATCATCAATTAGGGTTGAATCAATTGGATTAGGGTTTGGAATCGATGATCCTTCAACATTAACTAATGTGAAACTAGTTACTTCAAAACTATTGGACCATCATCCAAATTGAACATGACCTGACCCCAAATGGTCTTGAGGTCGTTTGGATGACCTCCAAATGGTCTTGAGACTGTTTTCCCATGTCAACAGCAAAATCCAAGTCAACCAATTAGAGTTTGGATCATTGGATTGATAACCAAATTAGCATTTGATTGCACTTCAACTTAGTACCTTTAGATCTTCGACCACCTAACCATAGTCAACCCTAGACCTCAAAATGGTCTTGGGTGACCCCCAAACGGTCTTGGGATCGTTTGTATGACCTCCAAACGGTCTTGCGACCGTTTTTCTATCACATCATCATTAACCATGTCATTCAATTAGGGTTTGGATCCTAGGATTGGTCACCAAATCATCAATTGATTATACTTCAACTTAATATCTTTATACCTTCAATTACTCAACCATACCTAACCCTAGACCTCCAAACGGTCTTGGGTGATCAAAAAACGGTCTTGAGACCATTTGGGTGATCCCCAAATGGTTTTGAAACTGTTTGGGTCAATCAACCCAAAGCATCAACTTATTCAATTGCAAAGTCAGCACTTAGCCGATTAGGGTTTATACCATATGTTTTAATCTTCAAATACCTAACCATACTCAACCTTATACCTCCAAACGGTCTTGAGACCATTTGGGTGATTCCCAAACGGTCTTGAGACCATTTGGGTCAATCAACCCATGTTTCAAACTCAATCACTTATGAAATCAACACTCAACCCGATTAGGGTTTAGGTGATTGATGGACCTTAAACTCATGAACCAATTGGAACTAATCAATTATAATTGGTGTATCATTAACCAACATTATTAGAAACAAATTTCCAAACGGTCAACCCTGGTCAACACCTCCAAAGGGTGTGAAACCGTTTGCTCTCATGCGGTTTGGTGAAACCATTTCATTCCAAACGATTTGAAACCGTTTGCTCCCAAACAGTTTGGGAAACCGTTTGGACATTTGATTGAAACCGTTTGGTCTAGATATTTGGGGAGGTGTGTGCTTATGATGATGTCATCATCATCAAGCTCTAGACCCACGAAACCTGCTGTGATTTCAATGGAGATTGCATTAATCAACCAAATCAATAATTGTAAATAGAGAAATGATCATTATTTGATGGGGAATTGAATGCAATAGCAAAATCAAGGGTTCAAGTTATAAAACCCACCTCCAATTGAGCTCCAAAGCTCCAAGATCATGCCAACAATGGTGGATGAAGCTTTTTCAACTCCTCTTAAGATCGTCCTCAAGCTTTTGGTTGAAACGTTTGGCTAGGGTTGAAGAGGAGATCGAATTAAGAAGAAATCCATGGTTTATTTTTTATTTCCACCAATTAATCAAGGTGAAAAGGGTCAAGAACCTTACCAACAGGTCGGGGGTCATCCTCCAGGTCCTCCCTAGCTCCCTTGGTCGGTTTCCAAGCAAAGAGAAGAAGTGGAAACGGAAAAGCCTTTCATTTGGCTTGGAAAGGGTCTTTTTATAAGAAATTCAATGAGAGAGAAAATACTTTATAAAAGTCTTTTAATTCCAAAATTGTTGCCACCTTCTCCCCCTTGGTTTATTGTATACAAAGGCATCTCTATCCCCACCGAGATCCCTTCCATTATCCAAGAGTAAAGGGAAAAGAAATTAAGCACCTTAACCCTTATAATATTAATATCCATTTTTGAGTGGAAATTCTTTTTCTTATAATAATGGTGAGTGGAATTTCACCTCCTTAGGATATGATCGTGCCTTTGCAAGGCTTAAGCTCGTCCACACACATATGAATCCAACCATATTAATTTTGGTTGAAGGTCCTTCAAATTATTTTATTTCGCATTAAATCGAATTAGGGTTTCAATTAGGCTTAAATCTTGATTATTTTAATATCAAGATTCTCTCTCCTCCAACTTGATTCAAATGAGGCACCCCTCTCATTTTCTTTTCTATAAATGATGTAAAGAAACATTAGGGACCTTATTGAAGTGGTAATTTTCATATTGAACCCTAGGTTTTGGGTAAATTGCACATTACAACAAAACTAGGTTTTAATGCACAAACATTGTCCAACAAGCTCTATCTTGGTGCCCAAGCTTATGGAAACCATACCACTACATCATATTCATTATTATGATGTCTCAACATCAGAGGAACATATTATTATGTAACATTTGCAATTTAACCCCTTAACTTGGGTAATTTGCTCATTAGTCCAAAACAAACAAAACATTGATTTTAACAATGTTAAAAAAGGACTAGAATTGCAACATAATTACTCTTGAGCCCTAATTACTTTTCACAAGATAAGACTAAGCATATAATCATCTTTCTTAATCAAAACATATAGGGTTAAAGTATAACCCAGGTCAGGGATGTTACAAATTATAAACCCCTAACAAGGATTTCATCCGCGAAATCCCAGATAAAGGGAAACAGATATTTTTCATGCTTCATATCATCATGTTATCACATAACATCTCATTATTATAGAGACACCATAGAGATTTTATCAACAAAAAGTTATTTCACACAAGTTTATCATGGAATGGTTCACATGGAACACATACTCCCATGCTTCTTAGTTGATTCAACATTTCTCTTTCAATATTACAATTATGTTCTATCACCCACTTGGGACTATAAGTCTTTTCATCCAATTGTGCCATCTCATCTGGTGACACAATACTAGCTTTTCTCATTACTTGCACTAGCTATCTTATTAGTTGTACATTCTCTTACCATGAAGAGAGGTTACTTATCAACCGAGAACTTATCTCAAAGATATCTTCAATAGTTATGTTTATGAGAAACATAAACCCCTAACATGTGATGTTCATATTATTTTACATGTTTAATTTGATTTCATGGTTGACCATTCCAGATAGTCAACATAGATCATCTAATATTTCTTTAGATACCAGGATTTCTTACCTTGGTACCTATTACATGTGTTAGAAACACATCTCATCTTTATCTTCCTTTCATCTTGGGACATTACTTGTTACATATATCTTCACCTTGGAGCCAAAGTCCAAAATAAACTGATACCTTTCTAAGTATCCATCACATAAACATCTTTATATTATACACATCAAGTGTCCTATGACCCACTTGATTGCCATGTTCCTGAAAGGAAAGAGAATGAGGAATCATTTTCCTCATATTATTTCATGTATTTTCAACTATTCATGAAACATTTACTCTTTACCTCATCCTAGGTTCCTTGCCCTAGCATAGGAATTATAAGGATAATTACATATCATTATCCCTTTCTTTATTACTATCTAGCATGTTTATGATCATCTCATGATCTCATCACATTTCCATTTCCTCATTATGGAAAGGATCTTTATAATACTTACAACCTTTTTTTGGATGAGATTCATCTCCCTTATTCTTATTCCTATCTTATGAGGAGTACACTTTTAGTTACTCATACAACATTCTCATCTGAGATTATCTCAGACTTCACTTTCTTAAACTTAGGATATGACACATTTATTCATTCCATATTTCTGATTTCATGATACTCATTAGATTGTCTTAGAATGACTACTTGATCAAAGCAATAAAAAAGACAAAAATCTAAGAGTTTCCATACCCACTTTATCATCAATAGTTGTATACCTGGCCATGGTATATAAATATTGAGATTAAGTGGTATGCATTTTGTATATTATCATATTCCTTCTTTTCATATTATCACAAGCATAAGGTTTAACATCCCTGGATTTTGTCCAAGCATCTCTTCTGTACCTCATCTTTTTTTATAGAGGTAAGAACAACATAGAACATTTGTAATGTTCTACTATGCAAAACATAAGTCCTTATAGGACTAATCAAGGAAAGTTCAATCAATTACTTTCTCAATTAATCCAGGAATCCATAAAATAACATATTTGAATGACATTATCTTATCTAACCTGTCGTGATTCATTGATTATTTACTACCTCAGGCTGACTCTGCCTCAAAGGTTGATTCAACAGGCTAAGGTTGAGCACATACTCAATTTAAGTCCAGAAATTCATCATTTCCTTTTGCTTCAACCTGCTGATGCTGATTACAAATCATGTTGATATCTAAAACATCATAATTGAGGGTTGGGAATCTAGGTTATACTTCCAATGCTTGATCCACTATGTCCATTACTGTTGCCCTAAATTCTCCAACAACAATACTTAAAGAAGGATTTTCTTATTATAGTAGGATCAACTAGGGGATTCTCAGGCAATTGTCTCTCTCTTGCCTGCTCCCATGCACCTCTTCTTGGTGCAACATTGCTGCTTTCAGCAGCAGCCTCCTCATGTGACCCAGTCATCTTTAAGTTCTTCTTCTCTTATACGAGCAGAAGACACTATCAGATACACTGGATGAAACCAAAATAGACTCTACTACCTTAGTCCTATATCTCTATAGACTCAGCAAACCTAGAGCTCTGATACCACTAAATTGTGACATCCAACTTACAAAACACAAGATTAACTTGGCGGAAGCGAATCATTTGCAGCGGATTACTGAAAATCACTAAAAATTAAAACTTTTTGCAAAGAGATCTATACATAAGAAATCTCTTACATCAGGAACCTTTGTATAAAATTTACATCATGGTTCAAAAGTACATGACTTGTACCATCTCTCCTTGAGGATTACAACATCAGCTGTCTATTAACATCATATACAGACAACATAAAACCTTGAGGTATCAAGCCAAAATCTCAGATCGATTCATTAAAACACTAACTATAAACTCCGAGGACCTGAGAGTACAGAGATGACACATAGTACTTCTAACTATATGACTTGACAGTCAGGATCTCCACCTGAGATCTCATTGCTATCCAGGTTGTTGCTTTCCTTTCCCTGCAAAAGAGTAACTGCTTCTTTGTCCACATCCACCTAAAAATATTGGATCCCACGGGAGTGAGACAATTGTAAATTGTCCCAGCGGGAGATATAACTCTCCACCAAAACATTGTTATTGCAGTTTAAAGATATGAAATTGGAAAGAGGATAAGCAGTTTAAAGAATTCTCATCTTAAAGCATTGTAACTATTTATGATAGAACAATAGATCAACTATTCTCTTAATAAGGAATAGGAAGAACATGTATATTATTTATTCATCATAATATACCATTATGTCCCACTTCTCTTGTGACACTCATTATCTTAAAACGTTACCCATGAAACATTCTTGTTTCAACCTGTTGGCCTTAGCCAATCTACTAAATAGATCTCAGATTATGCTGAACATGAGAATGTACATCATCATGTCTTGCTCAAGCATTGGTTTATACCAATCCTATATAAACATTACAGACATTGGATTATACCAGTCCTGTGCAACTATTCCAGGTATTGAACTATGTCAACCCTATGCAACTATTCCAGATATTGAACTATGTCAAACCTGTGTAATTATTCCAGGTATTGGGTTGTTACCAATCCTGTACAGTTATTCTAGGTATTGGATTTAACCAATCCTGTGTTATCATTCCAGGTATTGGGATTTAACCAATCCTGTGTTATTATTCTAGGTATTGGGATTTAACCAATCCTGTGTTATTATTCCAGGTATTGGGATTTAACCAATCCTGTGTTATCATTCCAGGTATTGGGATTTAACAATCCTGCCTTATTATTCCAAGTATTGGGATTTAACCAATCCTTTGTTACCATTCCAGGTATTGGGATTTAACCAATCTTGTGTTATTATTCCAGGTATTAAGCTATGTCAATCCTGTGATTACATCCCATGTCTGTTTACACAGCACTGGGTACCTCATTCATTTAGTGACAGATAACTTTGACCATGCCATCATGCTCAATCACACTCTTTATGTAATACAAGTATCCCTATATTCTCCACACTTGTACATTCAAAGTTCTATTTTTATTATTATATTACTAAGTTTCCATTTATTGGTTTATTAAGAACATTAACATTCCTTACAAGAGACTTTTAGAATAATCTTGATACCTTTCACTAGGTATCAACTTACTCGTGTGATTCCCAAGACCATTAAAACATCTTGTTACCTCTCACTAGGTAACAACCATTATCATAGCTCATAGGACCCATAAAACACCTTGTCACCTCTCACTAGGCAACAACTAACCATATAGCTCACAAGGCCATTACACATCTTTAATATTTAATCATGTTCATCACTCTTAATCATTTATCATCAAATGATTATCAACACAAGGTATGAGTTCATTCCTCATCCTTATCATGGTATGATTACATCATACTTATTAGTTTGGCTTAACCTTATTCTCAAGGTATATTAGCCTAAGCTTATCAAGGTATATCAATCCTGAAATGCTAAATGTGATATCTTTCATATCTTGATGTATCATTTTCCTCATCACTTCCAACTTTCTTAAGTTATCAACTTATCTTGGATTAAGGTATTTCCCATCTTAATCCTTTCATCCATTAACCTATCACTCATTCCATGAAGTGCATAGGTCATACATAAGAATTATCCAACTATCTTTAAAAATATGGACTTATCTAATGGTTAGGTAGTGTTGAATATAGGATAAACCATTATTCATCACTTTAGATATTTCAACTCTTAGAATATTATCCACATCATTATTTAGTATAGAATACATCGTTCCTAAGAGTTTCATGTCCTCATCATTGTAAGGTGTATAGATTGTTACACATGTATAGAGTTGGTTATATAAGGATCTAGGCATCATCTTGTCTCTTAGACCCTTATTAATAATAACCACATTACTATTCATATGGTTCATCAACCTTACCCTACATTGTTATAACGTTCTCATTTTATTTGATTATATTAGCCACACCCCACTTTAGTACATTGGCTATTATACCATTGCCATCCTGAATTGAGTCTTACATCACCTCATTGCATCAGGGTTCCATATAACATCATTCTAATTTAGGGTTTCATATGGCATTACTCTAGATCAGGGTTTCTCATTCCATAACCCATGATTAGGGTTTCTCATATTATCATCTTGATTTAAAGTCACAACATTACCCTTGATTTGGGTTGCATCTGATATTGCCCTAGATTTAAGTTAGGGCTCAACATCCTCCTTGATTAGGGTTTCATGATCTATTTATTAAGGATCATACCCTAATTATTTGATCATTTATTTTGAAGGTGTTGAGGCTTTTCCATTACATGTTTATCTTTCATGTAGGAAGTTCTCTCTCATCCTCTACATGATGATACTTACTTCAGGCTCAATTAAACTAAGTCAACTCAACTTGAATGAAGGGTTGACACAGTGGATTATGTCATTACTTCCATGATCATTAAAGATGAATTGTCCAAAGGGTGCTAATCACCCTATCACATTAAGGGTACAATTATTATAATCACCCTTGGTTCACATCATGTAATGTTTAATTAAACAATTGATCTTTAGACAATTGAGTGTTCATACAGTTTGGTTGATAATGTTCTAAACAATCTTGGTCAATTAGACCCCAAATGGTTTTGACCAATTAGACCTCAAACAGTCTTGGTCTAAGAGTTTGAAACCGTTTGGTAAAGGTGGTGCTTGAAACCGTTTGCCAAAGTAACCACTTGAGATCGTTTGCTAAAGTAAGGTTTTGAAACTACATGAACTCAATCGGTTTGGGATCGTTTGGTCCCAAACGGTCTTGAGACCGTTTGGACTCAAACGGTCTTGAGACCATTTGGTCCAAACCTCCTCAAACCCGCAAGGACCAAAAAGGGTCTCAACCATTCAAATTGATTTAGGGTTTCCAATGTTGGTTCCTTCAACCATTGAATTCATGTAACGAATCATCAATTGGACCTATCACCATACTTCAATTGAGTTAAATAGGTCAACTTCAACTTATTTGACCCTCATTTGACCCTCAATTGATCATCAATTAGGTTTTGAATCAATTGGATTAGGGTTTGGAATCGATGATCCTTCAAAATTAACTAATGTGAAACTAGATACTTCAAAACTATTGGACCATCATCCAAATTGAACATGACCTGACCCCAAACGGTCTTGAGGTCGTTTGGATGACCTCCAAACATTCTTGAGATCGTTTTCCCATGTCAACATCAAAATCCAAGTCAACCAATTAGAGTTTTGATCATTGGATTGATAACCAAATTATCATTTGATTGCACTTCAACTTAGTACCTTTAGATCTTCGACCACCTAACCATAGTCAACGCTAGACCTCCAAATGGTCTTGAGTGACCCCCAAACGGTCTTGGGATCGTTTATATGACCTCCAAACGGTCTTGAGACCATTTTCCCATCACATCATCATTAACCATGTCATTCAATTAGGGTTTGGATCCTAGGATTGGTCACCAAATCAGTAATTGATTATACTTCAACTTAATATCTTTGGACCTTCAATTAATCAACCATACCTAACCCTAGACCTCCAAATGGTCTTGGGTGATCACCAAACGGTTTCGAGACCGGTTGGGTGATCCCCAAATGGTTTTGAAACCGTTTGGGTCAATCAACCCAAAGCATCAACTTATTCAATTGCAAAATCAACACTTAGCCGATTAGGGTTTATACCATATGTTTGAATCTTCAAATACCTAACCATACTCAACCTTAGACCTCCAAATGGTCTTGGTTGACCTCCAAATGGTCTTGAGACTGTTTGGGTGATTCCCGAACGGTCTTGAGACCGTTTGGGTCAATCAACCCAAGTTTCAAACTCAATCACTTATGAAATCAACACTCAACCCGATTAGGGTTTAGGTGATTGATGGACCTTCAAATCATGAACCAATTGGAACTAATCAATTATAATTGGTGGATCATTAACCAACATTATTAGAAACAAATTTCCAAATGGTCAACCCTGGTCAACACCTCCAAAGGGTCTGAAACCGTTTGCTCTCATGCGGTTTGGTGAAACCGTTTCATTCCAAACGATTTGAAACCGTTTGCTTCCAAACAGTTTGTGAAACCGTTTGGACATTTGATTAAAACCGTTTGGTCTAGATATTTGGGGAGGTGTGTTCTTATGATGATGTCATCATCATCAAGATCTAGACCCAAGAAACCTTCTGTGATTTCCATGGAGATTGCATCAATCAACCAAATCAATAATTGTAAATATAGAAATGATCATTATTTGATGGGGAATTGAATGCAATAGCAAAATCAAGGGTTCAAGTTATAAAACCCGCCTCCAATTAAGCTCCAAATCTCCAATCTCACGCCAAAAATGATGGATGAAGCTTTTGCAACTCCCCTTAGGCTCATCCTTATGCTTTTGGTTGAAAAGTTTGGCTAGGGTTGAAGAGGAGATCGAATTAAGAAGAAATCCATGGTTTATTTTTTATTTCCACCATTGAATCAAGGTGAAAAGGGTCAAGAACCTTACCAACAGGTTGGGGGTCGTCCTCCAGGTCCTCCCTAGCTCCCTTGGTCGGTTTCCAAGCAAAGAGAAAAAGTGGAAACATATAAACCTTTCATTTGGCTTGGAAAGGGTCTTTTTATAAGAAATTCAATGAGAGAGAAAATACTTTATAAAAGTCTTTTAATTCCAAAATTATTGCCACCTTCTCCCCCTTGGTTTTTTGTATACAATACAAAGGCATCTATATCACCACCGAGCTCCCTTCCATTATCCAAGAATAAAGGGAAAAGAAATTAAGCACCTTAACCCTTATAATATTAATATCCATTTTTGAGTGGAAATTCTTTTTCTTATAATAATGGTGAGTGGAATTTCACCTCCTTAGGATATGCTCGTGCCTTTGCAAGGCTTAATCTCTTATACACACATCTGAATCCAACCATATTAATTTTGGTTGAATGTCCTTCAAATT
Source organism: Alisma plantago-aquatica (assembly GCA_963693085.1). Lineage (NCBI taxonomy): Eukaryota > Viridiplantae > Streptophyta > Magnoliopsida > Alismatales > Alismataceae > Alisma > Alisma plantago-aquatica. Next base: position 124,282,538 of record OY856415.1, on the reverse strand, counting down.
ATTTTATTTATTTTTGCATTAAATCGAATTAGGGTTTCAATTAGGCTTAAATCTTGATTATTTTAATATCAAGATTCTCTCTCCTCCAACTTGATTCAAATGAGGTGTCCCTCTCATTTTCTTTGCTCTAAATGATGTCAAGAAACATTAGGGACCTTATTGAAGTGGTAATTTGCATATTGAACCCTAGGTTTTGGGTAAATTGCACATTACACCAAAACTAGGTTTTAATGCACAAACATTGTCCAACAAGCTCTATCTTGGTGCCCAAGCTTATGGAAACCATATCACTACATCATGTTAATTCTTATGATGTCTCAACATCAGAGAATCATATTATTATGTAACATTTGCAAGTTAACCCCTTAACTTGGGTAATTTGCTCATTAGTCCAAAACAAACAAAACATTGATTTTAACAATGTTCAAAAAGGACTAGAATTGCAACATAAGTTCCTATTGAGCCCTAATTACTTTTCACAAATAAGATTAAGCATATAATCATATTTCTTAATCAAAACATCTAGGGTTAAAGTATAACCCAGGCCAGGGATGTTACTGTTGACTTTTGCCTATTACAATGTGATTGTCCATATTAATATGAGTATTCATATTGCAAAATTGTCTCCTACATTACGTTCGGCTCTTTCCTATTATAATGTGACTGTCCATATTACATATGACACTTGATTATTACAATATGACTATCCATATTACAAAACTGTCACCTACATTGTGGTTGGCACTTGCCTATTACAATGTGACTGTCCACATTACAGATGACACTTGCTTATTACAATATGACTATCCATATTACAAAACTGTCACCTACATTACGGTTGGCACTTGCCTATTATAATGTGACTGTCCATATTACATATGACACTTACTTATTACACTATGACTATCCATATTACAAAACTATCATCTACATTGCAGTTGGCTCTTGTCTATTACAATGTGACTGTCCATATTACATATGACACTTGCTTATTATAGTACAAATTACCAAAATTGAGCGTATACATAAATACACCAATAACCATTGCCAAGAAGAAGAAGAAGAAATATACAGTTATCCAATATATAGATAATCTCTCTAACTAAAACTATAACAGACATGAACAAATTTATAATGAGAAGGAACATTTTGTAATTTGAATTGAAAATTTGTAATTTGAATATAAATTTATAATGAGAAGGAGCATTTTTTAATAGAAAGGAACGTTATGTAATTTGAATAGAAAATTTGTAATGATAATGAGAAAAATGTAACCAAGGATGATGTCTTGTAATACAACCTACTTGTATCACATGTTGTATTCATATTATGTAGATTCTGATCCGTACGTGTAATCAACTAAAAATAGAAATTTCTATGTATGGAAGTAGTAGGTTGTTGGGGTTTGATTTATACTTCCATCCACATTAATTACATGTGATGTTTCTATAAATATAACTTTATACATCCTAACTTACCAAACCACAATGCAAATGAATCAGGAACAAATAATAATAATTTATTTAGCCTTACGGATCCACTCACCACCGTCCTGTCCCCGCAAACGAATTAGAAATGCTAGTGATAATTATAGATTTGTGCCACTGCTTCATCCTACTAAAAAGACGAAAGTTTATTATTTACAAAAGCTGCCACCGCTACTCAGTAAAGGCTAGAATAGTTGGTTACCCGTGCGTGCAACCAAGATAAACCTATATATATACATATATATATAGACACACACACACACACACACACACACACACACACACACACACACACACACACACACACATATATATATATATATATATATATATATATATATATATATATATAGAGAGAGAGAGAGAGAGAGATAGAGAGAGTCAGGCTAGTGTACACTCGAGTGTACCGGAGGCACCTTACACCTCAGTAATTTTTAAAGATGTGGTAATTTTTTGGAAAATCTAAACCGTTGATCTTCTTAAATAAATTAAAAACATATTATATACTAAATTTCAGCTCATTTGGACAGTTATAGGTCATTCATCTAAAGGAGTAAAAAATCATGCATTTCAAATTAGTTTTGTACGTCGATTTTGTAATGAGCTCAAATTTTGTATGTGGCATATTATTATTGTAACTATGAAGATCAATAGATTCCATTTTAGAAAAACATGATCTAGATAGGAAAACACCATTGGGGTGTACAACGTGATCTATGCACTCGAGTGTATTCTAGCCTGACTCTCTCTCTCTCTCTCTCTCTCTCTCTATATATATATATATATATATATATATATATATATATATATATATATATATATATATATAGTCAGGCTAGAATACACTCGAGTGTACGGATCACACGAATACACTCAAGTGTGTTTGCATATCAAGACTATTTTTTGCAAAATGTAAACCGTTGATCTTCACTGACATACTATAACTAGGCTACATATAAATTTTGAGCCCATTTGGATGAGTGTAAGTCACTCATCCAAGGGAAACAAAATCGACGCGCGAAACTAATTTGAAATGTATAATTTTTACGGTCTTCATAACATGAGCTATACATATCTAAATGTGCTCAAATTTTGCGTATGAGTTGTTCACGAGATGTTTAATAAGATCAATGGATTAGATTTTCAAAAAAATATTGCATCATGAAAACTACTTGAGTGTATTCCGCTCCGGATCCACTCGAGTGTATTTTAGCCTGACTCTCTCTCTCTCTCTCTCTCTCTCTCTCTATATATATATATATATATATATATATATATATATATATAGAGAGAGAGAGAGAGAGAGAGAGAGAGAGAGTCAAGCTAGTGTACAATTGAGTGTACCGGAGGCACGGTACACCTTAGTCATTTTTAAAGATGGAGTAACTTTTTGAAAATTCTAAACCATTGATATTCTTAAATATCTTAAGAACTTACTATATAATAAATTTTAGCTCATTTGGATACTTATAGGTCGTGTATCTAAAGGATGCAAGAATCATGCATTTTAAATTAGTTTTGTGCGTCGATTTTGTTGTCCTTGGATGAGTGACTTACACTCATCCAAATGAGCTCAAATTTTGTATGTGGCCTATTACTATTGTAAACATGAAGGTCAATGGATTGGATTTTGAAAAGAAAAGGTTTAGATAGGAAAACACCATTGAGGTGTACGACGTAATCTATACAATAATAATTGGCCACATACAAAATTTGAGCTCATTTGGATGGGTGTAAGTCACTCATCAAAGGATAACAAAATCGACACACAAAACTAATTTGAAATGCATGATTCTTGCCTCCTTTAGATGCACGACTTATAAGTATCCAAATGAGCTAAAATTTATTATATAGTGTGTTCTTAAGATATTTAAGAAGATCATCGGTTTAGAATTTTCAAAAAGTTGCTGCATCTTTAAAAATGACTGAGGTGTACCGTGCCTCCGGTACACTCGAGTGTACTCTAGCCTGACTATATATATATATATATATATATATATATATATATATATAGAGAGAGAGAGAGAGAGAGAGATAGAGAGAGAGAGTCAGGCTAGAATACACTCGAGTGTACGGATCACACGAATACACTCAAGTGTGTTTGCATATCGAGACTATTTTTAGCAAAATGTGAACCATTGATCTTCACCGTCATACTATAACTAGGCTATATACAAATTTTGAGCCCATTTGGATGAGTGTAAGTCACTCATCCAAGGGCAACAAAATCGACGCGCGAAGCTAATTTGAAATGCATAATTTTTGCGGTCTTCATAGAATGAGCTATACATATCCAAATGTGCTCAAATTTTGCATATGAGTTGTTCACGAGATGTTTAAGAAGATAAATGGATTAGATTTTCAAAAAAAAAATTGCATCATGAAAAACTACTTGAGTGTATTCCGCTCCGGATACACTCGAGTGTATTCTAGCCTGACTATATATATATATATATATATATATATATATATATATATATATATATATATATATATATGGAAATGATCGGGTGAGAAACATATCTGGTGAGAGTATGAGAGGCATTTGAATAACTCTCCACATAGATAAATTTTTCATAATCCAACCGTACAGATTACAAGTATACCTTAATATCTACCTTCCTATAATATTTTATCATCATCCAATTTGTAGATCATTCACAACAACCAAATATTTTTCGACGCTCTATTTTGAATTTCAGGCTGACCGTTGGATGTAAAAAGTGTATATTGTACATAGGACATGTAAACAATATCTAATTTCAATGATTTTTTGTAACAAGGTAAATGAAATGATGATTTTTCCATCTATACGATTGGATTTTAAAAAATAGTTACTATTTTGTAGTTATTCAAATGCCTCTCATGCTCTCACCATAGGATGTTTCTCACTGGATCGCTACCATATATATATATATATGTATATATATATATATATATATATATATATATATATATATATATATATATATATATATATATATAGTCAGGCTAGAATACACTCGAGTGTATCCGGAGCGGAATACACTCAAGTAGTTTTTCATGATGCAATATTTTTTTTGAAAATCTAATCCATTGATCTTCTTAAACATCTTGTGAACAACTCATACGCAAAATTTGAGCACATTTGGATATGTATAGCTCATGTTATGAAGACCGCAAAAATTATACATTTCAAATTAGTTTTGCGCGTCGATTTTGTTGCCCTTGGATGAGTGACTTACACTCATCCAAATGGGCTCAAAATTTGTATGTAGCCTAGTTATAGTATGACAGTGAAGATCAATGGTTTACATTTTTGAAAAAAATAGTCTTGATATACAAACACACTTGAGTGTATTCATGCGATCCGTACACTCGAGTGTATCCGGAGTGGAATACACTCAAGTATATATATATAGATATATATATACTTCTAGCCTGACTCTCTCTCTCTCTCTCTCTCTCTCTCTATATATATATATATATATATATATATATATATAGTCAGGCTAGAATACTTGAGTGTATTCGTGCAATCCGTACACTTGAGTGTATTCTAGCCTGACTATATATATATATATATATATATATATACGTGTCAAATGCATTATATCATGCATTCAATTAAGTGCATGTGTGTCTCCCACCTTTTTTCAGAATTTTTAGATGAAATTACATATCAGAAATTTCGACAATTGGGACCTGGATTGGGACGTCAATTTCAATCTCGTAGTTGTTGAAACCAAAACTTTGATAAAAAAATCACAATTTCAAATGAAATTGTAATCCATGGTGGGGTTCCAGTTGCTTGTAATCGTCTATAATCGTGGAACTGTAACATTTAATTGAGAAGAAAAAAAAACTCATAATATAAGCTACTTCTGTGATGTCATTGATTGAAGTGGTTAAAACCCTAGTTGGTACGCTTAATTGCTAACCCATAGATGGACACCCACATTGTTTATAGTCTTGCTTGAGGGAGGTTGCTAAAAGTCTTAAAGCGTGGATGTGTATATGTCCTATTAGTCCCAGATATTAATGTAATTTCATTGTTTTCTGGTGAATGCAGCCAGGCTTCCTAGATGGTCTGTTTCTAAGATCTTGCTGCCCCCTCTTCTGCCAAAATAAACATAAGCTAAAGGAATTTCAGTTAACCTAAATTCCTCTTACCATCTCTCTACTTATGTGTACTTCTGCAACTATCATATATGCTCAAAATCAGGAAACCAAAAATGAGCAAGGGATCATTATAGGAACCACAGTCTAGAGTCTACACAAATACGTTATATTCTTATTCAGATCAACAAAACTGTAATTGTGTAGATTGTTGTCATTGTGGTACATAATGAATCAAGAAGAAGAAACATGGTATCTGTCTAGAGGTTACATCAGATAATGCAATCCATGAATTCCACACAAGAACATTTCCCAGAACACACAGCAGCAAGAAAGTGGATCCCTTCTATACATTCCAAGTGAACACATTCAACATTTTCTAAAAACTTGGCATGGCAGATATAACTTATATGCAACAATCCTTTTGGAGGGTGTTTTATCATGGTATACCAATTGGACATGGCAGGATCTGCCATAAAATTATTAGGCATGTTAGAGATGCATTTGAATAGCAGATGTAGCTCTTCAAAGTTTTCTGGTAATTCTTCATAGCCTTTTCTCTGATTTTTTTATAGTCTTCATTAGCAGAAATGACGAATTGTAGTCTTACTATGTGGCCCCAAGTTGGAAATAAATATGCATCACCAATCAAGCTTCATAAGGGAGTAGTAAATCCAATTCAACATAAACTGTGGAGCTTCATGTGATGGACCAGTTCAAGAAGACCTGATAAAAAATTAGATATTTTTGTAGAATATACCCATCAGCCAGCAACCACAAGCATCACAGAGCAGCCAAGCATTAGCCATGTCATCTTTTCCAAAAGCTACCATCTCTGCAAGGGTTGATTTATTATGTACAAGGTGGATTCTCCAATTTTCTTCTGCTCTGGGAAAAGTTGATATCAAATGTGAGTCCAAGAATTCTTTTAGAATCAGTGAACATCTTGGTTGCTGACGTGATGATCATGTACTGGTTAGATGCACATTCCAGAATGATTGATCCTGGCTCTCCGTATAGTTCATTGAGATAAGGATAAAGTGCCATCCAAATTTGCATCTACATAATCATCTTTGCAATTTGTACTACTATTATGATCCCTTCTAGAGTGCTCCCTCCAAAGGGAAAAAATGTAACGTTTGGAGGGACATATATCCGCACATGTTTTGCTTCATATCAGTCCTAATTTTAAACGCTGTGGGTGTCATCTTCCATTGAAAAAAAAGGCGGGTACAGGTTTTGGAGTCCTCGGCGTTTCTACCAAACTTTGGATAGTTCAGACATATCCCAACTCTTGTACCATTTTCAAGCAACATCAAAGTGAATTCTTCTTTCATTCCCTGGTCAATGAAATCATCAGTGACTTTAGCAGAATAAGGACTGGTATGGATCTAATTTGCTCAAATGAACAACATCTCCCTTGGTATTCAAAAGGCCAAGGTTCCACTCCCTGTTTTTGTCACACAAAGTCAGCAACATCAAGGATAAATTACCAACAACTAAATGAATGTAGAAGCTGGAAATTTCGATATGCATCATTGAGTTAATCATACACGCATAGTTTTCGTTGCTCTATTATCAATAACTTTGCAAAAAAGATCAGTCATCTGATTTAAATATCAGAGATTTAAGATGATCACTTTTCAAGGTGTTCAACGAACTTGTCAAAGCAACTTGGATGCTTCAGGCACGAAGTCACCTTGGATTTTTGCGGTTTATTATGTTTTTCAATGTGTGAGTATGTCTAGTAAAAAAAGTAGCTCTTGTTGACTATATGGTTGATACAAATCCACTGTGCATCAATAATGAACCAATATTGCTTTGAGCTTACATGACTGCATCAATAAAAACATACAAGCTACTAACTACATATTTAATATGTTTTTTGTTGAATATTTGAATATCACAGAATTATGACTATCTATAGTCATACTTCAGTAATTGACAAGATTAATGTCTACTGAGGTATGGTAGGATCTATATGTCATATTGGCACTGAGCATTAGATAATTTCATTGCATCATAAAAATTAGCTTTTAAATTAAAAAAATTGGGAACACAAAAAATATATCAAGAACTTTCTTAAGAATCAACATCAACTATATGCATGAAAACATATAATAATAATACTAAGTGTTCGATACCAGTATTACCTAAAAAAATAAAAATGCATCCCCTGAAAGTCTCTTCCCAAGGATTCTCAAGGCGTTTAAAAAACGATTGCCTAGATGCTCTTTTTGCACTTTCAAGGGGGCAACTCTGAATGAGAATATGACCCGAACGGTAAAGAGAATTAATGTAGTTGAAATCCGACATGATTAGGAATGAGGTTTTAGATGATGATAATGAAGGGGGCAACCAACCTAGAATCAAAATGAGGTGGGATTCCATGTGCAATGAGTAATTTTTAGAAATCTTGCCTACCTTATCCTTTGTGTCATTAAACATTCACTTTTGTGTCTTCCATTTGTCTTAAGCTTCCTGATTCCTAGATCACCATAGTCAAAAACTGTCAGCCATTAGCTAGCTGATCAAAACAAACTGTTGATGTCACTCTTCTTTCTTTTCAGTTAAGGGTGTGAAAATAGTGCTTCTAAGTCAAACAAACATAAATTTTTGCAATTATCTGGCTTGGACTCCCTTACCTCTACCAGAATCTTTAATTTTCATTCTAAAGATGATGCAGCCATACCTTGTATATGTTCTGCAGTGTACATTCTGTTAACATAGAACTATATAGATGAATAGATGTATCTCAACTCACAAATTCAACAAGGACATCACAGAAGTTCTCTAGTCCCCCTTTTGATTGGAAAACTTTTCTAGCAGTGTCGGCTTTCTAAAAGCACAGACACAGTTCTAGGCAGGGACACAAACACATCAATTTCAATTTGAAACTGTGGCACGAGCAAAAGATGTACATGATTGTAATCAGAAATTACAGAAGGATATGCAGTATGCCAAAAAAAACCCATGAGTCACTAAAATGCAAATATAGTAATGGGTCATTTTAATTCTATTGAAGATGTTAGACTTGTTGATTGTGTTGTTTTTTCCTATTTTCGAGCTATCATACATGTATTATAATAAACCAAAACCTAAAACAAAGGTTATAAGACGGTGTTTTTTGTCGTTATATGTTCTCTTATTGTACATCCTGGTGATGTAGCAGGACATCTTGCAAATCCAGCCCATAAGTAAGCTTACATCCCCCATGAGAGCATGGTTGGATCTATTAGCCACACTAGTCAACTTGGGTGTTTTAATTGATTGTAGGGGGCTGATATTTATTTCTGAGGACTTTAAGTTGCAAATATTATTACTTTATTGGTGTTTTACTTTGAGTTTAGGATATTTGTTGCTAATAAATGCAAGAAATGCACTAATAGAGTCAAACAAGCTAATATATTGTTTTAGCAATATTGCAAGTCTAAATCAATATGTACCTCTACCTTTTCTAGTTTTACATCTTCAAACTTTTTTTGAGTTTAAACTATTTAAACTAAAAATTATGGAATATAATTTAAATAATCAGGGAATATGTTGTTAACTCATCTAAAGTAATATGGTAGTCTGAAAAAAAAAGTAATATGGTACTGAGCCTCATTCAAGTATGCATGCATACGCAAGGTAAGGCATATTTCAATTATATCCCTTACATTACAGAACTAAGAATCATATGATAGAAGGAAAAAAATGTTGTCAGACTAAAACATGAATGTTTTTTACAAAAAGTTGTCAATTTTGGATTACATTGTTGAATGTTACACATTTTCATCCACTACTAGTTGATATAACCATTTAGTATAACATCTCTATGATTATTACATTATTACGAGAAATGTGCAATAAATTTGAAAGATATAGAGAAAAAGTAGAACGAGTAGTAGGATTGTGTAATTACTTTATAGATCTATGAGTTTAAGTTCAAGATCTATGAATAATTCATTTGATATGTACATCTAAAGGTAGATCTAAGGTTAAAGATGACTTTTATCAATTCATCATGTATTATTGTAAAGACAAAATTTTATTCGGTGAGGAAGATGGATATGATATGAAAAGGTTGCTAGTGAAGAGATACCTCGAAGCAAGTTGATTCCTAATAGTTTGAGGAGCAGCCCCAACATCCCATTTCTATCTCCTTTCCAACCACAACAATCAGCACATAGATTTCGATATGTCGGGTAATCCCTAAGTAACATGAGCGAGGCTTTCACACAAGTTGTACCACTTTGAAGCATCATGTGCATTTCATGCTGATAAATCCAGACCCCAGGTAAGCATGTATCCACGCCATGCCCCGTCGTTATCGGAATTTCAGTCAAAATGACAATATTTCAACCGAAATTCAATCATGTTTAATAGTTGTATGGAATAGAAGTCAGTAGTAATTATTAGGCAGATCATAGCCCACATTTTGTTTTTGTTGCATGTGAGGAATAACAACAATAATGGAAGGAGGCTTGTTAAGGGGTGCCTCCCCCATTTCATCAAAACTTTACTTTTATCTCCACTAGGCATGAACGTTAATTAATTTCAGTTTACGTTATTTTCAACATCTTGTAAGGTACTCACATAAGCAGGTGTTTTCTTGCTTCGATGTGTTTATTTAATATATGCCATGACCTTTCCTAAAAAAAACAATAATGGAAGGACTCTGAACATGTTTGTGTAAAATTGCTTTTACATTAAACAAGACATGTAAATCAGTTTGTTAGCAAAATGTGTTTCTTCTGAAATCAAATTTCCTTACAATCTCATTTTGTGGCATAATTACAATTAAATTGTGTCAAAGTTTCCTTGACCAACTTCCTCAAAGTGTGTGCATCTTGTCTCCTATTAGGGAGTCTGGCTAATTTAGTTAATTCAGTTAATTAAATCTATTTGTATAAGGACCCAAGTGTGTCCTGGCTCATTATGGTTTAGTCTAAAAGTGTATACGCTTCCCCGGTCTCCTATATAAAAGAGGGGGATTCATGTTATCAAAATATCAAATTGCCATCTTTTTACTTTCTGACATGGTGTCAGAGCAGAGGTCCTAAAACCCTAATCTAAAGGGGGAAAACAAGTTTCTTTTCCGTATGCGAGCAGCTGCCGCTCCTTGGCTTGGCTGCCCGCAAGCACATCTATTCCTCTTGGAGAGGACACAAATCAATCTTGCCGCCATCTCCAGCAAAGCATTGACTTCTGCAAAATCGACCGCCAACCTCATCATCTCAGTTCTGCAAAACCAAGTTCCGCTACATGTTCGTCACCTCCATCATCCTCTCTTACAATATCCCACTTTCACATTTGCATCCTACAAACAAGTGCCAGCAATTGCTAAACCAGCACAAATCCATCCACCAAACTCCTCCCACTTTGTCTAATCCTACTATCCCACTCCAGCCACCTCACCTGGACCCCTATTCCCGACTTCCATTTGTCACACTCGGACATCTATTTACAACTTCCAACCACAAATCAACCACTCCATTCACTATGACAGAATGCACCGCAAGCCATCTATCTCCGACTTCCGATTCTATTATCCTATGGACGAATTAGTTATGCCCCTGCTAACCCAGTCTACCGAGATCCCTCTTCCTTACACCCCACTATCCCAGTCCCCCGCTAATATCTGCTGCCTCTCACTCTCACTCCCACCAACCAATTTGTCATGTTCCTTTAATCACACCTCCACCTGTACCTCGCACGTTGTCCCACCTACTTTCGCAAGTATGGCCTAAAAAACCATTGTCGTCTCCTCGGTGAGGAGCAAGCCAAGGGCAGCCGCTGCCAAAGGATCAAATGAAAACTCTCTGCTTTGTTTCTTCAGGAGTCATGTGTCGATTGCCTAACAAGCTCCTTATTGCATGTTATTTTTGGACATAAAGGCGGTGGGCACACACCAAAGGAAACCAGATCGATATGACATAATCTGCCCTGAAGACCGATTCCTTCCTTTCTTCGGCGATTGCTACCTATACGACTACATAATATAACTATGAACGAGAATATCAACCTTCGCAGGGCTATGCTTGCTAGTGCAAATTTGGATGTATTTTATATATCATGGTATTGGTTTTTTTGGAGCTTTGTGCTTGATTTCTCATCAAAAATCTTTGTAGACCCTATCTTCTAGGGGCTCTGCCCCCGAGCCCCCGCGAGGGGTGGCCTCCCCTCGAATCCCCCCCGCTGAGGGGCAATGGACCCCTACTTGGGGTTCGCGCCCCCAACTCCCCCCGGCAGTGCTACAACCTATATTTCTTTCGGGGGTGTTTCTTTATCATTGTCCACCCCAGCCACTCTTGATTCTTTTCGTGGTTGGTGTGAGGGGGAGAAATAGAGGAGAGATGAGATGGAGGAGAGGAAGATTATATCCTATTGTGTTATATTTTTGTGGATTTTTATGCACTTCTTGAAGAATTTGTGGACTTTTACTATTGACGCTTACTGCTATATGCTTCTTGGAGAGCTTGCTATTCGGTGCTTCATGTCTACTGCTAGCTTTTTCAAGCTGATGGTCTTCTATCCGGCTATGTCGAATCTACTTTTTACTTTTTGTTCGTGCTTCATTTGCACGTTGACATTGTCCATGCTCTGCGCATGTTGACTCTTTCTTTGTCCTTGCTTTCTTTGCACGTTGACTAATTCTATTGTGAGTCAACATTCTCTGGACTTTTCTACTGTGAAGAACACTCTCTAGAATTTTCTACTATGAACCAACACTCTACGACTTGTCCGTGCTTTGCATGTTGATACTCTACTTGTCCATGCTTTATGTGCATGTTGACCTTCTGCTACTGTGATCCAGCACTCTCTGGTTCGTCTGTGCTCTGTTTGCACATTGAGTACTACTACTGTTGTAAACCAACATTTTGTGTGCTACGACGTTAGCGACTATGATGAAGACCATGATGCTTTGTTGCTTACTTCTACTCCAGATAACATCCTTTTGATCAAGAAGCTTTGCTACCTATTTGCAACTTGCACCTACACATGCGTCAGACTCGACTTGCCCACAAACCTGCTTTGAGTTATCTATTTGAGGGGGAGTATTTGAGTGATAAGTGCTTTATTGTAATCTTGAGGGGGAGAAATTCTTGTAAGGGCTTGGTTTATCTTCTTATTTTGTTTATTTCTTTTTAGTTTGTCTGTCTATTTGCAAGTTGACTTGGGATTCACCCAAGCTTCAGCTTGAGGGGGAAGAATATTAGAGAGTCTGGTTAATTCAGTTAATTGAGTCTATTTGTATATGGGCCCAAGTGTGTCCAGGCCCATTAGGGTTTAGTCTAAAAGTCTGTACGCTCCCCCCTTCTCCTATATAAAGGAGGGGGATTCCTCTTATCAAAATATCGCATAGCCTTCTTTTAGTTTCTGACATTTCCAAAACATCTTTTACCACATAAATACTGCTAACTTTATTCCATGAAATTTACGAGCTTCAATACCCCTTGGTAAATCTTTATTCTATTATTGTTATTATTCCATGTTGCATGCGAGGAATAATAACAATAATGGAAGAACTCTGAACTTGTCTGTGCAAAATTTCTTCTACATTAAATAAGGCATGTAAATCGGTTTGTTAGCAAAATTTGTATATTCCCAAATCAAATTCCATTATGATCACATTTTGTGGCATAATTACAATTGAATTGTGTCGATGTTTAGTTGACCAACTTCCTCAAAGTTTCTACATGTTGTCTTCAAAACATCTATTACCATGATAAAAATATCTTTATTCCATGAATTTAACAAGCTCCAATACCCTTTGTCGATCTTCATAAGAGTTTGTGTTTTGTTTGGTGAAGCTACACTAAACCCTCGACCCCAGCTCAACATGGGGTTTCCTTCCCCTATGCCCTTTCGTTAGACCATCGAACGACTTCTTTTTCTCAATCGTTCTTTTGTTTTTCTTCATGTTATAACAAAACACACACCTAGCCCCCTCACCCTTCTATTACCTTCCAAATCTCTCGTCTACCACCTCTCTACCTGCTATAGCACTCCTAATCATTAAAAGTCAATTTCCCCTCTTTCATTACCTCCTTTGCTATTATATTCCTCCTCTACCACCTAGTCCTCACTCCTCACCCTTTCCAATATCTTCAAGATCTTCCACCTGCCTCTCTCTATCCTTTTCCCCATCAATGAAATCAATCTCCCCTCCTCAAAATACCACTTACATTGCCATGTTTCTCTCATATGCCACCTAGTCACCCTGCCCCCTATTTCACTACCATCACACACTGTCAAACCTTGCCAATGGCCAAACAGTCTTAAATAATGTTGATGCCATGTCATTCCGAAGCAAGGGTAAGCATTCTATCATTACATACAACTTCCTTCTCTAATTCTACTTGACATGTTCATTTTTTCTAATAATATTACATTATTACCCCGCAAAATGTATCAGACTCTCTTCCACTAAGTCCTTGCATGCTCTTAATGATCGCCTTAGTTTTGCATACTTTACTTGTGAGCTCAAACTCCATCAAACCTAAAACCTCCATATCTTGCCTTGTTTTCGTTCATTCTGTGACAATCCACAACATCTCGAACATTGGTTTCTCAGTATTAGGTTTACTATTTTATGAGACTCATAAATGATTCTTGACATTGTTGTGGTCTACCTTCTCCCTCTAGTAAGCCCTTCTTCCCCTGATTGCTTGTAATTACCACCTTTACTAGCATAAACACCAGTTATGAGCCCAAACTTCCACACATCTTACACCTCCATATGTTGCATTGCTTTCATTAATTAAGTGACTATCCTAGCATTTTAGACATTGTTTTCTCGGTATTGATCAGTACCTGAGCCCTGATTCATCAACAATCTATGTACTTTCATGCTTCATGACTAACGCGTGCCTTTAATCTCTAGAGCGCCTCACACCACACACCAGTTGTATTTAACTTAATTCATAAGAAACTTCATGTGAACTAGCAAAGGGAAAAGCCAAAAAGTCAATTAAGCTAGATCCAAATTTGAATATGTGTATAATTAGTTAGATAAATGAAAATAGGAAAATGATGCATACATGTAGACCCACAAAAGCATAAAAGAGTAAGAAAAGGAGGAGACTTATGCCAAGACAAGTGCAACAAAAATAAAGAATGTAAAGTATTTGTGAAGGATAGTAATATTAACAATTGAGAGAAAAAGTCATGTCATGTCACTAGTCCAATCATGTTGGATCAGCAACAAGGGCTCTTTAACCATTCTACTATTCTTAGTATCATATTCCGCTTGAGTTTTACAGAAGCCAGCTTCCTTATTAGTTCTTTCTTGTTATTACGAGTATACCTCTTCCCTTCTAACTCTATATTTTTCAAGGTTTTTTAGGGTATCTTCTAACTCGATATGATTCCATTACATTTCTGTAAACAAAAATTCCTACATTCATAAATTATTTGAGGGAGATACTTCAAAATCCAAATAACATAAAAAAATCCATCAAGATAAAAAAGATACCATTCCATACCCGAACCACACGAGATGAGGTTGGGGGGGCGCATTGTAAAGATAAAAATAAGAATGGCTTGTAAAGTAGAATAGATCCCTATGAAAGCATGGAAGGGTATTTGAGAAGAGACTTGTTTGATTATATGGCAATTTTAGTAAAACTACAAGAGTAAGGGAGATGTGTAATTGATGTAGAATATGCACTTCGGTTCCCATTTCAAAAACAAGAAAGATGTTGTGATTTGAACAAATCATAGTAGAGGTAAAATATTTACCTCCACTCATAATAAATATTACGGATAAAATGAATTCAAAAGGGATCTTCAAGTGCTTTTCATTTACTTGGAAAATACTTCTGACATGGCATCGCGATCAGCTTGCTGGTGGATTTACTTGGAGCAACTGAAAATTTCCAATATGTTGATGTAAGTAAGGCCATGTATGATGATGGTGCAGCTAGTAATGCAAGGTATTAATACTAAGAGAGATAACCTAAAAGTTTCATATCAGTCGATACATGATGGATCGGCTCTGAACCCATATTCATGGTCTTTGTTAGGTATGGATTAAGAACTAGGTTGTCTAGGCGGTTAGGCATTCCCCAAGGGCGTCCACAAGGCCTAGGAGTTTCTACACTTTTAAAAAAACTCATATATATGACTTCAACCCCATATGAGTGAGGCTAGAATACACTTGAGTGTATTTCAACCCCACTACAATCAAGTTTCCTACCATTGGATAAATTGCGGATCATTTCATCAAGAGAACCAAGTACTCGTCATATATCTCTATCTCCTTCTCTCTCTTTACATGCAAATCCCTTCTCTCCTCTGCCTCCTCAATTCTCAATCCCGTCTCCGGTAAAAATCCTAGTTGCCTTCTCTCCTCACGCCCATACCACTCGTAGCCAGTCAGCAACGACAACTGTCATGGGTGGTTTTTGCAACCGGCTAAGATCCTCAAACAAGCCCAACCATAGATCATTCAACCAGTGATATCTCTTCTCACGCCTCTACCTTTCAGGACCAGGCAGTCAGCCGACAATGACGAGGATGATCGTGTGTAGCCGACTGAGAACTGCATACACACTTAGGTCTACGCTCAGCCAGTCAAGGATCTCCTCTTCTCTTGCCCCTTCCCTTCAGGCTCATCCAACATGCAATGACCATGAAGTAGGGTTGTTTGTGTGGCAGCCGGGGATCTCTTCTGACAAAGATGGACAAGTAGATATGGGTAATGGGAGAAGGTGGCTATGCTATATACTTAGTTCAATATTACAGTCCTTTGCATGCTAATTGCACTGTTATTGAATTTGAAAAGATGATGAATTTTATGAGTTAGCTATGACTCATCTGGTACTTTGCCTTTAGAAAAGGAATGAACTAGTAGTGTCTTTCTACTGAATTGCATGGATTATCCATTTCTATATATAAGTAGTCGTCAAGTTAAAATGTGGGAAAAAAACCAGTCTATAAGAGTTACAAACTGTATGTCAAAAAACCAATCCATTAGAAGAGGTTGTATCTTTTATCTAATTATATTGGTGATGTTGCTGATAACCCTCATCCTACAAGCTTATTGTCCTGGTGATATAGACTGATTTGGCAGATTTTGTCCTAGTGATATAGACTGAAGAGGACACCATGGCGTGGCAAGGTTATACTGTTTCTTAATAAACTATGCACTATTTTGTAAGAAGTAAGCATATGAAGATAACATGAACTCTTCTGTGTCACTTCGAGCTCCTTCAGTATGAACATGCACATGCTGATAACAATCTTATGAAATGCTTACTTCGCATCTAAACATGGTCCCTTCTTCCATGCATTCCACAGCTGCATGCACTTCAAAATTAACCAAAAAGAATTACCATTGAATTGTACACTATGATCCCAACTGAGCATGCCCATAACTACATATAGCACATTACGTTACTTTGGATATCATAACTCCATGACCGATAGGTATTATTATGTGGAATGTTTACAGGCACCATGTGGTATCAAAGTAGTTCTATTATTACTACAGAAACCATAGTATCTCTACTTTCGTTAAAAAGATCCCAAACTAGTGCACTGATGGAATTAAAACTAAATCACATTATCAAGGTTCCAACTAAGAGAAGTTCAGATTTTATACCTTCAAATTCTGCATGTCATGCAAGCCACGCTCTGGTTTGTTTACTCCCACAAAGCATGACAACTAGGCATATGGATCGAACATAAATGCATTATGCATGAAATGTTAACCTCCTAATATATGTTATGAAACAAGCCTCCATCGTCAGATCAATCAATTCTGTTGGATCATATATTATGAAGTATAGGTCTCACAACAACTGATGTCATGATAATCACAAATTATGCACTTTGAAGACATGACAGCCACATCTCACCAACCAGCAAAGAACCGTCGAGCAGCAAACAATCATGATATAAGAAAAAGAACCGCTGCCTCGTAAGATATTCAAATCTGTCATGGATATACACCAATCCAACAGGCTTCTCTATTACTCAAAGGGGGAAGACTTATTCCGATCACACCGGCTATCTAAGCCTAAAGTGCAGAGGTGAGAGAAGAGATATCATCTATTGGCTGAGTGTAGGGCTGAGCCTGTTTGGAGATCTTGGCCGGCTGCAAACTCTACCCACGACTTTCTTCATTGTCGGCCGGCTGCGGATAGCATGGCTTAGAGGAGAGACGACAACCAGAATTTTGTTAGAGACGAGAGTGTGGATGGAGGAGGCAAGAGGAGAGAAGGGATTTGCATGTAAATAAAGAGAAGGAGAGAGAGATGACAAGACAGGTGGGGTAAGGAGTGAGGTGATCCAGTCCGCGGTTCTCTTGATCCAATGATCCGTAGTTAATCCAACAATAGGAAACTTGATTGTATTTGAGGTGAAATACACTTAAGTGTATTCTAGCCCCTCTCTCTCTCTCTCCCTATATATATAATTACAGAAAATTGGAGTAACAAAAAGAATAAAACATGTAATGCAAAATGGAAGGACCATCTAAAGGAAGAAGATGCATGGAGCATCAAAGTTGCTACATGGTAGAGCAAAAAGAAAACACAACAGAGAATTGTGGGGGGAGGGGAGAATATAGAACAAAAGAATAAGAAAAAAAATCATTGCATAGCAACATGTTGCTGTTTGATGGAGGAAAAAGAAGAAAATAAATAGAAAACAGTGGGAGGGGGAAACAAGAAATAACAATAAAAAGCAGCAGCAAGTTTACAAAGATAAAATGTGGACATTTGAATTTTTTACTTAGTGGATCAGGCCCATATTCAGCCCACTAGCAGCTTCAGTGTGCCTAGGCGGACGCACAGGCCGCTTAGGTGCACTTAGGTGGACGCTCAGGCCGCTTAGGACGCCTGGAAGGCCTAGTTGGGTTTGGTGTCCAGGTTCTAGGACCCAAGGGGCTACCTAGGAGCGCATGTACAACCATGATTGAGAACAAACTCAAGCTGATATGCTATGGAGTATGTTATTTGTTTTTTAGTTCTTATTGAGATACAATAGATGAAATGAACAAGAGGTCAATCAGTACTAGAAGTGCCGAGAGATTGGATTCAGAGGCTTTTAAGAGTAGTAGACGCAAAACATAGTAGATGCACTACATTTTGGCCAAACTGAGACTTAATGAAGCCTAGAAAGCATGAAAACCGTTCTAGTGACAGACAAGGATGCAGTTATGGATCTTGTTTATACAATGTTGGCTATAGTATCTTTCCACCTTATGATACCTAATGTAATGTCAACTAACTAGGTAAAAATGTATACTGCACAGCACATGGTCAAGTGGAACAAGATAACACTATGGATATATAAACTAGTCACTCCACAGTGTATGGACTAAGACGTCCAACTTAAAAGACAACAAGCCAAAAAGAAAAATACCAGTTGAGTTCATCTGTAACCTTGAATAAGCAGTACAACAGTACCATAAGTAAATTATATCATATGAAGCAGCACCAGATGCTTTTGAGACCAAAAGAAAATCAACAAGATGATCAGTTTATAGATCTGGTAACTTAATTATCGCATAAGTAAATTAATAAGTGATACATGCTTACCTAGTTACACTATAGGGCTTTGATATATATATATATATATATATATATATATATATATATATATATATATATATATATATATATATATATATATATATATATATATATATATATGTATGTATCAGCAACTGCCCACTTTGAACAACAGAAAACTCTTCAAAAGTAGAGAGTCATGAAAGTATATACTCAGAAAATGTGAAGCTGTGTTTCCACATCAATCCTAGTACTCTCTGAGCATCCAACCTCTTCCCAGATTCCATATACGCCTTGAACATAATCCAAAAGGTCCTTTTACAAGGAGAAATGCTCAAATATTCCATTTCATCCAGCACATTGTGCATTTCTACAAAACAATGTTGTTTATCGTACATGACCATCTTGCAATGATATAATGATTGACAAAGTCTCCATCCTGCTAGCTCAGTCTGCTTGACAAATTCAACTAGTTTATCCACTGTGTCACACTTGAAGTATCCTGTAATTATCGATTTCATGATACCAACAGTTATAACAATAGTACGACGGTCAAATGCTTCATCTATCAACGTTTCCATCTTATCAACTAAGCCTTCATTTGCATACAACCTTATGAGCAACACATTTAACCAGGGTCTGTACTAGTCTTTTGGTGTGTACTCCATGAGCGCCTCAATCTTTTCCACTCTATCTCTACTAGAGCTTCTGTAGTATGCACATATCATAGTCTGGATCAATGTCACCTCCTGCTCAATGACATGGTCCTTCACCAGCTCAAACATCTTTTCCATCATTTCCAAATTAACAACATGGGCATACCCTCAGAGCATTAACAAATATGTTGAAGTGTCTGGCTTAACATGATTGTCCTCCATTTCTTTAAATGTCCTTTCCATTTTATCCCACATGCCTGCAGTAATATATCCAGCAATCAAAGTATTGAATGTCTTCAGGGTTGGACGAAGATTGGATTCCTTGATTTGGTTCAAGATGTCCTCCATTCTCTCAACAAAGAATGAACGCCCACAAATGGAGAGTAATATATTGTAGGTGACAATTGTCGGGCAACAACTTTCATCCCGCATCAAGCTCTTAAAAAGAGACATAGCCTCTTGCATGATCTCGTTATGCATGTATACATTCATAAGGGCATTGTAAGTGGATGTAGTCCTGAGCCCAGATATTGTCACCTCATTGAAAAGTTTAACAACAAGTTCAACGTTTCTAGCTCGCCCGACGAGTGTTATAGCCTTGACGTATTCCTCCGGTAGCATAGGATACACTCCACTCTCTGCTAGCCTGCACCTCCATTTGAAAACCTGGCAGCATATGAGAAAGAGAGACATTTATATATTCTAGTGGAAGATGGTGCAGTTCACTAAGTTGCCCAAACTAAGGAGATCTTACGTTTAGAGCGAGAAGCGGGCGAGACTGCAACTGAGAGAGCAGTTTGGCGAAGACAACACCATATTTGGACCGCTCGAGGAGTGAGGAAGCAGAACTAGTCTCAAGGGGTTCTTGGAGGTCCGCCTCGTCGGGTAAGGAAAGGATATTGGCCGCAAGTTTGTCGATTTCGGACCGCAGGTCGTCTAAGAGACTGAGGTTTCGAACGGGACTCTCGGTCGGATGGGCGTGGACAAGGTATGAGTTGATAGTAGCGGACGGTAATACTGGGGAGGCTAGAAGGAGCCTCCAAGCTGCCACACCAAGTAGGAGACGACGCTGAGACCCCATGTGAACGAGGTGCCGTCAAGACGCTGACCACCAGGTCTCGAGCTCGACTAGAATGCCGTGAAAGGTTGCAGAAACGGAGACAGATTTGAGCGGCCTCCAAGTCTCGACACCGCAAAAGTCCTTTCTTCGCTAACTGGCTGCTGATGGCCACAACAGACATCTTGACTCTAGGGGACGTCGTGACCTCCTACACCTGACCCTACCCAGTCCACGACCTGGTGGCATACCTTAATCGTTTACAGAGGTTCCTGAACAAAGCCACCTCCCTGGTTTCGGTCTTCGCGGCGGCCAAGCTCGTGGAGTGCGTCATGGAGAGGCACTACATCAGGCTCAGTAGATCGGATTGAGGTTTCCAGTAGCTATCTGTTGAAAGAGTTTGGGAGTGGCAGGATTGGCAAGGACGAACTCCATGAATTTGGTGAACATTGACGCCGATAGGGTAGATGCACAATGTTGTCCCTGTCCTGGTGAAGATAGGATTGGGATTGTCCATCATCTTCGGCCTCTATTCTTCATCTTTTGCTTTCTCCTGATCGAATGCTAAGAAGGCGGAAGAAAATTTCTAATGAGATGTTACTCTGTAATGCGCATGTGGTGTTTGATTAAATGCATGTGTCTGTAGAGTTTGATTACAAAGTCGTACGAAATTCTATAACGACAATGATTTCGTTAGTTATTTTGTGAAGTAGAAAAAGATTTACAAGTAGTCAAGTGCATACATAATGTCATTGTTTACATTACGTGATTGGTTATTTAAAGTATATGTATAAGTTATGTATTCAAATAATGTAGTATGTTGGAAATTATAATTTGAATTAGTGCATATATTTTGACAAATATATATACCAGAATTTACGATAGATTCATTCACATGGAGAACTTTGTATTATTTTGCATTTTGCTGCAATTTAATATAAATGGGTCATATTGGGTCCCCATTACCATTTGGGTTGGGGATGGGTATTTGCTCTTCCAACTTTTTTTCTAATGGGTTGGGTATGTGTCACACAAAAAATAAATGGGTTAAATGGGTTAGGGTATGGGTCCCCCAAACCCGCCCATTTAACCCATTTAGGGTATATTTGCAAGATAAAATTCACTAATTAGAAACTAGCCCGGAGCTAAGGAGCAGGGAGATCCTCCATACATATGTCAACCTCGTGGTTAAGCCATAAAAATATATATAATATAAATATAAATACATAATAAACGAAAGAAAATGCATAGTTTCTGTCTTCCATGCATGAATCCATTCCATTCGATGACATGAGTACTCAGTATGTGTTTGGGATTTGTCAGTTCATATCGTTCCATGCATGAATCCATTCCATTGGATGACATGAGTACTCGGTATGTGTTAGGGTTGTTAAAATAATGGCCAAATCAATTGATTTCCAAATTGGTGGACCTAACTTGGTATGTGTTTGGGATTTGTCAGTTCATATCGTTCCAAGTGATGATGTTGATGTCTAAATTGAATTGAATTGGTTCTAGGTTGACGAATGGCCATTCAGACTCTTTTAAGGGTGCAAATTGATATATAATACGAGCTATAATAGTTAAATGCTTGGGTAATTTTCTAAAAGGGCAATGACGTAATTTTACTATGCGCTAAAACGCAAGTGAACGCGTCGAGTAGTACATGCCTTTGTGAGGCCCGAGTCGAACACATGGATACTTGGAATTGTTGGAGACTCCTACTAACTATTTGCGATCAGCTAAGCCGAATAACAATTTGAGGGTTGTTGTTAAAATTAAAAGAAAATAAAACAAAAACAAAACAAACGATCGATTAAATGTTAATTTAATCAATTCAAAAGGGTATCTTTAGGATTGTGGTTTCACCGCGGGTTTTCATTGTATTAGGTTTCATATAATGCCTCAATCTTATCTCTCTATCCGGGTAGTGGCCTGAAAACAGAATTGCCCACTGTCGTGGTACAATTCACTACCTAGGTTTAGGTCGGTTCCACCGTCGTAGTAACCTATACCCTAAACTAGGTGCATTATGAACGATCTCTCAGTATCCACCATTAATTTTACACCACCTTGGTCAAGGGATTTATCGATTAATGTAGGTTTCGTCTCTTTTCAGCCGTTAATCCTTCTTTCAAAGTGATTAAGGGCATTAGGTTATTATTATGGTGATCAAGCATAACAATATATGGAGAAAATGAAACTATACCACGGATTTAAGAGATAAAATATGAATTACTATTATAAAATTGTCATACAATGAATCCCCAGGCTACTCCCGGTCCTAAAGACGAAGGGGATTAGCCCCACTTGTTCATCTCACACAAGTACATGGTAGAAATAGGGGAAAACATGTGAAAAATGTGGAATGAGAGGGAAAACCCCTGAACAGAGAAGAACCGATTGATCCTTTGCATAGAACACGTGCTCTCCCACCTTTCGGTGGTGGAATCTGTCTCCTTCGACCTCCGGATCAACAAGTATGAGCTTCTAGCCTCTGTTCTCCTCTCTACCGCTCCTCGGTACTTGTGCAATGGCTAATGAGATGCTCTCCCGGTCCTGGCGGCCGTCATTAGGTATAACTCCCTCATTAGGTCGCTAATTAACCATGGCCGTCCGATTGGGATCAATCTGAATCAAACGCATATCTGACGGTGTCGATACCATCGACGCGGGTCGATGGTATCGACCCAGTGTGGTAGCGGCAACCCTTCTTTCTTTTCTTCCGAGTGTCTGATGTAGGCTCGATACCATCGACGAGGGTCGATGGTATCGACTACCCTGTAGTGACGGTTTTGTCCTTTTGTGTCACTGTAGCCTCCATGCGTCGATGGTATCGACTTGATGTCGATACTATCGACCGATTTCTCGCCAGCAACCTGATGGTTTCTCGATACCATCGACATCGAAGTCGATAGTATCGACACTTTGCTGCTCCTTTCGGCTGGCAACCTGTACCCTCGTCGATGGTATCGACTTCCGTCGATGGTATCGACGGAAGCAAATACTCATTTGTCCTGAAATTCAAACATGGAACCAAATAAATTCACACAAATAATAATATTTTGACAATTAATGCTCAAAATGATGTAATAAGGGAGATTTGACATAAAATGATAGCAAAGACCAAAATAGATGAATTATGCAATATTAACCATGAAAATGACTAATTAAAGCATAAAACACATATGAAATAGGTCTACAAATGCGACTCAAAATCATCGCATCAAACTCCCCTAAGCTTGAACGTTGCTCGCCCTCGAGCAACTAATCCTTAGAATAGAATTGCCAATGTCAACTGAAAGACAACACACCACAACCAACGTCCCATATGACTCCCATCGGAAATTCACATACCGGCCCTTTCTAACCACAGAACGGTAATTACCCTGAAGGCGACAGTAATCATCAATAAAAGAAATTGACCTCAAAACTGATGAACACTATCACATAAGGCAGTTAACATAATAAAACTTGCCGATTCAGACTTGGTGCATCTTGTGATCGCCTATACTACGTGGCTCGCCCTAACTACCATCTACATGGAAGCAGTTCTCGTGATATTCATTAGTGAGGAGAAATTCACGGTGGCCTACCAATCCGAGAAACGGGTGGATGAAGATAGGTGGCTCATGGAATAAAGTGGAAGTATTGTACTGTTTCAACATGCATAATACAAAAATGTCCTACATGATGCAAAAACACATGAGAAATGCCCTAATGCCTAAAATTGGGTGGAATGATGCATGCACTAACCATTCGTCTCAAAATGAGATGGATATCGAGTTAAGTTACATCATGTACTCAATTATCCTGAATTGCAGGTGATATTACGTTCCTTTCTCCTTATTCTACTTTATTCTAAATAACTCTTTTTTTCATTGTGCATATTTTTCAGATTTCTTTTTTTTTTCTTTCTTCTTTTTCAGCCCTTATATCCATAATTTCTTAAAGATAATTACATTGGGCTAATTTTTCTTCATACTCAGAAATCTGCACTAATTAGAAGGTATGGAACAATTTAATTCACCATTGGAGAAAAATTGAGATACATGATATACTTTATGCATGAAAATTATGAATGCAACTACATGGCATGCACCTAAAGGTAATGTGCATGTATCACTATTCTAAATTTTTTTTTCTTTCTTTTTATGCAGAACGTATAGACAATTGCAATGCAAGTCCTATCTAGATGCTATGCAAGAAAAAAGAGTTAAAATTGTACTCTACTTCCAATTCTTGGGTGGATTATGGAAATAATGAAGTGGAACGATCACAAGACTAGATGACTGAACCTTAGAAAGATATTATGCGTCCCTCCTTACTGACCTGTGTAGTAGTTTAGGGGTTTCTCTCTTACATCCAATTAGAGTCTCATTACCATTTGGTCAGTTTAGGCTCAAACAACCATTTCCGTCCTCTTTCATGAATCATTAGGGGTCTAGTTGTGAAATGTTGTTTTAAAGTTGACAGAACCAATCATTTTCATAGGATATGTGCCCAAGGTTAAACAAGACAAGCTTTTCAAACACACAAAATTTTTTCAAATTTCCCTTGATTTTCCCTTGCACTACTAATGAGATGACACAACTTTATGACATCCACGATTACACTAGATAGCATATGGATCCTACAAAAACTAAAATTGCAAGAAACAAATAACAAGAATAAAAGCAATAATGCTAAAAACTAAAAACAATAAAAGATAAAGTTGTTCCAACTACCCCCTAAGCTTGAATCCGACTATGGCCTCATAGTCAAAAACAAACTTAAAGATTGGAACAGTGATACCGGATCACCCCTGTGGTGGTGGAGGCGGGTACTGTGAAGCCGTAGGGTCCCAAGAAGGATACTCCCCCTGGAAGCTTGGATCAAACTGGGCCCTAGGTGGAGGTTGTGGATAACCTCCAAAGTAACTCTGGCTCCAATAATGGTCATAGAAAGGCTCCTTCTGCATTTCCATCTGTTGCAACCGATCATGTATCTGTTGTTGGTTGTCAAGGAGGAGGCGCTCATTCTTGAACATCGCCCTTTGGTTGTCCAGTATCCGGTTCGTAGTGTCTTGAATACCGGCATACATTCCCATATGCTGCTGCTGTGTCTGGTGGATATCTTGCAGCATAGTGTACATGCCTTGCATGGAATAGGCATCCTCGCTTGGCTGCGAGGGCTGTGGTGGTGGCGGAGTAGGCTGAGATGATGAAGATGCACCCGGATGCATCCGAGGAGGCTTCCGTGGTGCTACTCGTGCTCGAAGAGGTGTGTATGCATCCTCATCTTCCTCAGCCTCATCATCATTTCCGTCATCGCCGCCTTCTTCATCAGAGTCTGCGATGGCTATGATTGGCCACCGGAAATGCTGCGCACCGTCGATGTTGAAAACGGGATCGGGAAGAGAACATTCTTGATAAGCTTGATTTACGTGGAAATGAGCAAATGCCACACCATCTCGGAGAAGCAACAAATTGGACCGGTGTAGATGTTGCAAGTTTACCTTGCTTCTTGTAGAGAGAGGAGTGAGGGTCTGGAAATTCAATCCCAAGTATGAAGCCAGCTTGGTGATGAGCCCACCGAAGTGAATCAGCACTTTCCTCGTACTCCTCTTCACGTCCAATACTCGTTGCAGAAAGAAAGCACCCCAATTGCATTCTTGTTTCTTTAGGAGTTTATATAAAAAGAAAAGGTCCGACCCCTAAAATTTGCTCAGGGCCAGATCACCCCGCGCAAACACTGTGGAACTGAGCATCCGGTGCAAGACCCGGATGAAGGGGTTCTCGAAATCGGATACCGTATCATTGTGGTATATCGCCGACTTCCCCGGCGGCACCGTCACTAGCTCGGCGAAGATTGTGTCATAATCGGTGCGGTGGTCCGGCCGCCGGTGGTCGTACTACGAATGGTTCCAGTTGAAAATCATGTTGAACTGCTTCAGCGTGAGGGTGTAGTCAATGTTGAACAGCCGGAAAGACACCCGGCCCTGTATCCACTCACGGTCGGTAGCTACGATGTCGTTGGGCACTAAACAGACGTCCAACGACGTCATGAACTCTGCTACCAGTTCTTTGTACGTCGGCCAGTCACCAAAGAACGGCTGGCCATCTTGATGAAATTCCAGTTCGCCAGGCCTTATTGGTGTGTGACGGGCCTGCCCGTTAAGAACATAGGCCAAGTTGGCCTCGAATCTAAGATCTCGGATCATCTCCCGGTCCACATACCGGGTAGGCTCGATCTTCCTCCGCATGATCTCCTCGTAGATTTTTCGGACCTCCGAGGAAGGATGGACGAGTCGGGGACGTGCGACCGATCTTGGCGGCGGTGGTACGAACTCAGGGATGTCAACCAGATGAGCGCGCGAGGAAGAAGCTCCGGTGGTATGCACCATGGTGGCGATGAGAATGAGATGAGAGAAGGAGAGCTCGGTGAAGGTTGGAGAATTGAATCTCCGCTCGGTGAAGATCGTCGCTCGGTGCTGCTGTTCTTCAAGCTTGGATGGCTCAGGGGAGTGCTCGGTGCAAAGGAGGAAGATCACTCTGAAGGTGTGACGTCAAATGACGTAATGACTCTCCTTATATAGACTTGGCCGGCGCCACTGTTGACCCGTCGATACCATCGACGCGAGTCGATGGTATCGACATGTCTCGATGCTATCCGCCCCCATCGCGAGTATCGACGGTTGTCGATGGCTGGATCTTGAAACCCGGATCGCTGACGTGTCGATACCATCGACATGGGTCGATGGTATCGACGCTGCACCCGGATTGATGACGTGGAAGCCGCGATCGCCGTAGATTTTTTTGCACGGATCGGTGATGTGGATGGTCGATACCATCCACCCATGTCGATAGTATCGACCCTCGGGTTAGGGTGACTCCTCGCGAGGCCCGGCCGCCGCCTTTCTCCCTTGAATGCGTCGATACCATCGACCCACCCGTCGATGGTATCGACATCACTGAGACGATTTCGTCTGTAAATCTTCAGAGATCTCGATGGTATCGACGGGCATGTCGATACCATCGACTTTATTTTCTCGACTTGCCTGGTGGGTGATCGATACCATCGACGAGGCCGTCGATGGTATCGACGCAGAACAAAATCCACAGTCGTCAACCTGTACCATGGTCGATACCATCAACCAGTGTGTCGATGGTATCGACTCTGCCCCAGCCTGCACAAATAACAAACCAATCACTGTATCTTTTTTATACTAAAAACTAAGTAAAAACAAATTAAATTATGAATGTAAATGAACTAAACTAATGTACCGATGGTTGGGTTGCCTCCCAACAAGCGCCCTTATTTAACGTCTTAGGCTAGACGGCTTTTGGGCACCTCATTCATCTGAAAGTGAAATGAGTTTGACCTCATTCACCTTCCTCTTGTAATTATCACCAAAATAGAGCTTCAGTCTTTGTCCATTCACTAAAAACGTGGTATCACCATCATGCACTAAGATAGCGCCGTGCGGTTTGACCTCTTCTACCACGAACAGCCCACTCCACTGGGATTTGAGCTTCCCGAGATGCAACTTCAGTCGTGAGTTGAACAACAAAACACTATCTCATTTCTTGAACGTGCGCAACTGGATGTGGCGATCGTGGATCAGCTTTGTGCGCTCCTTGTATATCCGTGCATTCTCATATGCCGTCATCCGTAACTCATCCAGCTCATTCAATTCAAGCATTCTTTTCCTCCCCGCTTCATCGTAACTCAAATTGAGCCTTCTAAGCGCCCAATGGGCTTTGTGCTCCAGCTCTACCGGTAGGTGACAAGCCCGACCGTACGCCAACCCAAAAGGCGTGGTGCCTATAGGTGTTTTGTAAGCCGTCCTATACGCCCACAATGCATCCGGTAATAGGGCACTCCAGTTCTTCCTTGTAGATGCCACCGTACGCTCCAAAATAGTCTTAATTTCGCGATTGGAGACCTCCACCTGCCCTTGGGTCTGCGGGTGATATGGGGTACCTATGTTGTGCTTGACCCCATATTTCTTCAATAAAGTCGAGAACTTTTGATTCCTAAAATGTGTACCCCCATCACTGATTATCATCCGGGGTACTCCAAACCTGCAGAAAATGTTCTCTTTCACGAACCTGCACACTACATTGGAATCGTTAGTCCTTGTGGGTATTGCTTCTACCCACTTCGACACATAGTCAACTGCTAATAAAATATATAAATTGGAGCTTGAGGACACAAAGGGTCCCATGAAATCTATGCCCCACAAATCAAATACCTCCACTTCCTAAAACACATTCAGGGGCATCTCCTGTCACTTTGAGATATTACCTGCTCTTTGGCAAGAATCACATTGCCTCACAAACTTGTAGGCATCTCGAAACAAAGTTGGCCAATAGAGGTCGCTTTCCAAAACCTTAGCTGCCGTGCGCGAGCTGGCGTGGTGTCCTCCCATAGGTGATGCGTGGCAATGACGGAGAACACTCTCGTACTCCACCTCAGGCACACACCTGCGCAAGATACCATCCCTGCATTGCTTAAGAAGAATTGGATCATCCCAAAAATAATATCTCAAAGAATGGAAAAATCGTTTCTTCTCCTAATATGACCAATCTTCCGGGATGATCCCGCAAGCCAAATAGTTTACAATCTCTGCAAACCAAGGATCCTTAGAAGTAATTTTCAAAATCTGTTCATCTGGAAACGTCTCGGTTATGGGTATATGTAAATCTTTTTCATCCACCCTTTCTAACCTAGACAAATGATCAGCCACTACATTTTTAATCCCAAATTTATCCTTGATTTCAATGTCAAATTCCTGTAAGAGCAAAATCCACCTAATGAGTCTAGGCTTTGCGTCTTTTTTTTCCATCAAGTATTTTATTGCGGCATGGTCGGTCCATACAACTACTTTAGAACCAACTAAATACTGCCGGAATTTTTCAAAAGCGAACACAACGGCGAGTAATTC
Source organism: Alisma plantago-aquatica (assembly GCA_963693085.1). NCBI lineage: Eukaryota > Viridiplantae > Streptophyta > Magnoliopsida > Alismatales > Alismataceae > Alisma > Alisma plantago-aquatica. Next base: position 124,252,806 of record OY856415.1, on the reverse strand, counting down.
TTTTTCAGTAGTTGTATAATTCAATTGGGCATCATTCAAAGTCTTTGAAGCGTAGAAAATCACAGCGGGCTTATTGTCCACCCGCTGCCCCAATACGACTCCTACCGCAAAGTCCAAAGCGTCACACATTAGTTCGAACGGTTTTGTCCAGTCCGGCGTTTGAACAACCAGTGTAGAAATCAATTTTTCTTTCAAAACGTCGAACGCATGTAGACACTTATCATTGAAATCGAAAACAGCGTCTTTCTCCAAAAGCTCAGATAGAGGTTTTGCAATTTTAGAAAAATCTTTTATGAATCGCCGATAGAACCCGGCGTGTCCCAGAAAACTTCTTACCCCTTTTATAGAATTTGGTGGGGGCAACTTGGAAATTACCTCAATTTTGACCGGATCCACCTCTAGACCTTTGCTAGACACCTTGTGTCCTAGCACTATCCCCTCAGTCACCATCATGTGACATTTCTACCAGTTGAGGACCAAATGTGTGTCCTCACAACGCTGTAAAACTTTGTCCAAGTTATAGAGACATTCATTAAACGATGCACCATACACTGAGAAGTCATCCATAAAAACCTCGAGACAACGCTCTACCATGTCAGAAAATATGGTGAGCATACAACGTTGAAACGTCGCCGGTGCATTGCATAAACCAAACGGCATTCGGCGGTAAGGAAAAGTCCCATAGGGACAAGTGAACGTAGATTTCTCTTGATCCAAAGGATCAATCGAGATCTGGTTGTACCCTGAGTATCCGTCTAGAAAATAGAAGTGTGAACGACCGGCAAGACGCTCTAAGATTTGATCAATGAAAGGTAAATGAAAGTGATCCTTAAGCGTGGCGGCATTCAAACGGCGGTAGTCAATACAAAATCGCCACCCAGTTACCAATCGGGTGGTGACAGGTTCATTCAACAAATTTTGGGTGACAGTAATTCCCCCCTTCTTAGGGACTACCTGTGTGGGACTCACCCATGTCGATTCTGATATGGCATAGATAATACCAGCAGCAAGAAGTTTAATGACCTCCTTCTTCACAACCTCCATCATACTTGGATTGAGACGTCTTTGAGGTTGAATCACGGGCTTGGATCCCTCCACGAGCCGAATCTTGTACTGACAAAGAGTAGGAGAAATCCCCTTGATGTCTGCAACGGACCACCCAAAAGCTCCCCGGTGGTTCTTCAGCACTATCAACAATTGTTACTCCTCATCCGCACTCAAATAAGCAGAAATGATCACCGGTAACTTGTCTTCCTCAGCTAGAAAGACATATTTGAGATGCGGGGGCAGCGGCTTAAGTTCCAACTCCGGCGGGCTTATCAGAGATGATTGAAGCGGCGGGAGAAGTTCACCTAAATCTTCATAAAGCCTCGCATAAAAGCATGGAAGCATCTGAAGCATTTTAGCGCACTCCTTGAGTGATTTGATCCGCATCCAATCATATGTACTATTTAACAAGCAAGCCTCCAACGATAATTCTGGGTATGAATCAGAAACAGAAATAGCAATCACATCATCCTCCATAGAAAGCGGAATGTCCTCATTCTCATCATCAGGGAATCCCACAGCTTTACACAGAGAAACTACTTTGGTCTGCTCCATGATATCCACAGCCAAAGTTCCATTGTCTACCCTGCTCATCACATGAGCCATGTCCAGAAATGGCTTCCCAAGGCAGAGTGAAATATTACAATCCAGATGTTTTACCATACTGCATTGTTCCTTTGCTTTAGATGACGCAGTACTAGAAGGCATGACCATCTCAAAGCGGTCATCGGCTATGCCCAAGGTCAAGCGACCTCTCCCCATCTCTAAGATCATGTCAGATGTAGCTTGGAAAGGACGTCCAAGTAACAGTTCGTTGCCATGTTCATCCTGCATCTCCATAACCACAAAATCAGCCGGAAAGACAAACCTATCCACCTTTACTAACACATCTTCATAGATTCCATAAGGCTTCACCACAGAATTATCCGCCAATTGAATCGTCATATTGCTTGGCCGTGACTCCTTCAATCCCAGCTTTTTGAATGTCGAAAGGGGCATCAAGTTGATGCTTGTCCCTAAGTCACACAACGCTTCGCCAAATTTAACCTTCCCAATATAGCAAGAAATGTTAAAGCACCCTGGATCTTGTCTCTTTGGTGGCAAAGTGCCCATGATGAAGGCACTCACTTGCTCCTTTAGCATGACGACCTCTGTATCTGGAATTTTCCTCTTCTTAGTAATGACGTCCTTTAGAAACTTCCCGTATGAAGGAATTTGCTCAATGGCTTCCAGTAAAGGGATATTGACTGAAAGCTTCCTAAAACTGTCCAAGAACTTCTTGAACTGCGCATCTGCCTTCCTTGCCTTGGCACTGTTTGGATACGGGACCGGAACAACTTGTGCCCTTTGATGAGGTGGCACATAAGGTGTCTTCTTCTGAAGTTCCTCCTCTGCAACCTATTCTTCAGCATCATCCACGGCTGTGTCCTCAACCTACCCTGTGACTGGTGCGGGCTGCTCCTCATTGGTTTCAACTTCTACTTCAGCTTGTGGTGTGCTTGTTTCCTCAGCCCTTGGATTCAACACTTTCTTGCCGCTTCTAAGCAGAATAGCCTTTGCCTGCTGGTTTCCCCCGGGAACATTGGTATTCCCCGGAAAACCTGGATGTGCCAGTTTCTTCAAACTGGCGATCTCGGCTGCCGTCTGCACCATGGATGTCTCAATGGTCCTCATTTGAGCCCCGTGGCTCTGCAATGTTTGCTCGAATTGATTCATGTACTCTCCTTGCTGGCCAAATGTATTCATTAGCTCTTGATTTTGCTTTATAACCTGATTGAGCAGCTCCGTGCTCTTGTCTTCTGCGACTGGCGAGGGCTTGGCATCCGGATCCTGCAAAAATTGTTCGGATCCTTCCACGAGAACTTTTTGTCTTTTCTCCATGAATAATCATTGTTCCTATAACCTTGCTGTTGTCTCATGTATTTGACTTGAGCCTCATCCCCGGACTCATTATCCTCCTTTTCCAGTAGCTTCTTTGCGAGAAGATCCATCTTCTCATTCAGCTCTTTCATCGCCTTGGACTCACCTGCTACTCGAGCTTGCTCTACCGGGCCTCTTTCTCTCTCACCCCATGACTGCTTTCTAGCCATATTCTTTAGTATCTCCCAGCATCTGGTGTCTGTATTGTTCAGAAAAAATCCTGACCCAGCGGAATCCAGATTACTCCTATCGTGCTCGGAGAGAGCAAAATAGAAGATCTTCACCTGCGTCTCTTTATCCAGCCCGTGATGCGGGCACCTCCTCAGCATGACCTGAAATCTCTCCCAAGTCTCAGAATATGTCTCACCGGCCTGTTGGGTAAAATTATGAATCTTCCAGATCATGTCGTTAGTCTTCTCAGGAGGGAAGAACCTCTCAAAGAAGACCTCCACCATATGGTCCCAGGACTCCACGAACTCATCATCTAAATTATGTAACCACTCTCGTGCCGCTCCCGCCAATGAACTCGGGAAAAGCTTGAGATACAGTGCATCCTGTGGAAACCTATCAATTTTTACCATGTCACAGTTCTCAACAAACTGGCTGATGTGAGCGATGGGATCCTCATTCTTAAGCCCATGAAAAGCATTCGACTTCACCAGATTTATCAACGCCGAATCAATCTTATATGTAGGTATGTTGATTGCCTGCTTCTTTATAGGCCCTTTGGAAGCTGATGAGGAAGAAGCCTTGATCTTCTCCCATATAGTCTGTGGCTCGGCCATCTCTTCCTGTTCAAGTTCGGAATCTACCTCTTCTTGTTGCTCTTGCTCGTGATAATCCTCGTCCTCAGGTCCCGATAGCGGAACCTCAGGTGCGGAATTCGCATAGTCAGTACTACGCATTTGCACCATACACAGTACCTGAAATAAGAAAATTCTGTTCAGTACAATGCTTTGACGAGTATAAAAATTAATGAACAATAGTAAGAAAATATTTGAAGTTGTTTCAAAATAAAAAAAAATTATGGCCTAGAGTGGCCGCTCGTAGCACTCAAAGTGCCAATAATTCGCCGTATCCCCGACAACGACGCCAAAAACTTGACGCAATTTTACCATGCGCTAAAACGCAAGTGAACGCGTCGAGTAGTACAGGCCTTTGTGAGGCCTGAGTGGAACACAGAGATACTCAGAATTGTTGGAGACTCCTACTAACTATTTGCGATCAGCTAAGCCGAATAACAATTTGAGGGTTGTTGTTAAAATTAAAAGAAAATAAAACAAAAACAAAACAAACGATCGATTAAATGTTAATTTAATCAATTCAAAAGGGTATCTTTAGGATTGCGGTTTCACCGCGGGTTTTCATTGTATTAGGTTTCATATAATGCCTCAATCTTATCTCTCTATCTGGGTAGTGGCCTGAAAACAGAATTGCCCACTGTCGTGGTACAATTCACTACCTAGGTTTAGGTCGGTTCCACCGTCGTAGTAACCTGTACCCTAAACTAGGTGCATTATGAACGATCTCTCAGTATCCACCATTAATTTTACACCACCTTGGTCAAGGGATTTATCGATTAATGTAGGTTTCGTCTCTTTTCAGCCGTTAATCCTTCTTTCAAAATGATTAAGGGCATTAGGTTATTATTATGGTGATCAAGCATAACAATATATGGAGAAAACGAAACTATACCACGGATTTAAGAGATAAAATATGAATTACTATTATAAAACTGTCATACAATGAATCCCCGGGCTACTCCCGATCCTAAAGACGAAGGGGATTAGCCCCGCATGTTCATCTCACACAAGTACATGGTAGAAATAGGGGAAAACATGTGAAAAACGTGGAATGAGAGGGAAAACCCCTGAACGGAGAAGAACCGATTGATCCTTTGCGTAGAACACGTGCTCTCCCGCCTTTCGGTGGTGGAATCCGTCTCCTTCGGCCTCCGGATCAACAAGTATGAGCTTCTAGCCTCCGTTCTCCTCTCTACCTCTCCTCAGTACTTGTGCAATGGCTAATGAGATGCTCTCCCAGTCCGGGCGACCGTCATTAGGTATAACTCCCTCATTAGGTCACTAATTAACCACGGCCGTCCGATTGGGATCAATATGAATCAAACGCATATCTGACGGTGTCGATACCATCGACGCGGGTCGATGGTATCGACCCAGTGTGGTAGCGGCAGCCCTTCTTTCTTTTCGTACGAGTGTCTGATGTAGGCTCGATACCATCGACGAGGGTCGATGGTATCGACTACCCTGTAGCGACAGTTTTGTCCTTTTGTGTTGCTGTAGCCTCCATGCGTCGTTGGTATCGACTTGATGTCGATACTATCGACCGATTTCTCGCCAGCAACCTGATGGTTTCTCGATACCATCGACATCGAAGTCAATAATATCGACACTTTGCTGCTCCTTTCGGCTGGAAACCTGTACCCTCGTCGATGGTATCGACTTCTGTCGATGGTATCGACGGAAGCAAATACTCGTTTGTCCTGAAATTCAATCATGGAACCAAATAAATTCACACAAATAAGAATATTTTGACAATTAATACTCAAAACGATGTAATAAGGGAGATTTGACATAAAATGATATCAAAGACCAAAATAGATGAATTATGCGATATTAACCATGAAAATGACTAATTAAAGCATAAAACACATATGAAATAGGTCTACAAATGCGACTCAAAATCATCGCATCAGGCAACAAGTAGAATAATGACCAATTTCGTTGCAATAGTTACATGTGCCCATAGCCTTGGAACTAGATGATTCTTCATGGAAGGTTGGAGGTCCTTTACCTTTTGTTGTTCCGTTGACTACCATCATACCCTAAACCATGTCTATCAATTTGTTTACTAGTATGGTGTAGGATATCATTAATATTCTTTTTACCAACTAAAAATCTTTGCAAAAGAAGGTCTCAAACTGTCATTATCATGCATAATAGAAGCAATAGTAGAAGACAAATGATTTGTATTATCTCTAGCATGCAAAATATCATTTTCTATGAAAAGAGCTTTGGTCAAATAAGAATATCTATTAATACGAAGAGCAGCAACACTTTCCTCTCTACTCGTAAAACTGGAACAAAATTCAAGAGCATTGATTTTAGCAAGCAAGGAAGCATTTTCATTTTCAAGAAAAGCAATCCTAGCAAGATGAAGACCATTTTCATATTCATATTAGATTATTATCATCATCAACAACAACAATTAAGCCTTGATCCCAACTATGTTGGGGTCGGCTACATGGATCCTTCTTTTCTATTAAGCTCTATCATGGGTCATATTCTGGTTGAGATGTAGAGATTCAAAATCTCTCTTTATAATCTCTTCCCGTGTTAATTTAGGTCTTCCTCTTCTTCTATTAATTGTGCTTGCCTCAATAGTATTGCTTTGTATAGGCGCATCAGTCGGTCTGCGTTGCACATGTCCATACCATTTGAGTCGGCCCTCGCACAACTTGTCCCCAATGCTCCCAAATGCTTGCTAGACAAAACCAATGTTGAATAAGTTTTTTATATACCTCTAGATTTAGTTAATAGCATTTCAATCAAGTAGGTCCATGGGTTTGTGCCTCCATTTAGCCATTAAGCACCCATGTCTAGCCTCCTTATTTTCTGTGGGTGATTGAGTTTTTAATAGGTTTTTTTTTTCATCTAATTAGATGTAATCAGATGGTCATGGCTATTAATATATGTTGTATGTTATATATTTGCACACATATTAACCTTAATTATAGATTTCTCAATCATGTGTCCATTTTATGAAAAAAGGAAATTCCCACAAAGGAGTGTTGTGGTGGAAATCATATCATGGTAAGAAATAAGGGTTATGGCATGAAGTGGTGGTTCACAACCCCTACCCCCACTAGGGTTGTGGATGTAAGGATCAATACCTAGATCGGTCGGGTACAACAAAGGGATGGTGTCACTTGGGTTGGGCCTTCCAGGCACAAGTGAATTCCAACGAGCCTTTCTTGAGCCGTTTGCACTGGAACTATGGTGAAAGGTGATGATTTTTCTTCCCTGAGTTGTGTTCATTCCAAGAGCAACGGAGTTGCCTCGAAACCAGCTTACTCGATAGTACAATTTGTCTTCCTTGAGATGATTTTCTACACAACTTTTCTTATGGTCTTCCCCTTCCTGGTTCTTGCCTCACCTTCTACTAACTTCATGTCCTGTTTAGTGAAAGGCGGCATGGGTCTCCGGTCCCAGCGGCTGCCCTTGGCGGCTAAGGTTTTCCAACCCTAGTCTCTATTTCCTACTATCATGTGCCCTCCTGGGAGTGAACTCGATGATGACAAATGGAGAGTTTGCTTGAGATAGAGGGAGTAGGAGTTTGTTTGAGAGTGATAGTATGATTTATGGGAGAGAGAATGTATATGAGAGGGAAGAGAATATAAGAGATAGTGAGAGCGAGAGATTTTATATAAGAGTGATGAAACTGTATGAGAGAGAGATTTGATGAGATTATTTGAGAGAGATTGCATTTGAGAGAGGTTGCATGAGAGAGAGAGAGTTTGTTGGGTGTTGTTTTCTTTAGTGGTTTACCTATGATGGGAAGCGGGTTATATGCCATATTTCTTGGATTTTTAGAAAAAGGATAGGTGTGACGACCTAACAGCCGAATCGCCACCAGTAATTACGTAGAATGACCATTAGTGTAACATCCCTGACCTGGGTTATGAACTAACCCTAGGTGTTTTGCTTAAGACATGTGATTATATGCTTGTGATTATCTTTTGATATGTAATTAAAGCTTCTGAGGAACTTATATTTCCATTTCTGCCCTTTTTGAACAATGTTGTAATATTGTTTTGTTAAATATGGACTAATGTGCAAATTATCCAATCTGAGGGGTTAACTTGCAAATTGCACATGCTAAGATGTTCCTATGATGTTGAGACATCACAATAATGAATATGATGCAGTGATATGGATTCTCCAAGCTTGGGCACCAAGATATAGCTTGTAGAGAAATCCTTGTGCTTTAAAACCTAGTTTTGGTGTAAAGTGCAATTTACCTAAAACTTAGGGTGCAACATGTAAAATATACCCTCTAGAGTATCGTTCATGACTCTTGACATCACGTAGAGCAAAAATAATGAGGAGGGCACCTCATTTGAATAATCAAATAAGAAAGATAACCTTTATATCTAAATAACCAAGTTTTATACAAAATGACCCTTTTATGTATGCAACTTAGTAAGGTGTTTGGCTTCTTTTCCTCTAAACCTTGGATAAGGGAGGAGTTTTTCTTAAGGGAAGAAGAGGAGAAACGTGGCTAAGGAGAGGAGAAGTACCTATTTGAGAAATAAAGGAAATAATTGTCCTTGCCTTGAAAATACACCCAAAATATATAAGTACACCTTTTTCACAAACCAAGGGATCGTTTCCCCTCATTCCTCTTCTTCTCTCTTTGCTTTGGCCGACTAAGGAGAAGCTCAGGAGCAGAGGAGAACGACCAAGCTAATTTGGGTAAGTTTTGATTGCCATCTAGATCGAAATCATGGAGGCAATCTTGCAACAAGGTTGGTTTAGTAGTCTTCCTTACATAACTCTTCTCTCTAGCCATCTTCTCCATCCAAATCTTGAGGAATGGACCTTGGATGACATGTGGAGCTCAAGCAACCATTAAAGCTACGAAGCTTGGAGCTCTAGATCTGATCCTAAGGTGGGTTTTATAACTCTAAACCTTAAAGTTTTGTTTATGCATCTTCTTTCCATGAAAACGTTGCTTAAATCTTCTTCCTTAGACATTTCTATGTGTTCTAACTACCAAAACCGTGAAGAACAGTCCATGTTCTTGAGGTAGAAGAAGGTGGCATTATTTCCAAAGTTAATACTTATCTTACTTTAGCAAACGGTCCTCCACCTCTTGCCCAAACGGTTTGCAAAAACATTTGGAAGCAAACAGTTTCAAAACCGTTTGAGAGCAAACGGTTTCAACCAAGAACGTTTGGGAGCAACCGGTCCAAGACCGTTTGGATGAGTTGACCAAGCTTTGACCGTTTGGATATCTGCTGTAAACATTATGGACTAATCACCCACCAAGAATCATCAACTAATTACAAGTAAATCAGCAATTGAAGGCACTTTACTCACCTAAACCCTAATCGGGTTTATTGCTGATTTTAATAAAGCAATCATGTTGAAGTTTGGGTTGAGTGGCCCAAACGGTTTCAAAACCATTTGGGGATCACCCAAATGGTCTCAAGACCGTTTGGTGATCACCCAAGACCGTTTGGAGGTCTAGGGTTAAGTGGGATTGATCAATTGAGGGTCCAATCATATCAAGTTGTTGAATAATCAAAAGCTGATTTTGTGACTAAATCTAGGGTTCAACCCTTAAGTGAATGACTTGGTTTTTGATAAAATAATGGGAAAACAGTCTCAAGACCATTTAGAGAATGTCCAAATGATCCCAATACCGTTTGGGGTCAGGTCATGACCCAATTGAGTGATGGTCTAATGGGTTCAACATCAATTAGACTCATGTTGATACATGTTGAAGGGTGATCGATTCCAAACCCTAATCCAATCAATCCAAACCCTAATTGGTGACCAAATGAGGATCAATTGAAGGTCAAATCAGTAAGGATTGACCTAATTGATTCAACGGATGAGTGGCTAACCATGGCATGAACGTTTGGGGGGGTTCAACATTGAAAACCCTAACTCAATTGGATAGGTTGAGGCATCTTTTGGTCCATGCGGTGTTGAGGGTGTTTGGACCAAACGGTCTCAAGACTGTTTGGGACCAAACAGTCTCAAGACCATTTGGGACCAAACGGTCCCAAACCGTTTGATGGCCATGCGGTTTCAAGATCAAATTTCCCATGTGGTTTCAAATTCAAAGTTGGCCAAACGGTCAACGAGACCAAACAGTCTTCACCTCACCTAGGGCAAACGGTCTTGATGGTGTACCTTGCCATGCGGTCTTGAAAGTCAAAGGGACCAAACGGTCAACAACTCCATGCGGTTTCAAAACCGTTTGGAGGTTGAAAGTGCAAAATCGTTTGGGGTCTATTAAAGTCAAGAACGTTTGATGACTTAGTGGTCATGATCGTTTAATAGTTGATTAACTTAAACCCTAAAGATACCTAAAGTGATTAAGGGGTTAAGTAACTAGTTGTTTTATGCATGTATGGCCAATGGTGAACATTACAAAAGTACCCTTAGTGGGATAGTGTGACTAATAACCCTTGATCAAGAAAACCCTAATGACCATAAGGGTAATGACATGACTTATGTTATCAAGGTTGATTTGACTTAACCTAATCAAGAGTGATGTAAACATCATCTAATAATAAGAGGAGAGAGAAGACTTCTAATATGAATGTGAATCAAGTAATATACTTCCAACATGTATGAATACACATCATTAGGGTATGATCCTTCATAGTGAGATCATGGAAACCCTAATTATGGTGATTAATGAATCTTAACTTAATTGAAGGCATTAACGAAAGTAATATTCATACATGATGATGGTATGACCTCAATTCACTGTAATGTGAGTAGTAAACCCTAATTCTAGGGTAATATCATGAAATGTGAATAGTAAACCCTAATCTAGGGTGATGTGATGAGATGAAAAATAAACCCTAATTTTGAGTTATGCTCTTAAGCATGAGGCTCTGTTCTTGGATTAGAAATGAGTAATCATTATACCTCTGAAAGTCATAAGGGTTTAATAACCCTAATTGAATTGAATAAACCCTAACCCTAGAAACTAACCATGGTGATGTAACATGGTCGTGGTAATTTGTTAATAGCACGACCGTGGTAGCTTTCCCTTGCACGACCGTGCAAGATAGCACAGCCGTGGTGTTCTACAATTGAATTGAAAAGAATCTGTATTGTGGTGTTACAGATATAATGTGCAAGGTTTCAATTATATTAGTCATGCAGGTTGTTATCAAGAGGTAATCATAGCCAGGTAAGGGTTATGATGCCACATTCATTGAAAGTATTCTTTGAACTTTGAAAATAATGATATGTTATGTTACCTATTAAAAGGTAACTTTCAAGATGGATAGGCTGTATGAGCCATGAAGGCCATCTGTGATGTTACAACCAAGGTCATGTTGTTAAATGACTTATGATGATCTAAGGGTTTGAACACCCATGTTTTTGAATCATAAGGATGTGATGGTTAGGGATTGACATCCCAATAATAAACTGGATGTGAAATGAACTTGATACATTTAGTACTCTTTCTTTATAGCAGTTATTTTAATGATTTATGCTTGAAAACATGTCTGATGCTAAAAGAATGCTATAATGTACTTAAATAATCAAGTATAATGATATCATGTAGAGCCCTGACCATAGATCCATCATTGTCAGAAATTAAATTATGGTGAAATAGGTTTTCCTAAGGGAACTCCTAGAGCACATACTTTTGAGTATGTGGGGGATTATGGATGCGAATATCATTACGTCCTAATGTGGGACTTGATGTAAGATGTACCTTTAATCCATCAATCCTTCATTATATATTTTATGCCGGGATGATGTATCACTAATCTCCCGATGATGTTGTTAATGCCGCATCGGTGTGAGATAAACATGAAATCCCTCAATGGCGAAGAGAGTACAGAATGCCACTGTAGCTCTAAGAGGGGAAGTGGTATACCTAAGGCTCATGATGAGAAGTTGAGTTCCTATAGAAGCGAGCATGGTGATCCTCATGAATAGAGAAGCCCTTAAGTTTAAGGTGTGTTTGATGAACCCCTCATAGCTAGGTTGATGATAAAGGAAGGTATGCTCTTGATCCAACATTGAGGAAAGAGGACAAGTATGACCTAGCATGGTACAGTAAGTGATCTGCTCATGCCTTAATTGTTTTCTAGGGTTAAGTAGGCTCGTGTGGATGTAAACCCTGGACCTAAGAGCTTTTGTGACCTTAGAGATAGTTTTCCTCCCATCCTGGGAGAGGGACCCCTTTGGAAGTGTGTATATCAGTTTTGTTGGTTCAAAGTAACCTAAAGAAGTCTCATAGGATCTTGAGAAGCTAAGTGAAAGGTACATAGTATGAGATTGAATCTACAGACCCATAGATATCCATCTCTATTGCAGGTGAATGTGTTGCCATGGAGGTAACCAGTATGGGGCTTGACCAAGGTAGGCAAGTTGCCATGATGCCTATGAACGGATGAGAGCCAGCCCATGAATGCAGAAAGAGAGATGGTGAAGACTTGGGTAAGGTTCTAAGTGAACATGTACTGTGATGGAGAATCCTAAGTCTATCCTAGGGTCAGGTAGGGATAAGACCGATGAAAGTAGACATTGCCTAATTCCCCAGTTGCACATGACCATAGGGTCGGGAGGTAACAACTATCATTGTCTGAGGGCCATGGGTTAGGAGATTGATCACCTTCAGGAACTCATGGGACCCAAAGGGCAGATGAGTAGGGCACTCTCTTGATGCATGAGGGAAGAGGGATGACCCCAAAAGAGTCGGTACCCTATAGACCTAGAGGAGATGACCAAGGATATAAACCTCAGTAGGTTCAAGACCTGTTTGATATCATGATGTTTGTGATGAAGAGACATATGTGGCACGTTGCAACTTAGATTTAAAGGTGTATTGGTAAGGTGGGATGTACCATCTCTACTCTTGGAACAGGAAGAACTCTGTATTTGGACTGCAGCCAAATGCTGATTTCCTCTTGTTATGGGAGTGAGAGATAGGACATTACGCATGTCATACACCAAGGATAAGAGATGATGTAGGTTGGAACGTTGCCACGAGAAATGAGGATAGAGAAGATAACCTACCATGGTAAAGTGAATGAATGATGGATGGCTTGCAAACACTTAGAGGAATAAGGTAGTCACCTTATGAGGATGTGGAACTTACAAGTTATACCAGGTTGAGTTTGATCACCACGATGATGGAATCAGAGAGTGTTCTTATGAAGATAAACATATAGTTTGAGGTGACATGATAAGTGAAATACATGGAAGTATAATGTTACCTAATACCTAAGGATGTGAAGTGGTAATGGATGCTCTGGTTGAGATACATCTGACTTGTTTGACCAGAAGCTAGAAAGGGTTGATTGGCTAACCTTAAGTTCGAAAAGGAGAGGTGTTTGGATAACACTCAGTTGTAACAAGATACATTGAAAAGTTAAGAGTTGTTTGGTTAGCCAGACTAGTCCTTGATACGATGAAAGGATGGTGGTAGAACCTCAAGTGCACTTCTTTGGAAAAGAAAGTGATGAAACCCTGATAAAACAGTTTAGGGTTTACAAGGAATCGATCTCGAGGAATCATGACATACCGGAAATCATGATTGAAGATCAACATACCCCATGGTACTACCAAGATAGTAAGTGGCAATAGCACTTTGGATGCTTAAGATGAAGTTGCATGTGGTTTATGGCCATGCAAGCCAAGGGTAAAGGAAGAACACCAGTAACCCCGTGCATTGATATAAAGGATAAAAGTCCTCAATAGAGAAAGGGATTTCATCACAATGGATGTTGTAAATCTCCCCTGGATCAAAGCAGATCGAGATACAATATGGGTTATGGTAGTTTTCCTTACCTAGACGACATGGGAAAGAAAGAGTTCTGTCAAGGGACAGATCTGGTTGAACTACCCATAGGAGAGAGATGGTTCAACTATGAAGTGAGTTCAAAGGTTCTTGAGTTTGACCTAAAGTTCCCTTCCAAAAGATGGAAGTAGGTGCATGAAGGACTCGATGTTAGTGCAGTTTGTCACCCCTAACTAAGGGTTGGTATGATCCAGACTAAAGGGTCCGATGAGAGCATATGTGCTCGTTCAGGGTGATAGCTAAGGACGGTTCCTATCCTATAGAAGATGTGATGATGACCACCATAGCCAGTATCAGGATTCTTAGAAGCTCTGTAAGGGAGGTTGTGTTGGTCACCACTTCAGTAAGGTGATGTTGGTGAAGGGACCACATGATGATTAGAAAAGGACCACAGTGCGTGAAGACGAAAGTCACTTTAATCGTGCAATGGCTGAAAGGAGCCTAGAGACGACGAGAGTCGTGAGCAGATGCAAAGTAGACTAACATGCCGTGCACTATGGGAGAATATAATGTGAGAATCCGACCCCTCTGAGCAGCAGCTGAGAAAGCTGAGTCCCCGATACATGGGTCCATTAGAGATGGACGGGTGGAGATGGTTAGGTTTTGACCCTACCCCACATGATAGAGTAATGTGAGATGTGTTCCATGTGTCCAATTTAGAGCAATATGTGAGGTATCCCGACCATGTGCTGAAAAATGAACCTAGTGAGCCCCAAGGGAGGCTGAAATGGCCTGAGTCACCTGTGTAGCTTATAGACGCCAGGATGAAAGAACTCAGAGAAGAGAATATGTGATGATAAAGGTTCTTTGGATGCGCCATGAGTACGGAAAAGCCACATAGGGGCCAATGATGGACATGGAAAAGTCTTATCCTGAATTGTTTGTTTGCTTAATAGATTTTTGAGGACAAAATTCCTATAAGAGGGGAAGGATGTTATAACCCCAATTTTTGGGTTCAAATGGTGAGAAATATAATTTATCATATTAAAAATGTTTGAACAAATAATCATATATTTGGTTGAGAATAATTGGATTTCGTTTAAAATAGCCTTGTTGTTTGATTTGTGGGCTTTACTGGCTTTTGGGCCCAATAAAAAGGAAAATAACAAAGGAAATTCAATTAGTAAATGGATAATTGAATTTTAAGAAAAGAAATATATAGAAACCTCTAGAAGACAAATCCAAAGAGGATTTCGTGCCTCTTGGGTTCCTTGGGTACCAAGGGGACCAAGGTTACAAAAAGAAGGTAATTAGAAAAGAAAAGGTTGATTAAGTATTTCTTTATTAAGAAAGAAATTGATAATGAAAAAAGGTGGAAAATGAGTGGAAAGAGGCATAAATGAGATTTCTTGAGGAAATTTCGTATCCATGAGGTTGATAATAATAAAAGGAAGGCCAATGAGGAAAATAAAAGAGAAATAAAAAGAAATCCTCAAAAAGAAATATTTTAATAAGAAATTAACATGATAATGCAAAATAAGGCATATAGGTGCAATAAGAAGGATAATGAGTACTCCAATAAAATGGATTTCAAAATAATAGAGTGCCTTGGGATCCAAGGAGTCCCAATAAAGAGGAAGGAAAGAGAAAATACTAAATTTGCAAAATAAAAGGATAATGTGGTACCTTATTAATAAATTATAAGGTATTGATAAAAAGGAAATATTTTCTATTAAAAGGGAGAATATGATTTCGTGGCCATTGGATTGAAAGCCAAGAATAAGGATCATAAAAGAGATAAGATTCAGATTTTCTTAATGAATCACGTTTAGAAAAGGATACCTATTCATAAAGGAAAGAGAAGAGTTACATTGTAAAGAAGGAAAGATAGGGATTTTAGCTTTTGGATGCTCGGTTGCCTTTGCAACCACGTTCCTTTTTAGAATGATGAATATGCTATAACCCTACCCCTTCTCTTGGTCCTACCCTAATAGAAAGAACCCCTATATAAGGACAGACCCCACATTGTGTACCCAGGCATCCTCGCTGGGGTTCATAGACCGAAGAAGATGAGAGCTTGTTCATGCTAGTTCCTCCCTGGCGTGGTGGTGGCAGACGCAAAAGATCTTGTACCTATAACCATCACCCACTTCCTTAAGGATATGACGGCCATGAAGAAAGGTTCCTCTGGCCGGACCTAGGCGCAAGGTTGGAGGGCTTCAGTGCGGCCGACAAGGTGAAGATGGCCGGAGTCTCGGTGACGCGTCCGTGATCTGCAGACCCACCAGAGCAGCCACTCCTTTGGTCGTGCGTGCAAGGAAGGTCTGGAGGTTGTTCCTCGTCAGAGACCTAGGCGGAGTTGAGGGCGAGGTTAGCTCTCGCCGTGGAGAAGGCACCTGCCGACCCAGACACACGGACCTCGGCAGTTCTGTCTACATCGCGACCAGGAGGGTCGAGGAAGCCAGTGATGGAGCCGGCTGTGACCTCGATGCCTGCAAGGGAGGAGGAGCCCCGTGTGGAGACAGCAGGAAGGTGAAGGATAGCGTGAGGTCATGGCCTCGTTGCACAGCGGGCGCACAGGAAGACGCCGACGCAAAGCATCGTGGCTGGCATCCGTGAGGATCGCGAGGAAGGAGATTATAGAGTAGAATGACGCGAGGCCCCCTGGGGCTGAACATGATCCATAAGGGTAGAAAGGTAAATCGACCTTTTTCTTAGCCGGTCCGCTAATAAACAAAAAGATGACGTGTCCCTCTATGATTGGTCCATAATTGCTTTATCTTGCAAAATTCGTATCTCATGATTCGTAACTCGAATAAAAACAAGTTATATATGAAAATTGATCCTCAAAACGAGAGGAATCCATTAAAAATATAATTGGAACCTAATTATGTTTGCAATTCGAAAAGTAATAGAGGTTATTAACTTTAGTGTAATGATGATTAAAGAAACCCTACTTTAATATGATTAAAGTTATTAATAGGGTTTAATGGATCATTAGAGTTGATATTAACCTGTTAAATGTAAAAAAGGTACATTAAGATCGAAAAGGATGATCTTTGTACGTAATTAGTTTAATTTGAATATTATGTACATAAATATGATTAAAAATTGAAAAGTACATAAAGCTATCATCTTTAGTGTTTTAATTAAGGAAAAACCCTTAGATTTGATGATAGATGGATAATTCAACCTGATATTAACCTGTTGTTAATGAAAGAGAAAATATGATTTAAAAATATGATCTTTTTATATATTTGGGGTTTCATGCATGATTATGCATTAATGAGCTTGAAAACCCAAATTTTGATGAATATGTCTGTTAATTGGTTTAATTGTGTAAATCCACAAGTAAAATAGAGATGTGATGATCCTAAGCCAATTTGAGCATAAAAGATCCTTAATGTGGATAATTTGAGTAATTAGGGTTTTTATGAGGGGAAAAGTTGTTTTAGGGTTTGTTAACTTAAAAAGGATAAAGTTTGAGAAATTGATCTAAGAAACCCTAATGCATCCTAATGAGACTTAGAAATCTTAGAAAGATGTCCCAAGTCAATAAGTAGTTGTTTGGGATATGCTTGTGACAATTATACATTATACATGTTTTTCAGGATCAATGTTTGCTTGATTGATTGATTGGCTTGCTGGATTGGACATCTAGTTGGATTTGGATAAATTGTTGCTTGAGATCTCCAGGAAAGGTATGTGGTTACTTATGAATAACCACTTAGTTTTCCGATGGTTTCTCGGACGTTTAATCGCATTGAATGCAACTAAACTGTTTGGATGTTCATATTGCAATTATAAAGTGACTATGACTATCACTTAATGTATATGCCTATAAACTCAGATCCTGGTTCTCTCTGTGGCATAATAGCTAACCTAGTACATGGCTGCCTATGGGTAGGTCCATCAGGTTAGAGAAAGGCCTAGTACATGGCTACCTATTGGGTAGGTCCATCAGGTCTATGGATGACCTAGTACATGGCTACCTATTGGGTAGGTCCATCAGGTCTATGGATGACCTAGTACATGGCTACCTATTGGGTAGGTCCATCAGGTCTATGGTTGACTTAGTACATGGCTACCATTGAGGTAGGACCATCAAGTCACAATGAGTTAGATATTGGGCTATCTCCGGATAGTGCCATGCGACTCTATTACCTAAAAGAGAGGTGATATCCATGTCCACTGCAGGGACAGCCCAGAGTTTGAGAATATGTATGGATTGATTTGTATGGCTTAAAGTGTAATCTTGATTGTTAAATGTTTAATTGAATGATTATAACATTATCTGTTTCCTCCACATACCAGCTTTGGCTGACCGACGTTTTGTTTGTCGGCGTTTTAGGTGCAATGAAAAGAACAAACAATAAAGTGACACCTTGTGAATTCAAGAATTAAAGAACGAGGAGGAACTAGTTAGAATAGTTCAGCTGAGGTTAGAAGTTTAGTTTGTTCCAAACTTTTCAAAGGTATGCAAAGAAAAATTTTATTACCATTTTCAGTATAGTCTGTTATAATTTAATAATTGTTTATAGTTATATGTCGAACCTTTGATCTGGGATTAATGGGTGCGGCTTCAACCTCTTGGTCTCCCTTAATTGGGGGTTACTGAAAGGTGATGTCGTAACAGAAACCCTAGTATTCCTTAGGGAGATCGCACATCAATCCCTATCTGGACGTAAGGATATGTTCATCCATCACCCACACGTATTCAAAAATATGCACTCCGAGTTAAACTCGTTTCACCATTCAACAAATCCTGACACTGAATGGATCTATGGCCAGGGAAACTACATGATAATGTTCTACTTGATTAATTAGGTGGATTACAATATCTTTTAGCATCAACCAAGTTATAAGCATTAATTATAACAGACGATGCTATAAAGAAAGGTGTAAAACATTTATCAAGTACTTTCATAATCTTTGGAACACATCGAATGCATAACACCCGGAATCTCAGACCCTTATCACATTACTGGGAATTCTCATCCCTTAACATTATCATCATCATGATTGCTAGATCTGGGTATTCAAACCCTTAGTTCATTATTGAACATTGTCACCTCTTATCAGGTAACCATTACCTCTAGGTCCTCAGACCCATGTATACATTATATTTGTTGCACAAGTATTTCACATGGCTCACAAGGCCCATTTTATCTGTATCATAAGAAACATCATAGCTCATACCTGGCTATGCTCATCATCTCATGATACCTGCATGGTTAGTATTTCATGATAAAAACAATATCAAGTACATATCATCACCATGCAATACAAGAGAAATACAACCTTCCCATTATTAGGGTTAGGGTTTCCCTTTTAGCCGATTAGGGTTTCAAGCCGATTAGGGTTTCAAGTTCATATTATCAAGAATCAAAACCCTGATTCATAGCTCCACACATAGTAGGAGTATCAATGTATGCTCATTAAATGATTATTACACAAGTATGAGTTTCTCTCTCATCCTCACTAGGATATTGATTACATCATACTTTATTAAGTTGGATCAACCCTTTCCTTAAGGTACATTGGCCTTCACTTATCAAAAAATACATTAAACTTTTTACATCCTAATGTATCATTTGACATAACACACTTCATGTGTTACTTAATCAAGTATATCGGATTGGAGGTGCTTACCTCCATATTGGGTTTGAGGTGTTTCCATCATATCAAGCAAGAGGTGTGTGCTTCCACCATATCAGACAAGAGGTGTGTGCTTACACCATATCGGGCAAGAGGTGTGTGCTTACACCATATCGGGCAAGAGGTGTGTGCTTCCACCATATTGGGCAAGAGGTGTGTGCTTACACCATATCAGGCAAGAGGTGTGTGCTTACATTATATCAGGCAAGAGGTGTGTGCTTACACCATATCGGGCTAGAGGTGTTTCAGCCCGATATCAGTTTCTGTCATGATGATGTCATCATCATCAAGCTCTAGACTTTCCTTCCTTAATGTTCTAGTTCCTGGACAACAGTCCTATGAAACTATTAGAACTCATGGATTCATCAATTAATCAAGAAAACTCGAAATTTAAAGTAGATCATCAAGTATAGCAAGATTGAAGGTGAATAATAACACGATTAGGTTCAAGTTATGTAACCCGCCTCAAGAACAACTTCAAGGCTCCAAGCTCCAAAGCTTCACATTCCCAAGGCTGAAGATGAACTTATCAAAGATCCAAGACTTGTTCACAACTCCTTTATATGCAAAGAATCCATAGATAAGAACTTGGTGAAGAAGAAAAGAAAGGAAGAATCACAACCGGAGATTGATGCTTCAACCAAGATTGAAGATGACCATGGCTTCACCTTAAGATTGAGGCTCAAGATCCTACTTGCTCCTCTCCTTGCTCCTCAACTACTATGCACGATATATAAGAGAAAGAGAGTTCTAGGATTTTAAAAGTTTCACTAGTAGGTGAAAGGAGTGGTATATATAATTGAGGCTCATGAGAGAGTGTATAAGAGGTGTCATCACCTTATACTACTAGGTGACACATGTCCATGCATGGTTGACACGTGTCCATTCATGCACACATATTTATCTTGACATGCAAAACTCTTGAGGATAATCTAGGGATAAGATTTCGGCCATTAGTTATCTTGTTGAGCAAGATATTTCAACTCAACATCACTTTATTCACAAACCGATACAACTTTTCTAAGGAAACTTGTAAACTGATAACCATCACCTTATTGAGGTGTTTAACTCATCATGTATTTTTCCAAGTGTTGAAAAAATGATGTGGGACCTCCTCTATGGCTCCTTTGCCGATAGTCACTCCCATATGAGCTCTACAACTCAATACAACTCATCTATACAACTCTTCTTGGACTTTTCATCACCAAGAATATCATCACTAAAATATGATTCAAACATGGTGCAACTTTCTTTATATCTCCTCTAGATGATTCTAAGAGAGAGTAGGGACACTCTTGAGGTGGTAATTTGCATATCAACCGTACATTTTGGGTAAATTGTAAATTGCACCAAAACTGGTACACAAGGCTCAAGCATTATTCAAACAAGCTCCAACTTGGAACTTAGGCTTTCCACAAGCCACCCCTTAGCATCATTCTCTATCTTATGATGATAAAGCACTTAAAGAACATTCAAATGTGACATATTCCAATATGACCCCTCATCTTGGGTAAATTGCAATTTACACCCAAACTATCATATTGTGCACAAACAGGTTGCAAATAAGCTCAAACTTGAAAATTAAACTCTCCTTGAGTCTTAATTACTTTTAAAAATATTAAAAAAAGTTTATGAATAACTTACTTAAGAAAAACTCTCAAGTTTACGCCATAACCCAGGTCAAGGATGCTACAATTATCAACCCCTAACAGGGACTTCGTCCCCAAAATCTCAAGAGAAAAGAGAAGGGTACTTCCTCCTCATTTCTTTCTCCATCTCCCATGTGGCTTCTTCAACACCATAGTGATGCCAGATAACTTTTATAAGAACTATGCCTTTCTTTTTCAACTCCTTGATTCTTCTGTCAAGAATCATCATTAGACCTTCCACATAGGATATATCTTCATTCAATTCTACCTCTACAGGTTGCAATACCAACTCTGTATCAGGATGACACTTTCTCAGCATAGATATATGAAACATTGGATGTAGTCTATGTAGATCAAGTGGCAACTCCAACCTATAGTCTACCTTTCCAATCTGTGTTGTAACTGGGTAAGGTCCCATAAATCTAGGAGCTAACTTACCCTTCTTCCCAAATCTGAGAATACCTTTTCAAAGAGAGACCTTGAGATACACTCTATATCCAACTTGAAATTCTAAAGGTCTACAATGTTTATCGGCATATGACTTATGTCTATCTTGTGTAGCCTTCAACTGTTGTGTTACAACTCGTTCCTAGCTTTGTTGATAATCCTAGAGATTTAAGATAATCTTAATGCTTATCATGTTTTTGTTAGTAATATTTTATCTTGTGCTATATATTAATTTTTGTAACCTTAAATACTTATTTGGGCAACTCATAATCATGACTTAAGCATACTATAAAGATCCGATTTGGAGTTAATATATCATTAACCCATACATGTGTGCAAGAAGATAGTTAATGACATTGGAGGAAATAATTAATAAATATTTTTTTTCACTGATAATTTTATAAAAACAATATTATATTACTGTATAGAATTCAATTATTAATCTAACAAAAAAAGAATGAACCAAATCGGAGTTAATATGAGAGAGTTATGCCTTTTTTAGTAAACATATACTGAGCACCGCGACCGGCGATGCTAACACCGTGACGCTACGTCGACACCATGACCTGTGACGGTAGCACCGTGACCATGACGCTGCATCGATACTGCGATCCGTGACACTGCTTCGATACCGCGACTGTGACCGCCTCCGCCCAGGACAGCCAATCGTAAAATGATCATATCTTGAACAATACTTATCCGTTTTCAACGAAACGAAGTGCGTTGGAACCATGATTCGATCCTATATCATCCCAGATATCTTTCTATATAAGAGGGCGACCTAGAAGGTGATTGATGTGGCAATTTTTAGGGAAGAACGTGAATAACTGTAGAAATCCAAAGGGGTTGCTATAGATTCGACTTGGTAAGTAGGTTTAACCATTGATTCTTTCTTCTCTTCATTTTCCCTTGCTCAAGATCCCTAATCCAGCGATTTTAAGATTTGTCTTAACCTCTGATCTTATCTTCTACCTACAGAAGATCCTCTTTAGGACTGGGAAACATATTAAAAGGTTGTATTGAACGAGATCTTGAGGTTTAAAGCTTGATCTTGAGGATCCTCTTTAGTCCTCTTTAGGACTGTGAGCTAAGATCTGAGATTAGTTGGTGAAAAGGCTAAGATCAGTGATCTTGGGCAATGTCTGTGAGTAGATAATCATCTTTTAACCCTGATTTAAAGCATACCAATTCAAATAATAGTTTCCATTATTTTATTCTTGCTCTATGATATTGTGATGGTTTAAATAAATGTATGTGGTGAATATTAGTAGTCAAAATGCTTGATTAATCATATTATTAGTGATGTATTACCATATTGAAAATTGTCTTGTGAATTGTCATGATTCAACAGGTGATGAATGTGTAAACTAAGGCACCGAAAAGACAGGTTGTCATAGTTCATGTTTAAAGAGTTGGAGTATGGTTGTGAAATATATGAAAATTATTTAAATGTGAGACACTTAATTGTTATAAATATGGTAATCATTAGCTAAAATGATGATACCTGTTATATTAACTAAACACCACTAGACATTAGATGCCATTGACACTGTAGAATCCTCACATGATGAGGCCTGTGTTGTGGGGAGGAAACAGTTTCCCAACTGGAGGTAGTCCAGATCGAGGTAAGCCAGAGCATACCAGTACGGTACAGGGGTTTGACCAGTAGGGAAAACTCCTTATAGTTGTGTGGTACCCAACACCAACTGGGGATGTTGGTGATACATGTGCTACATGTTATAGTAATCAATGGTCGGTAGGTCCACTGATGCACTTTAATCTTGAGGGCTTTGACTCACCGCCTGAGTACCCAGGTTGAGAGGTGGAGTCTGAGATATCCAGCCGCTCCCATTAGCCACCGAGAGGTAGACGTGCCGATGCCAGCTGTAGACATGGTATTGAGATTAAAGACTTAGGAACCCGAGCATGCTTCTAAGTCTTGTTGTAACATCCTCAATTTCATAGATAATGTAAGCCTTTAATGTGAGGTTTTCTAGTAAGTGTATGCCAAGGGACATAATGAACCTAACCATGGCTAGGTATGTAAGTCATATGGTCAACAAATACACACATAATGGCTAAACTATGTATGATTGTAGTCAGGTGTAGATGAATATGAATGAATAATTCATGTAAATGGCAATGTGACGAATATATAATAGGATGACTTCAGTTACTGGTTTGAGCTCTAAACCAACTTAGGTCTCATTATTAAGGAAGTAAAGTAATGTTGACCTAATGTATCATATAAAAGCTTATGTTGAGGGAATATTTATTCATGCTTTATTTCCATAACTAAAAATAGATAATGAACCTTTTGAGAGATCAGGGAATGGTTTGGGGGCCCTAGAACCTTATTCAATTATGATTGAGCCAATTAAGATTCACATATGGGTCCTTGGATTTCAAATTTGGGGATTAAGCATTTCGTGTTCATAATAATACTCAATATAATTTTGATAGATGGATAATTGATATATAAGATCAAGGGAGAAAACTTAGATTCTTTTATTTATCTAGTGGCCTAGGTGATTAAATTAGTAATTATCTGGATTTTATTTAAAAGATAGTTTCAGATTGTCTATCCAGTTAGATTCTACCTAGAATCTTGCCAATGTAAAGATGATGATAATATAATGTTTGTATCAAAATTTGGAATCATATGGATCTATGAGTTAGGCTATAGAAATATTTCTAGAAACTGGACTTTTATGCAAAAGAAGAAAAAAAAGAAAAAAAAAATATAAAGCTGGTTCGCGATCCCTGTTCATCTGAAATAGGGACCCGAACAGAGTCTGGGGGAGAAGAGATCTGCTCACGAGATCTGGGGTTTTGATCCTATAAAAGACTTCTATATTTGAAGTCTAGGGTTAGACAAACCCAGATCTAGGGTTTCGACTCAAAACAATGAGAAAGAGAGGAGATAAACAAGGAAGAGGGTTGGGCGGTGGCTTGGAGTATTCCTAATTGGGACTTCAACTCACGGACCTGACCGAGCAGCTGTAGAACCTCCAATGATGGGCGGGACATAGAAAATCTCAAACCATCACTTTCGCCGTGCTATCTTGGCCAGGGAGGCAACACCACACCACCGGAATCGAGCCATGGCAGTCGGCCCAGAACAGAGCTGCGGCGATCGCACACAGCACATACATAATAAGGAGATGCTCCCCAGCTAAATAGGTCAAGAGGATATTGGGTACAAAGTGAGTATCCACGAGTAAGAGTGAAACATAAGAGAAGGGGCGACGCCCTCTAGGTCCTTTGGATTCCAAACCGAAAGTTGAGATTGATCCAAAAGAAGGTAACTTTCAAAATTCATATCTTTGCATAGGACGCTCAGTTTTTAGCAAATAAGGTGTATGTGGAAATCTTATGATGTCTAGTATCTTATAAAAATGGTTGCAAAGGGTTTTTCAGATGTTTGATAATTAATATAATTCGATTTTCAAGATATAGGAGATTTCAATGTTTTGGATATTAAAAATAGGAAACGACTTCATAAATTCTTGAAAATTTAGTAATAACTATATATTGATGTATTTAACTTAATTTCAAAGCCTGATCATTTTGATATGAAGTTTGAATAAGGTTTTTAATGTAAACCCTAATAAGGGTATTTTGGGTATTTCACCCATGACTTGATCATAAAACGACATGGTATTTTTATTCAGGACATTACTACACTGTATGATTATTTTTCTAGAGATTCAATGGATTTTCTTGAGTTATTATGTTAGTATGTACTTTTGGACCTAAGTGGTCATTATCTAGAATAATAGATGATTATCTTGAGACAATAAGTGATATATATGCCTAATTAAGTATGATATTATTTATCCAAATGGTATTTTAATTTCATTTCAAAATAGAGTCAAGTAAGACTGACTATGTTTGAGATTTTCTTCTTATATGATCTATATGTTCATATTAGTGCATAAGACGATTTATGTCTTATTTGAGTATAAAGATAATATTGATTATATAGTATGTGTTTTATTTTATTTCAACGGCAAGATTTTATGGTGATCATAGATTAAAGTTATGTTTAAGAACCCTAAGTTGGTATATATAGTTAGGAAGATGGGATTTGAGATTTATAAATAGAAAGAGGGAACATAGGCTTGGATTGATAAACTATGATGATATCCAGGTTATTAAAGTTATGGAACTTGGAATCGAGACTTCCTTATCGATACCATCTGTACAAGAGGTAAGTGGTTCATGCCCATAAGTATTCATATTTTGAGTCACCATGTTTACAAGTACATTAAATAAGACTTTCATGATTTATGTGGTTCAATTTTGGAAGATTTTAATGTTAAGCTATGTGACTAATATTTTCCTCATGGTTCTATGATTATGTAAATTCTTATGCCTAAAATCCCAAATAGAGATATGTTACCCACAATGTTTGTGATTCATGGGCCATGTCCATGAGTAAAATAATGAATCATGTTTCGACACAATTCCTTAGAAATGATTTAAATTATTGAATAAGATTTCAATATAAGATAAGCAAGTAATATAGTCATAGCTAGTTAATGATTTGCGATAACTTTGTATCAAGATTTTAAGTTCAAGTATGTTGTTAGGATTTATCATATACATAGATATAGCCATGTATTAAGATTTCAATTAGAATTATGTTTTCTTATATACAGAGATCTAAGAATTAAGTAGTTAATCAAATTCTATAAAATGAGTAATATGTTTAAGTGAAGTACAAGGTGATAATACAAGACACGATCCAATTTTCAAGATAAATGTACCGTTGGGATTAGAATGTGTTGTTAATTGATTTATGATGATAATATGAATTATGATGCATTAAGTTATGATTAAGTTTCAAGATAAGATTATATAAGATTGCTATTTTAGGGTTTAAGTTGTAAGGTGTGGGCTCATATGTTAATATTAAAATTCAGGATAAGATCAGATTTAATACGATCTTATAAAGGTTAAATCATCTTGTCAGAATTCATGTCTTTAAATACTTTGTACTTAAACTACTTTCATAAAGTTGACTTAAGGTACTTTGTATGCTTAGTCTTTCTATATGTAATTCAGATCCTATTCCTAATCCATCTAGAATCAGTTGTCATATATTTATTATCAATGAGGTCATTCTAATAAATCAGAGTTTCAAACTAAGATATATCTAGATAATAAGAACATCATATTTAGATTCAGACTTAGACTACTCATTGTGTGAGTAGCCAAATACTAAATAAAGATACATGATAAGGGTTTTAGACCCAATCTCAATTATGAAGTAATTGAGATCCATATTCTCATATAGTAAAAGATTTAGTTCATAATTTAAGAGTAGAGATTCAGATTCAGATTCAGATTCAGAGTTCAGTACATGTTTAGTACTCAATCTTCAGTTTTAGACAAGTTCAGATTCAGAATTTAGTAAGCTTAGACTTAAGATAATTAATTCATAACCTTCACATAATACATTATACGATAAGTCCTCATTCAGAGAGTCCCGAGATGATTCAGAGACATCTGTTGCCAATTCAGAGGAGTGTTTACTCCATTTCATATGGCATGTTATGCCAACAGAGGGTGTGTTGCACCATAGAGGACACTTTAGTGTCAACAGAGGAGGACTTATTGTATAATGGTGGCCACAATCAGATAAAAATCATAAGTAAAAGATATCTTAGTTTAGAGCATGCCCATAATCTTATCCATGAGTATGATGAGAGGATATCAGATAAGATAAGTATTGTTGACTCAAGGTCAATTAGGTCAATGTTGACTTACGTCTAAATTGACTAAACCCGTGTTTTGATGATGACTAACCATTCCACATATTGGTGTCTAATGCTTCTACTTGAGTGTTTTCAGATTAGGTATAGACACACTCCAAATGTCCTAACGTGCACATATCAAATTGAAGAAAAGATAAGTCAAAGTCAATACAAGTGCACGCTTTTATAATATGATGTAAATCCATTAGAATCATGTTGTAAATCACTTGTAATGATTGTATGACTTGTAATTAAGCTTGGAAAAAATCAGGAGCACTTAGATCAAATGTTTAAGCACTCAAAAGCCATTTTCCAAAATTCACTTCAGGTTGTTCATCGGTCGAGTTGTCAGTACACAGAACTCAATCGATCCTGATTGGATCTTGAAAGTGACTTTTGACCGGTCGAGTTTACACTTCACAGAAATCGATCAATGGAGTACCTGACCGATTCGATTTTAATTGGTTGGTCGAGTTTCCCCAGGACAAACTCGACCGATGGTCTGAATATCGGCTTTGTCTTTTACTCTATCGGTCGAGTTACCTTTATAAAAACTCGACCGATTGCACTGTACAGGAAAGTGCAGAAAAGTGCTTCTAGCCGTTGTGAAGTTGCAACAAGTGAAAATATATCTGTTGTAAGCCAAAAGATAGCTAGTTTTCATTCTCAAGTGTTCCCAAAGGCTAAGAGGCATCCCCAGCTATAAATAGGACCCCTTGGGCTTCATTCTAAGGATGAGCATTCAATGCAAAACTCTATGTGAGGTTCCTATTCTGTAGTTAAGTGCTTCCTACAATCTCCTCTCTCTCTCTAAGCTTAATCACTTGCTACATTTGTTAGTGTGAGTAAGAAATCTGTAAGAGAGCTAGTCCTACATGTATATCTTGTGAGGCTCTCACTTCCACCACCTCCTTATCTATCATTTCGACCATGAAGATGAAGGCTCTCTCTCTTGGCTAAGAGAGGTGAAGAAGAACAAGGGTAGGAGTCCCTTGGTGAAGTTCAAGGATGAAGACTTAGATCAAGAGTGGGTAAGCCCTTGGTGAAGGCAGAAGACTCCTTGCTCAAGTGGGTAAGTCCTTGGTGGAAGCTTCTCCGAGTGAAGGTGAAGTCAAAGTCAAAGGCGGAAGATCCAAGAAGAGTGGGTAATCCCTACAAGGCTGTAGACTTGTGCAAGAGTAGGTAAGTCCTTGGAAGAAGGCGGAAGACTCCTTGCAAAGTGGGTAAGTCCTTGGTAAGGTTGAAGACTCATTGTATTGGATAGGTAAGTCCTTTGGTGGTCATGTATTGTATCTCTTATAATGAATATAATGAAGATGCAAGATTAAGAAATCCTAGAGGTTGACCTCTCTAGGTAGTGGACTGACTCACTTCTAGTTTGAAGTGTGGAACCACTCTAAATAGCTTGTCAATTGGTGTATGTTGAATCTCTCTCTCCCTTGCTATGCATGTTTTAGTTGTACTCAAACTTCCTATTTAGCAACCTTATTTTGTGATATATCTTGAAGGTCTAATGAATTTTGTTTTAGTGCATTCAGCTCTATTCACCCCCCTCTAGAGCATCTATTCACCCATCTAGGATCCAACAATTGGTATCAGAGCGGGCTTCTCCAAGCATACTTCAACAAGTAGGAGAAGATGGGTGACTACCAAGGAGGGAGATTCTTGATCAGCCTACCAATCTTTGATGGGAGCAATTTCCTCTATTGGAGAAGAAAGCTTCAATTCTACATCTAAGGATCAAGTCTTGAGATGTGGCAAATGGTGAACAACCCATACAAGCTACCAAAGACAAAGATTGAAGAATGGGATGATGCTACCTTGAAGAAAGCAACCTTGAATGCTAGAGCCATGAACATCCTATTCTAGTACTCAAACATCATGTCTGGGGTCAAAGCTATGGAAACTCAAGTAATTTCTCATCATGATCAACAGACTTGGGATCTTATGGACCATCCTCAAGATTGCTCTATAGTTGGACGTCAGTGGATATTCACTATTAAATACCTACCTAATAGTTTGATTCAATGGATAAAAGCATGCCTAGTTGTGAAAGGTTATATTCAAACTTATGGGGTGGACTATTTTAAAACCTTTTCTCTGATTGCTAGGCTTAACTCTGTGTGGGTGCTTATACATGTTGTTGTGAATAAAGATTGGTTCCTTTTCAAATTGATGCTTAAATGATTTTCTATATGGTGACTTACATGAGAAGGTCTATATGGAGCAACCACCTGGGTGTGTTGCTGGGGGGTGTTCTAAAGATTGCAGACTTAGGAAAGCGGTTTATGGTCTAAAACAAAACCCACATGCGTGATTTGATAAATTGAGTCAGATTCTCCTTAAATTTAACTTTTGGCACTCACATTCGGGTCACTCTGTTTTCATAAGGAGAACCACTTTTGCACTTGTTATTCTTATTGTATATGTGGATAACATAATTTTGTCCAGTAGCAATACATATGGTATTCAAGCTACTAAAAGGTATTGAGAACAACATTTTGTTATGAAAGATCTAAGGAAACTCATATACTTCTTTAGGATTGAAGTTTCTCGATCTCCTTTTGGTATCTGTCTTTCACAACATAGGTATGTTCTAGATCTCATCAAATAAATAGGCATGCTTGGTACTAAACTTGATAGCACCCCTTTGGATCCCAATACCAACTGGAATGATGAGTCTTCACCTCCTTATCCTCTTAACCACCAATATGGAAGATTGGTTGGTAAGCTAATCTATCTTACTATCACTAGAGCCGACATTACTTCTGTAGTTGGGACTTGTCAGTAGGTATTTGGACAAAAACTTGACAATGTCATTGGGATGTTGTTTGTCACATCCTTAAATATCTAAAGAATTCTCCAGGAAATTATTCTATAAACAACATGGACACTGCAGACTCACTGGATATTCTGACTCTGAATATGATGATAGTAGATGTGAGCAAAAATGTACCTTTGGCTATTGAATTCCTGTCGGAGGCAATATGGTTACATGGTGCAATAAGTAGATTGTAGTTGCTTGATCTAGTACTGAAGTAGAGTATAGAGCCATGGCTCATATGGCTTGTGAACTGATGTGGGTCCAAGGACTCCTCAAGGAATTTGATATATATGATCCAAATCATATTTCTATGTATTGTGATAACAAAGCCTCCATTTTTATTGAAAGCAATCCTACTTTTCATGAGCAAACCAAGCATATGGTGGTGGATTGTCACTTTGTTTAGGAATCTGTTCTATCTGATCGCATCTGCACTCCTTATCTATGGACAAAAGATCAGGATTTCAACATCTTCACCAAGCTACTTCCCAAGACTGATGTTACTACAATGGTGGACAAGTTGGGCATGTTTGACATCTATGCTCCAGCTTGAGAGGGGAGTATTTATATATATGCTTTATGCTTAATATTTAGTTTATGATTTGAACTTGTCTTTGTCTTTAGCTTTTCTTTTATCTAATATCTACTAATTGTGTTTCTCACTTACTCTCTTGTACTATAAAAGAGAGTGTCTTGTATTTGTTTTAGATATATCAAATAAATATTATTGTTATTACAAGCATAACTATGTTGTTTCGTTTCATGGAAGAAGAAAAAAGGCCTTATTTTGACATCATTTTTATGAAAATTTTGACAGATGTCGAAAAAATAAATGATTTGACACAAGTTTACCATATTGATCGAGTAGTGTAAATCTACTTTTTTATGCAATAATATTTTATAATAGATGTGTGTGTGGAGTCTCCTCGTGTGAGTCAAGGAAGTCGAAAAAAATTTATGTGGATATCGATGCATAAGTTATGCAAGTTTGTAGGCACAATATATATACTTATAGCCACACAATTATGCAACAATATCATATGACGACCTTTAGGGAGGGGGGTATTTATGACTCCATGGGTACACTAAATAAAGAAAGTTACAAGTTACAACTAATTATAAGTTTATAGCAATCTAAGATTCGTCCAATTGTATAAATGAAACACAATTATGATTTGTCTGCCTAATTGAAGCTTACCAACCATGATTTTGTCTACCTTGTTGTCCATACATGAGTTGATTGATTTTATCAACATATTGGCCACAATTAATTTTATTTTATACAAGCATTTATGTGTCTCAATGTGATATTTATATGTCTGGGTAGTGACAAAATGCATAGTCTAGGATAAACTCTTCAAGCTTTCCTTTTACTTGGTTGCATACGTGTGTATCCAGAGGAGGCAACTATGCAATTGGAGGTGTAGTTTCTAATGGTGCAATGTACAAAATATCGTGGTAGCCATGCCAGTATCATTACAAAATCATATGACCTCAACAACAAAACATAGCGGATCATCATAGCCATAGATACAACTCCCAAACCATGTCTAAGTATTTTAAATGAGAGAGAGATAGAAATAGGTTAGGAAGAGAGGAAGCATAACTTAGATTACCCCTAAAAAGCCCAAGGAGTCACATACTAAAAGTAATGGATGTGGTAGCATGTACTTCGAAACATAACTTTTTATATGTTGTGCTTTTCCAATACTTGGTCGGTCTGTACCCATTTTTCATAGAAACACAACTTATTTCATTGAAACGTCAAAAATATCTAGAAACACCCTACCAAGTCAAAAGCACATGCATTATGGTACCCAACAGTCCTCAATAACGAGATCTTGAGTGTGATTTTGGTAGTTTTGATAAAATATTGAATGATGCTCATGTTATTGAACAAAAGTTTTGCAATCATTATGGCAAAATGTGGATTGAAAATCATTACAAAATATTACGATCATTATATATTCACTGTACAATTTATTCTATAATCAATAACGTGCAATCTTTCAGTTGAAAGAGGGTGTAATATTATTAATCTCATATCTCATTTGTGCAAACTAGAAAACCAAATGTACTTACCACCACACATACCTCCATAATAGCAAAAGAAATTACCATTTTTTTTTCATCACCTTCACCTGTTGCATTTTTTTCATCTGATGTGTACACTTTTTTTTCCTTTTTTTAAAATATTTTCGTCCCCTCCTTGCAGCCATAGTTAATAGTTTTTCTTTCCTCTTTATATATTTTCTTCTCCTCCAATAATTGTGTCTATGATTCATATGTATAACGTATTATTCCTCTCCTTATACATAACATGTTTCCTTCCCCTACGTATTTTTTCCATCAATATTTTTCCATGTTTATCTTCCCATCATTTCTATATTTTAGCATACTAGATTTATACAAAGCATTACCAATTATATCACCAGTTTGACCATCGTTTCAAATGGTTGATTGATAAACAATAGCCTCACGGGTTCGATGACCAGTCTGGTCCTAACAACATCATATTAACTTGAAACACATTTGATCCATAAAAATCATACAATTGCCGCATAAGATATTTAGGGTGTACTGACCGTTGAAAACCATATAGAGATGTTAAAAAAAACATGAAAGAAAAAGTGCTCCCACAATGAGTTTATAAAGAAAAATTACACATATTTTGATGAATTTGGCCTTTTTTACCAATTTTGTATTGGTTGGTGATCAACTTTGATCGGCATACCAGAGTTTACATGGAAATTATGGTCCGTTGATGTACCAACAATTTTGTATGACGTCCCTCATGTAATATGGAGAAAATCATAGAAATTTCAATCCATATCTCTATGTAGTATCAGATATTCTTTAACTTCAGCTTGTTGCTTATCTGCATTATCTTCATTTCTTCAATTCATTATTGTGGATCTACATTTGGTATCTATTCTCAAACCACATGTTGATAGGAATAAGAAAGGTTGGAGTAAAGATATGGGCCTTGAAATGGTTGGACTTCACTAAAATTACACTCACAACCTTGTTGATATTCCTTCAATACATACTATGGCAGGTTGCAAGTGATTCTATATTGTTAAAGAAGAGTAATTAGTTTTGTAGGACATATCAAGGCCCAATTGGTGGCAATAGGATATACAACAAACGAGCTTGAGTTTTTTGAGATATTCTCACGTGGCACAACTTAGCTTTATTTGTTCTTATTTGGTTATAATTCACTACGATGGTTCTTATAGTAGCTTAACTTAGAAATGTGTTTACTTGCTAATTTGTTTGATAAAGTCAACATGGAGCAGCTTTTATGGTTATTGCTCGAGAGAGTTTCCATACCTATGCAAGCTATGAAAAGCCATCCAATGTCTCAACCAATCTCATTTTACTTGGATTCATAGATTATCCTAACAATTATACGTTAAATTCTCTCATTCTACCATAAATCACTCATGAATATTTTATAAACATGTTAAGGGTCTTGCTAGAGTTAACTATATATGGCTATGCATCATTATCAATACCAATTATGAGAGGGAAATTTCCAACAAAGATCATTTTCTATTCTTAGTAGAGATATATATTTCATTTGAGACATGTTTTAGATGTATTAACACCATCCACAACGAGCATTGCCAATCCAACAATAACTCCTTTGGTTGTCATGCAACACTGGTCATAAATGAAGGAATGCTAATCAGATTCTAAGGACCATAGAACTCATGGGGAAATTATTTTTTTAACACGATTCTTATTGAATTGGAGCAGTTAGTGAATTCAATAATACTCCTGAGCATGCATGTTAAACTATTCATTCCACATCTTGGGGGTGGTTACTCGCGGCGCGAGTCCAGCCAGGAGTTTTCCAGCAAAATCTTGCACACCAAGTATGGACGAAGGGGACTACGTTCCTTGACAATGGATGCAAGGAGACACTCTCCTAATAATGCTCAGGGTGAAGAAGGAAATGAACTCTGAATGCATTCCACATCTTGGGAGTGGTTACCTATAGCACGAGTCCATCCAGGAATTTTCCAGCAAAATATTGTGCACCGAGCATGGACGAAGGGGACTATGTTCCTTGACAATGGATGTGAGGAAACACTCTCCTAATAATGCTCAGGGTGAAGAAGGAAATAAAATCTAAAAAGGAGGTGATGCTCCAAGAATTCATGACAGTGGAAGACATGGAGGAGAAGTAATAGCAGTCATGAATGATGACAGTTTAGTAGAATACTCACTAGAGATGACATGCCCCTGTTTGTCTATTAACAAGTGAGTATTTAATTACTCTATGAGGGAATGAGGGGATCTAGGTTGGATTCAACCACAGATCTGGACACGCAGATGCAAGAGTAACTGCCGAAAGTAACTAAAATGCAGGCGGTTATTGAAACAACCAATAAAGAAAGTGCTCTGGCTGAATGACCAGCGCATGTGGTTTTCTCAAAATCGTATAGAGATGCTATTAGAGGATCCTCACCATCTAGAGGTATTTCCTTCATCCTTGAAGGAATTCCAGAAACAGTTGACCTAGATCATATTTATCTAGTGAATGGTCAAGGATTTAATGAATTACTAATTGCACCGGAAGCCTAATTCGTTATACAAAAAAGTCAAGGAAGTTTATAGCCATCATCAAAATCATTCAAAGTAACATGTGGATTAATTGACTATGAAGAATCGTTTATGTTTCCTGTGGAATCCAACGGAAGATGGAATGCATACAAATTAAGTTTTAACCATTTCGCAATCCAATTATCATGTAATGAAGACTGACTATAGGCATAACTGGCGGCCCATGAACAATCTTTGGTTGTTCCTTAATGGTTTGGTCTTGGCGGTAGGATTTTAGTCCATCTAAAAACCTCCCTTCTTGTATTGTCCCTTTGGGCTAGAATCATAGATCTTCCTCTTCGTCTATACAACTCAGTGATATTTGACAAGATTGGTTGGGCACTTGGGAAGTTTGTCAAGACTGATGAACATACAACTAAATGTACATCTAACAAGTTTGCAAGATTGGTAGTAGAGGTTGATATATTAGTACCAGTTCAACCTACAGTGGTAATCAACATATCTATCTTCAAAGAGGAGTGCAAAATACTTCCAATGACATGTATTCATTGTGGGGTGATAGGCCATGACCGGATACATTGTACGATTGCAGTAAATCCCATGAATACAGATCATCCTGAACCATGTAATGATAATGCTGGAGTTTCATGGGTTGAAGATGAAGTAAGCTGGTATATTTGCTGTAGACATAATATAAATATAAGACGATCAAGTCGTAATCCTATAGATAGGAGTATTGATAGAGATAAACCTAAAGAATCCAACATTTGTAACTCCATTCTATAAGATAATGATGTCGATCTCTAATGGTAATGACTCAATTATTTTATATAGTGTTGTCACTAGAGCTAAACCAGTGCAAAAGAAAATTTGTTCAGAGAAACATAACCAACTACCAAGAACAAATGTTGTTTTGACATCAATAGAGAATGAAAGGAAGAGGTAATGTTTGAGGAATACCAGATTACATATGATACTAATACGTCTTTTATTGATGCTTATATATTATTGAGATCAATCAATGTGGAACAACAGAACACTGTAATGAATCCAGATCTAGATGAGGTTATGATACACTCATCCCTACAAGATAGTGATATGCATATTCAAGAAGTAGAATACATAGATGAAGCTTTTGCAACCCATACTAAAGTTTTTCAGAGAAAATTGGGCATGAAAATCAGAGTAGCACTAGAAAAATGTAGCTAACTCGGTATCAGACATGAAGCCAACAGAAGGAAAGAGAGATGAATTGAAGCTTTGTTAGGAGGGGAGCCAGTCAAAGCTTTGAACATTTATAAATTGTAATTGTCTTCACTTAGACTTGCAGGAAATATGAACCAGAGTTTGGATTCTGCAACCATTGTTTGATCTTAGATTGCATCTTGATAGTCATTACAGATTATAACTTTGTAATGCATACATTGTTGTGCAAATTGATGACATTTGTATTTGACTTGTATTATGCTCTAATTGAGTAGGTTTTTGATAAAATGTTAAAACGTATCCCAAAAAAAAACCTATACATAGACTCACTATCTGTACTACTCTAATCCATTGTACCTAGTATGATATTCAAAACCTCAGAATCATGGATATTCCTAAATAGGTGGCATACTCGTACTAGACAAGTATTCAATACTAGTACTCCTTGGAAACGCCTAGACACATATTGGATACTTCTCCTGACTTATCCTTTTTTTTAAGCTGGATAAGTTGTGGATACTGCATGGATGCTTGGTGGATTACGGCCTGGCCCATATATATACAAAGATGCATACACAAATCTGATTTTACTTGTCGATATGTGCCTATTGTTACTGTTAGTTTTATATTCATTAAAGTTTCATTTCTTGGCTCTCGAATAAAACTTGAGAGTTTTTGGGATACCATGAAATAAATGCATATGATAATTATGGATATATATAGATATTGTTCTATAGACCAAGTTGACATTCTAACAAAAATGTTGTTAGTTTGCGACTTATTGTTACTTCTTGTCAGTAACTTATTGTTGATTCCAAATCCTTAAGACCATTCTAGTAACTTTATCTTAGTTCGAAAACTTTCTATAACTCTTTGGATGCAAATTAAAATGTAGAAGATGAAACCTTCAACAAAATCATGTTGAATGTTAACTATAAAATATATAAATCAATAAATGCACTGATTTATATACCCAATTTTTATTAAATAGAGTATTGATCATATGTATGGCCAATGGTCATATTATTTTGATGAAATCATTTCGTTAAGAGTTGTGTTAGGATTTTGATCCATGACGATGTTAATTCAATTTCTCATATTATATTGCTAAGAATATATATCATAGTCTCTTTTGTCAAAATTTCACATCTTAATGCCGCCTTGTTCTTAGGGTTTATTTCATGTGTGTCATATAGCCCAAATCCTTGAATTGTATCTTTGTTTCTACCTTATGGTATCCAATTCCAATCTGCGTTAATCTTTCTATTTCTGTTCTGACATGTATCTCTTTTATGAAAAGACACATCTTCAATGTAGTGTAACAATCATGCACCTATGTAACTATGTGATTATATTATGAAAATCATGAAAGGATGGCTGTAGTGAAAGTCGTTGCAACTATATTAACAAAGATTGTGGGGGATCATGACTAGTGGGGAAATTGTATCCGCTGTCGTAGATGTACCATATATTGGTATATATGAAATTTCAAAGTAAATAGTATTTTTACTATATCCACTGGCGTACATGTATCCTTTATTTAAAAAAAAAGTATCTTGTGTAGGTACGTGTATTTGTATGTGTGTTATAGATATATGTGCTTCATAGTTCAGAACTTATCGGAGATCAAGATTTATCATAGATTGACTTATGAGATATTGTGTATATGACTATATGTTGGTGGTCATCTACTAACATGGAAGAGCAAAAATGAATAAGTGGTTGCACAATCAATCTATGAA
This sequence comes from Alisma plantago-aquatica, assembly GCA_963693085.1. Taxonomy (NCBI): domain Eukaryota; kingdom Viridiplantae; phylum Streptophyta; class Magnoliopsida; order Alismatales; family Alismataceae; genus Alisma; species Alisma plantago-aquatica. The sequence goes on along the minus strand of OY856415.1, from coordinate 124,215,452 downwards.
TTTGAATAGAAGGCAACATTGCATGCAAGGCCCTGTTTGGTAGGGTGTAATAGGGTTGCAAATTGTGTTTTAAAGACCAATTTGTTACAAACATTATAGTGGAAGTTGCAATGATATTATTTGGTTTAGGTGAAAATTGAATTCAATGGGTTTGTTTGCATTTGTTGGTTAGGCCTTGTAGAAGGGAAAAAGAGTCCATGCATCAAGTGGGCATAACACGACGTGACTGCTTAATAGCATAATCAAATGGTTCTTCCTATGTACATGATGTGTGATGGCATGACATGAACCGTCCATGGTTTGCGCTGTAGGAGTAGTAGGTAGACGGGTGTAGGAAAGCTGAAAGAAGAAGGGCCCCACTGAGGAACCTGCCAACTGCACCGTACCACACCCAAAAAGGGTACAGTACAAATGCTCTGTTTTTAGTGGCTCGGGCGAAGATAGCTGGAAAACAAGTTCTGGGAACTTCACTGCTCTATGTCCTACTGACGTGTATTTTACTACGCGCTAAAAACACAAGTGTACGCGTCGAGTAATATAGGCCTTGTTAGGCCCGAGTCGAACTCAGGGATACGTGAATTATTGGAGACTTCTACTAACTAATCACAATCAGCTAGACCGATTAACAAAGTAGGGTTTTGTTGTTCAAATTAAAAGAAAATAAAAAACAAACAAAGAAAACAATCGATTAAAGGTTAATTTAATCAATTAAAAGGGATATCTTTAGGATGGCGGTTTCACCGCGGGTCAACATTGTATTAAGTTTCATATCATTCTTCACTCTTCTCTCTCTATCCGGGTAGTGGCCTGAAAACAGAATTACCCACTGTCGTGGTGTAATTCACTACTTAGATTTAGGTTGATTCCACCGTCGTAGTAATCATTCCCCTAAACTAAGTGCATTATAAACGGTCTCTCAGTTCCCACCATTAATTTTACAACTCCTTTGTCAAGGGTTTTATTAATTAATGTAGAATTCGTCTCTTTTCAACCGTTAATCCTTCTGTCGAAGTGATTAAGGGCATTAAGTTATTATTATGGTGATCAAGCATAACAATAGAAATGGAGAAAACAAATCTATACCACGGATTTGAGAGAAAAATATGAATTATTGATATAAAAATGTCATACAATGCATTCCCGGGCTACTCCCGGTCCTAAAGATTGAAGGTTTTAGCCTCTCATGTTCATCTCACACGAGTACATGGTAGAAATTGGGGAATTCATAAGAAAAACGGGAAATAAATGGGAAAACCCCTGAACGGAGAAGAACCGGTGGATCCTTGGCGTAAAACACGAGCTTCCCCGCCTGTCGGTGGTGGAAATCGTCTTTGGCAGCGTCCGAATCACCCGGGATGAGCTTCTCGGCCTCCGTTCTCCTTTCTCTCCTCCTCGGCACTCGTGCAATCCAAAAATGAGATCATTTCACGCCTGGGTGGCCGTCATTAGGTATAAGTCCCTAATTAGGTCGTCAAATAACAACAGCCGTCCGATCGAAATCAAAACAAATCCAACGCATATCTGCCGGCGTCGATACCATCGACGCGGGTCGATGGTATCGACCCAGCAGATTAGCGGCAGCTCTCCTTTCTTTTATTCTGAGCGCCTGTGGTGATCTCGATACCATCGACTTGTGTGTCGATGGTATCGACATCTTTAGCGTCGGTTGATGTCGTTGAGTGACGCTGTAGCTCTCCTTGTGTCGATGGCATCGACATGGGTCGATGGTATCGACAGCTTCCTCGCCAGCAACTTGAAGGGATCTCGATACCATCGACTTAGGTGTCGATGGTATCGACTCTGTATTGCTTTTCTCGGCTGACAACCTGTGGCTTGGTCGATGGTATCGACTTCCGTCGATGGTATCGACGGAAGCAGATACTTGTTTTTCCTGAAATTTCACAACAAGACCAAGTAAATCCACACAATTTATAATAAGATGATAAATAATGCTCAAAATAGTAAAACAAAGGGGATTTGATATAAAATGATGGCAAAGACCAAATAAAGTGAATTATGCAATAATATCCATGAAAATGAGTAATTAAGGCACAAAACACATATGAAATAGGTCTCTAAATGCAACTCAAAATCATCACATCAAACTCCCCTAAGCTTAAACATTGCTCGCCCTCGAGCAACTAACCCTTAGAATAAAATTGCAGATGTCAACTAACAATCAACACATCACCCCACATCCCACATTACTCCCACTGGACATTCTCAAACCGGCCTTTCCTAATCACAGAACAGTAATTACCCTACAGGCGAAAATAATCATCAATAAAAGAAATTATCCTTCAAACCGATGAACACTATCACATAAGGCAGTTAACATAATAAAATTTGCCGATTCAGCATTAGTGCATCTTGTGATCGCCTACACTATGTTGCTCGCCCTAACTACCATCTACATGGAAGCAGTTCTCCTGATAAACATGAGTGAGGAGAAAATCACGGTGGCCTACCAATCCGAGCAACGGGTGGATGGAATGGGTGGTTCATGGAAGAATTTGGAAGTATTACACAGTTTCAAAATGCATACAACAAAATGCCCTAATTGATGCCACTGCACATTGAAAATTCCCTAATGCTTAAAATTGGGTGGAATGATGCATGCACTAACCTTCCACCTCAAAAAGAGATAGAGATCTAATTAAGCCACATCATGTACTCAGTTTCCTTGTTATGCAAGTGATATTATGCTCCTTTCTCCCTCTTATTCCATTTCCTTCTAAATTCTCTTTTTTTTTCTTTTTTTTTCTTTTCCTCTTAGCCCATATATCCATGATTTCTTAGAGATACATGTGTTAGGCTATTTTTCTTCATGATTGGAAATCTTTGTACTATTTCGAGGGTATGGGACAATTTAGATCACTTTTCAAGACAAACTGAGGTACATGGTATACTTATGCATGAAAATCATGAAAGTTATGAGTGCAACTACATGACATGCACCTAAAGGTAATGTGCATGAATCACTATACATTTTTTTTTCATTTTATGCAAAAATATGAAAATAACAATGCAAATCCTATCTACATGCTATGCACGCAAAAGAAGTTAAAACTGTACTTTACTTCCAATTCTTGGGTGGATTATGGAAAAATATGAAGTGGAATGATCACAAGATTAAGTTACTGAACCTTAGAAAAATATCATGTGTCCCTCCTTACTGACATGTGTAGTAGTTCAAAGGGTTCTTTCTCGTATATCCAATTAAGGTCTCATTACTATTTGATTAGGTTAGGCTCAAACAACCGTTACTATCCACTTTTCATGAGTCAATGGGGGTGTGAGTGTGACATATTGCTTCAAAGTTGACATAATCAATCATTTTCATAGGACAAGTTTCCCAAGGACAACCAAGTTAAGCTATCCAAAAGACCCAGAATTTTTGAAATTCCCTTAAATTTCCCATGAAAAAAAAACGAGATGACAATTTTTCTTTAGACATCCACGATTACACTAGATAGATGTGGATCCTAAACAAACACTAAAATTGCAAGAACAAATAACAAAGAAGAAACTAAAAATAACTAAAGAAAAGATAAAAGATAGAGCTGTTCCAGCCACCCCCCTAAGCTTGAATCCGACTATGGCCTCATAGTCAAAAACCAACTTAATGGTGGAATAGTGATACCCTGATCAATCTTGCAGAGGCGGTGGTGGGTATTGTGGTGCCGTAGGATCCCAAGACGGGTACTCCCCCTGGAAGCTTGGATCATATTGGGTCCTCGGCGGAGGCTGTGGATAGCCTCCAAAGTAGTCTTGACTCCAGTAATGGTCAAAGAAGGGCTCCTGTTGCGTCTCTATCCGCTGCAACCAGGTGTGCATTTGCTCTTGGTTGGCGAGGATGAGGCGCTCGTTCTCGAACATAGCCCGTTGGTTGTCAAGTACCCGGCTTGTAGTGTCATGAATGCCGGTATACATACCCATGTGCTGCAGCTGAGTCTGCTGTATGTCCTGCAGCATGGTGTACATCCCCTGCATGGAATAGGGATCCGCAGCTGGCTGCTCATACTGTGGTGATGGCGGCGGGGGCTGAGATGATGAAGATGCACCTGGATGCATCCTAGGACGCTTCCGTGGTGCCACACGTGCTCGAAGAGGTGTGAAAGCCTCCTCTTCCTCTGCAGCCTCACCTTCTTGCTCGTCACCACCGTCGTCTTCCTCGGAGGACTCGATGGCTATGATTGGCCACCGGAAGTGCTGCTTGCCCTCAATGTTGAAGACGTCGTCCGGTAGGGAGCTCTCTTGATAAGCTTGGTTGACGTGGCAATGAGCATACGCCAACCCGTCCCGTAGAAGAATAAGGTTTGAACGGTGCAAATGTTGCACGTTCACCTTGCTCCTCGTAAAGATCGGAGTCATGGACTGAAGGTTCAGCCCCAAGTAAAACGCCAACTTGGTGACAAGACCACCAAAATGGATTGGAGCCTTCCTTGTGCTCCTCTTCACCGCCAGGACGCGCTGTAGCCAGAACGCCCCCCAGTTGCACTCTTGACGTTTCAGGAGTGCGTAGAGAAAGAACAGGTCACTCTCCTGAAACTTGCTCAAAGCAAGATCGCTTCGAGCAAAGAAAGTCAAGCTCAACATCCGGTGCAGGACCCGGATGAACGGGTGCTCAAAATCCGCTACCGCTGCATTATGGTAGCTCACAGTCTTCCCTGCCGGCACTGTAACTAGCTCGACGAAGATTTTGTCGTAGTCGGTGCGGGCGTCGGGGCGTCGGTGATCGTTGCGGCTGTGATTCCAGTTGAAGATGTCGTTGAACTGCTTCAACGTGATGTTGTAATTGTTGTTGAAGAGTCAGAAGGACACCCTTCCCCGGATCCACGTCTGGTCTGATGGTACCACGTCATTTGGTACGACGCAGATATCAAGAGACGCCATGAACTCGGCCACCAGTTCCTTGTATGTGGGCCATTCGCCGAAAAACGGCTGCCCATCCGCATGACAGTCGATCTCATAAAGGCGATTGGTGTGCCGCGCTTGCCCGACCAACACATAGGCCAAGTTGGCCTCGAACCCCAGCTCCTGGATCATTCCCCGGTCCACATACCGGGTGGGCTCGAACTTCCGCTTCATAATATCCTCGTAGACCTTCCTCACATCCATGTTGGCATGAATGAGGCGTGGACGAGGGATGGAAGCGGGTGGGGGAGGAACAAACTCCTCGATCTCCATAGGATGAGCACTTGAGGACGACGCTCTGGCGGTGTGCACCATGGTTGTGAGAAAAGAAGGGATTAGAAGAACAGAGCTCGGTGAAGATGGAGAAGAGAATTCTCCGCTCGATGAAGATCTCCGCTCTCTTGGAAGGCTCGGGGGAGTGCTCGGCGCAAAGGAAGCTACTTGCTCTGAAGGTGTGACGTCAAGTGACGTTGCAAGTCCCCTTAAATAGGCTTGATCGGCGCCCCTGTTGGCCCGTCGATACCATCGACGAGGGTCGATGGTATCGACACATCTCGCGGGTATCCGCCTCCCTCGCGAGTATCGACGGCTGACATTTGCTGGATCGAAAAACCCGGATTGCTGACGTGTCGATACCATCGACAGAAGTCGATGGTATCGACGTAGCACCCAGATCGCTGACGTGGCTGTTGCGATCGTCGTCGATGTCTGTATGCGGATCGGTGACATGTCCGTCGATACCATCGACAGATGTCGATGGTATCAACTTGCTTTTATTGCGACACCGCCGTTGTGTTGCATTCAACCTGTGATGATATCGATACCATCGACGAGGCCGTCGATGGTATCGAGTTGACTGAGCAAAATCCATCTGAATATCTCCAGAGATCTCGATGGTATCGACTGGGGTGTCGATACCATCGACACTTCTATTGCGACCTGTCTGGGACCATGTCGATACCATCGACGGGGGTGTCGATAGTATCGACGCAGTGCGATTTCTGCTGGTGTCAACCTGAACCCATGTCGATACCATCGACGGATGTGTCGATGGTATCGACCCTGCCTGTGCCTGCACATTCAACAAACGGATCAAGGTATCATTTTTAAACTAAAATTCAAACGAAATAAAAGCAATCTATGACTAAAATTAAACTATCCTAGTGTACTGAAGGTTGGGTTGCCTCCCAACAAGCGCCCTTGTTTAACGTCTTAGGCTAGACGTATGACAGTCATCATCTTTTCACCTTGGGGACTGCACTTAGAGGATCATGCGGTAATTTGAATTCAACACGATCTCCTCCAATACCCAAGGACAAAGTCCCTCTGCCTAAGGCAGTCACAACGTCTGTCGTTGCTTGAAACGGTCTTCCAAGGAGAATTTCACAACTTTGGAGTGGTGGCATATCCATGACGACAAAGTCCACAGGGAATATGAATTTATCCACTTTGACGAGAACATCTTCACATACTCCATAGGGTCTCACTGTAGACCCATCTGCCAATTCAATTGTTGCAGCCAACTTCTTTATCTCTTTTAACCCCAACTTTTGAAATGTAGCCAAAGGCATGAGATTTATACTAGCGCCGGAATCACATTGCGCTTTAGAAACATGTTGACCACCTATTGAACACGGAATGTAAAAACCTCCTGGGCCCTTTCTCTTATGTGGTGAACTCCCGTGAATCATCGAGCTCACCGTCTCATTCATCCAATAAATTTCATCGTCTTTTATCCGCCTCTTCTTATTAATGATTTCCTTGATGAACCTCCCATAGGAGGGTACTTTCTCGATCATCTCCACTAATGGAATATTGATGTGGAGTTTTCGAAATATCTCCAGGAATTTTTTAAAGTGACGATGCTCTTTCTTTGACTTAGAATTTACCGGATCCGAAACATCAGCTACAGCAACACGCCTATGAGGTGGCACATGAGCACTTTTCGGGGGTACCTCCCCTAAGCTTGCTTCAATCATTCCCTCGGACGTAGGCTTTGGTGAGACATCATCAATAGTAGCATCTTGTTGTGGTTCCTCTCTCGCCTCAGATGTCTCCACATGTGCACAAACAACCTGCACCTGCTCATCTTGCCTAGATGGAGATACCATACTCACAACTCTATCTGATTTCCTGAAGAAATGGTTTCCGCCCGGCAATCTATAGTACGTGCGTGGATATGGTATCGCCGGTGTTGCATTCACATTGAAAGTCATTTTTCTTTCTTCTACAACTTCTTGCACCTGAGATTCCTCATTTCTTACCACCGACATGTACTTAACCTGATGATGTGCTTGAGCCACGTTCGCATTCTCCGCTGGTTTCTGTTGATTGGCGTGCTTGATGGCCGCCACTTCATTTGAAATCTGTGCCACGGTGGTCTCTAATGCTCGCATCTGTGCTCCATGGCTTTGCAGCGTCTGCCCAAATTTGGTTAGAATGTCACCTTGAGATTGTAATTGTTTACCAAACATGGCCATCATCTCTTGGTTTTGCTGAACCATTTGACTTAGTAATTCAGTGTTCTTTTCCTCGGTTCTTTGCTGTGGTTTGGCATCCGGATCCTGCAGAAAATTATTCGGATCCTTCCATGAAAACTTTTTATCCTTTCTCCATGCATAGTCATTGTTTCTATAGCCCTGTTGTTGCATGAACTTCACTTGGGCTTCCTCATCCTCAGATGCATTTTCCTTAGTTAGCAGCTTCTTGGCTAGAAGATCTAGCTTGTCGTTCAGCTCCCTAACTGTTCTGGATTCGCCGGCAGCCTTGACATGTTCTACTGCACCTCTGTCGCCCCATGACTGTTTCCTAGCCATGTTCTTCAATATCTCCCAGCATCTTGTATCAGTGTTGTTCAAGAAAAATCCTGAACCGGCCGAGTCCAAATTGCTTCTATCATGCTCAGAGAGAGAAAAGTAGAAGATCTTCACTTGGGTTTCCTTGTCCAGTCCATGGTGTGGACATCTCCTCAACTTGACTTGGAATCGCTCCCAAGTCTCAGAATAAGTTTCACCCGCCTGTTGGGTAAAATTGTGGATCTTCCGGATCATATCATTGGTCTTCTCAGGAGGGAAGAACCTCTCAAAGAAAACCTCCACCATGTGATCCCATGATTCAACAAACTCGTCGTCGAGGTTATGAAGCCACTCTCTTGCCACTCCAGCCAAGGAACTCGAGAATAACTTGAGGTAGAGCACATCCTGTGGAAATCGATCTATCTTCACCATATCGCAGTTCTCCACAAACTGGCTGATATGGGCCACTGGATCTTCATTTTTTAATCCGTGAAATGCGTTTGATTTAACCAGGTTAATCAGTGCTGGATCGATCTTGTAGGTTGGAATGTTTAGCCCCTGTTTCTTTATAGGCCCCTTTGATGCCGAGGAAGAAGACGCCTTGATCTTCTCCCATATTGTCTGTGCTTCAGCCATTACTTCTTCTTGTTCTTGCTCAGATTCAGAATGTATATCACTGTGGTGTTCCTCCTCGTAGTAGTCCTCGTCCTCTGGTCCCGCAGATGGAACCTCAGGTGTGCGATTCACGTAGTCTCGACTACGTGTGTGCACCATACAAAGTACCTGAAATTTGGAAGTAGTGGTTCAGTACAATGCCTTGAACGAGTCAACACTATTATAGAGAAATAAAGGAATTTTTGAAATTGTTCTAAAAATAAAATTAAAAAAATGTGGCCTAGAATGGCCGCTCTTAGCACTCAAAGTGCCAATAATTCGCCGTATCCCCGGCAACGGCGCCAAAAACATGACGTGTATTTTACTACGCGCTAAAAACGCAAGTGTACGCGTCGAGTAATATAGGCCTTGTGAGGCCCGAGTCGAACTCAGGGATACGTGAATTATTGGAGACTTCTACTAACTAATCGCAATCAGCTAGACCGATTAACAAAGTAGGGTTTTGTTGTTCAAATTAAAAGAAAATAAAAAACAAACAAAGAAAACAATCGATTAAAGGTTAATTTAATCAATTAAAAGGGATATCTTTAGGATGGCGGTTTCACCGCGGGTCAACATTGTATTAAGTTTCATATCATTCTTCACTCTTCTCTCTCTATCCGGGTAGTGGCCTGAAAACAGAATTACCCACTGTCGTGGTGTAATTCACTACTTAGATTTAGGTTGATTCCACCGTCGTAGTAATCATTCCCCTAAACTAAGTGCATTATAAACGGTCTCTCAGTTCCCACCATTAATTTTACAACTCCTTTGTCAAGGGTTTTATTAATTAATGTAGAATTCGTCTCTTTTCAACCGTTAATCCTTCTGTCGAAGTGATTAAGGGCATTAAGTTATTATTATGGTGATCAAGCATAACAATAGAAATGGAGAAAACAAATCTATACCACGGATTTGAGAGAAAAATATGAATTATTGATATAAAAATGTCATACAATGCATTCCCGGGCTACTCCCGGTCCTAAAGATTGAAGGTTTTAGCCTCTCATGTTCATCTCACACGAGTACATGGTAGAAATTGGGGAATTCATAAGAAAAACGGGAAATAAATGGGAAAATCCCTGAACGGAGAAGAACCGGTGGATCCTTGGCGTAAAACACGAGCTTCCCCGCCTGTCGGTGGTGGAAATCGTCTTTGGCAGCGTCCGAATCACCCGGGATGAGCTTCTCGGCCTCCGTTCTCCTTTCTCTCCTCCTCGGCACTCGTGCAATCCAAAAATGAGATCATTTCACGTCTGGGCGGTCGTCATTAGGTATAAGTCCCTAATTAGGTCGTCAAATAACAACAGCCGTCCGATCGAAATCAAAACAAATCCAACGCATATCTGCCGGCGTCGATACCATCGACGCGGGTCGATTGTATCGACCCAGCGGATTAGCGGCAGCTTTCCTTTCTTTTATTCTGAGCGCCTGTGGTGATCTCGATACCATCGACTTGTGTGTTGATGGTATCGACATCTTTAGCGTCGGTTGTTGTCGTTGAGCGACACTGTAGCTCTCCTTGTGTCGATGGCATCGACATGGGTCGATGGCATCGACATGGGTCGATGGTATCGACAGCTTCCTCACCAGCAACTTGAAGGGATCTCGATACCATCGACTTAGGTGTCGATGGTATCGACTCTGTATTGATTTTCTCGGCTGACAACCTGTGGCTTGGTCGATGGTATCGACTTCCGTCGATGGTATCGACGGAAGCAGATACTTGTTTTTCCTGAAATTTCACAACAAGACCAAGTAAATCCACACAATTTATAATAAGATGATAAATAATGCTCAAAATAGTAAAACAAAGGGGATTTGATATAAAATGATGGCAAAGACCAAATAAAGTGAATTATGCAATAATATCCATGAAAATGAGTAATTAAGGCATAAAACACATATGAAATAGGTCTCTAAATGCGACTCAAAATCATCGCATCACCTACCAAACATATATTTTTTTCAAAATCTGATCATTCATTTGTTAGGAAAATAAACACCATTGTACCAAACAGGGCCTTATTGTAATTGTATTGTAGGCATTCTATTGTCCAGTCTAGTAAAACTGGTGTGTAACATTATGTAATTTTATGTACCAAGCACAGAGGTGGATCATCCCTACATAAGAGGTATTTTTAAGTAAAAGAAAAAATGTCCATACTAGAGTCGATGGTTAATCAAGATTGTTAGCATACTTATTGAGGCAAAAAGGTGTGCCAATGCTCTATGATGTACACATATTTTTATGATTTTATAATCAAATTTCCTTTCATAAACATATATATCACATTTATGTCTATGAAAATACATAAATTTACAGGTAGCCCACTAATATAAGTATGATTTATGGTAAGAGAACATAACTAATTTTATTGTTTTTTATATTGAGGAACTTCTCCCATGTAAGGCCACTTTGGATCCACCCCAATAGGGTTGTCAATGGGGAGGGTATTTGTTGGGTTTTAGGGGAGACAGAGAAGCAGCAGAAACAAAATTTTTCTCCCTCAAACCGAGAACAAAAGGAATCACGTCAACGTCTATACAATAGGAAAGATGGTTTGTGGATGCATACCTTGTCCCGAGGCTTGCTCGGTGACAGTACCTCGCGCCTTGCGCGGTCTTCACCTCCGGTCTTGGACGGTGTCTGTGCAGCACCTGGTCGCACCGGGACTGAAGACTCCTGGTCTCACCGGGACTGTCGGGATTGACAGTTGTCTTCCGAGCGACAGATGTCTCCCGCCTCTGCAGTCATCCACACGGATTACCTGGAACTCCAATCTCCTTGTCCCATAAGGAATCGGAAGGAGTCACACCCTCCTGTCGGCGTACTAGTCACCGACACACTCTCCTGCCACCAGTCACTTTTTGCAGTTGTCATTCCCTTGATGTGCCTCCCTTTTTGGGTAGAACTTGCTTGGGCTCTCTCGGTTACCAAAACCAGAGAGAACGGCAACTTTACAGAGCAACTGGTTGCACTAAGTTGTACTTTGAGAAGCCCCCAATACCCCTATATATAGGAGGGTCATGGGACAGGGTTCGCTATCTCAGGCAATGCGGGACTAAAGCAGGAGTAGAAGGGTTCGAGATTTTCCACAAAAACAACCAACTGTGTAACCTGAACCAATCGTTTTACAATTGAAATGGTCGGTTTGGGATCTGAGCCAGTTGATTGACACCTCAACTGATCGGTTGGGACCCATATAACGGTCAGTTCACATGTGAACCGATCGGTTCGTGGTCCTGATCAGTTTTTGATTGACTTTTCTTCTTTCGTTTCTAATTGATATAAAATATCAATCCTTATTCCAATCGTATTGGACAAGTAAAAGAATTTCTCACCAATCTCACTTTCCCAACTTGCTCGGTTGGACTTGAACCGATCGTTTCAACATTTGAATGGATCGTTTCACCCTGTCCCTGAGCCGATCGACTCACCATTTGAGCCGATCAGTTGGGAGTGCAGATTTTGCAGAATCAGTCAATCGCAGTTTCAATCAATCCGATACTCTAATCAATCAGTCCAACACCTTGAACACTATGATACTGAGCTATCAATTGATTGAGTGTTTAATTGAACTACTAAACTCCTTTAGTAATCAATATAAACATGTTTGTGGACAAACTCCTATTCTAGGTTAAATCCTATGTGTGTGACCCTGCAGGTCCATTTCACATTGGTAGTGAAAGTCCATAAAACTTATGAATTCACAAGCAAAGAGCGGTGCCTAGTCACACATCAGTGCTACACAAGTGAAATAGAAAGTTGGACAACAACTTTCAATCCTACAATCCGTGAATGGTGTTACAGTGAATGTATAATTCCTTTATCACTAATATCCTGAATGAACTCGAGGCATGGAACAATCATCCTATCAATGTTCATTCATTTCCTTGATCTCAGAGCAGACTGGGTGAGATGTGTGTGACATCAATATCACATATTGATTCACACATGCATGCACATGCCTTTCTCAATCCTACTCATCAAGTGGCCAAGGACATCAAACTCCATTAGGAGGGACAAATCCCATATCTATCACTCACCCCTCAAATGCCCCATGTGTCAAAGCCACCCAATCATCACCTTTATAACAACCCATTTTCAGGACTGCGTTTGATGATGTCAAAGTGTACCCAACGACATGTGTTGAGTGTAGTGATTTTAGGTCTAAGAATCACACTCACCACCATCACTGTGAGAGCTGACTGTGATTACCAAGTCATGGTTCCATGTGTCACTCTCACGGTGGGTTTGTCCGGTACCTTGTTCTCTAACAAGTACCTATGTGCTTGGTTTGATATCACTATATCATGACTAATGAGATTATGTCATCAACCAACACACAATCTAGTCTTTAGCGTTATTGATGTCTATGATTATTTCCACAATAACAACTGACTAGGGACCAACAAGAATGTATAATCTTGACATCCACATGATCTCATTGTTTAGGTCCTTAACCTAAAAGCATATGTCATTGAGTAAAATCATTCTTTAAACATCTATCATGTTACACTATCATCTCAGAAACAGTTTAAACATATAGATCAGAAATTGCCTTTATTATTATTCAAATCATTTACAAAGTATCCCATTACAATCATCATATGACTTGCTCTATGGGCATACATACCAACAGACTCCCACTTGCACTTAGAGCCAGTCACCCAGGAACCTCAGTCCTTGTGACCTAGCATGACCATCATGCTTCTGGTGAGAAAGGGCCTTCGTTAGTGGATCAACTATGTTGTCTTCATTTGGTACTTTGCAAATCTTCACATCTCCTCGCTATACGATCTCTCGTATGAGATGGAAGTGCCGCAGTATGTGCTTGGACCGCTGATGTGATCTGGGTTCCTTAGCTTGTGCAATATCTCCATTATTGTCACAATAAAGCTCAATTGCATCACAACTACTGGGAACTACACCTAGTTCAGAAATGAACTTCCTGATCCACACAGCCTCCTTTACTGCATGTGAAGCAGCAATATACTCGGCCTCTGTAGTAGAATCGGCAACTGTTTCTTGCTTGGAACTCTTCTAGCTCACAGTTCCATTATTAAGGCAAAACACAAATCCTGACTGCGATCTGTAATCATCTTTATCGGTTTGGAAGCTTGCATCTGTGTAACCCTTTACAACTAGATCTTCCTCGCCGCCATAAACAAGAAACTGATCCTTAGTCCTACGCACGTACTTGAGGATGTTCTTTACGACTGTCCAGTGAGCATCCCCGGGATCTGAATGGTACCTGCTCGTCATGCTGAGAGCATACGAGACATCTGGGCGTGTGCACAACATAGCGTACATGATGGATCCGATGGCTGATGCATATGGGATCCCATTCATACGCTCCCTCTCTTCACAAGATTGGGGACATTGAGCTCTAGAGACGGTGACTCCATGTAGCATGGGGATGTTGCCTCTCTTTGAGTTCTCCATGCTGAACCGCTTCAGCACTTTGTCGATGTACGTGCTCTGACTTAGTCCGAGAAGCCTTCTAGATCTATCTCTATAGATCTTAATTCCTAGAATGTAGGATGCTTCTCCTAAGTCCTTCATTGAGAAAGTATTTCCAAGCCAAGTCTTTACCTTCTCTAAGGCTAAGACATCATTCCCCATCAAGAGTATGTCATCCACATACAATATGAGGAATGTGTTCGAGCTCCCACTAACCTTCTTGTACACACAAGGTTCATCTTCATTTTGAATAGAGCCAAACACTTTGACTTCCTCATCAAATTGAAGATTCCAACTCCGAGATGCTTGCTTCAACCCATAGATTGACCTTTGTAGATTACAAACTTTATTGACATTCTTTGGATCTACAAAACCTTCAGGCTGTGTCATGTACACATCCTCATTTATAAACTCGTTAAGGAATGCAGTTTTAACATCCATCTACCAAATCTCATAGTCATAATAAGCTGCAATAGCAAGCATGATCCTGATGGACTTAATCATGGCAACTAGAGAAAAGGTTTCGTCATAGTCAACACCTTGAACTTGTCGAAATCCCTTCACAACCAATCTGCCTTTATAAGTTTGCACATTTTTATCCATGTCGGTCTTTTTCTTAAAGACCCACTTGCACCCTATGGGTTTTATCCCTTCGGGTGGTTCCACCAAAGTCCATACTTTGTTGGAGTACATGGATTCCATCTCAGATCTCATGGCTTCAAGCAATTTATCAGAATCTGGTCCCTCCATAGCCTCTACGTAGGTAGTTGGATCATCATCTATGATCAACTCACCACCTTCCTAAGTCACAAGGTATCCAAACCTCTCAGGTTCAAGGCGGGTCCTACTAGATCTATGAGGTCCTTGTGTTACCAGAGGAGAATGAGATCCCACAACACCTTGTGAATCTCCATTTTCCTCTTGTACATCTACCGGTTCTATGTTTTCTTGTTGGGCTTGAACTTCTTCAAGCTCTATTTTCCTCCCACTGTTTCCTTTGGAAATAAATTCCTTTTCTAGGAACACAGCATGCCTGGCAACAAACACTTTGTTGTTAGTAGGGTGGTATAGATAATATCCCTCGTTTCCTTGGAGTATCCAACAAAATAACATTTATCGGATTTGGGTCCAAGCTTATCAGGAAACATTTTCCTGACATAAGCCTCACAACCCCAAATCTTCATAAAAGACAAAATGGGACGCTTCTCATACCATATCTCATATGGTGTCTTTTGAACCGATTTAGATGGCACTCGGTCTAGTGTAAACGCGGCGGTTTCAAGAACATGACCCCAGAAGGAAATCAAAAGATCAACAAACTCATCATTGGTCGCACCATATCCAACAATGTGTGATTTCTTCTTTCAGACACACCATTATGCTGCGGTGTTCCAGGCGGAGTCCATTGTGATACAATACTACGGGCTCGCAGAAGGTCCTCAAACTCTTGGCTTAAGTATTCTCCACCTCGATCGGATCGAAGTTCCTTAATACTTTTACCAAGTTGGTTCTGTACTTCATTCATGAAATCCTTGAACCTTTCAAGGGTTTCTGACTTATGCTTCATCAGGTACACATAGCCATACCTACTGAAATCATCAGTGAAGGTAATGAAGTACTGATACCCATTTCTGGCATTAGTTCTAAAAGGCCCACATACATCAGTATGTATGAGTCCTAATAGATCACTAGCTCTCTCACCTTTACCAGAAAAGGGAGTCTTGGTCATCTTGCCCAATAAACAAGATTCACACGTCTCTATTGATTCATAATCAAAAGAGTCTAGATAACCATCTTTATGGAGTCTAGAAATGCACTTCTCATTTATGTGCCCTAGATGACAATGCCAAAGATATGTTTTGTTTGAGTCATTGAGTTTTTGCTTTTTGGTGTTTACGTTGTATACACTTGTCTCCAAATCTATCAAGTATAGACCATAAGACATTGGGGCACTGCCATAAAAGATCCCATCTTTAGAAATGGAACATTTTCCATTCTTAATAAGAAATTCAAATCCATCTTTGTCCAAACAAGAGACGGAAATGATATTCCTATTTATGGAAGGTACATAATAGAAGTTCTTCAACTCTATTATTAGCCCACTTGGTAGAGTTAACTCATAGGTTCCTACGGCACTGGCGGCAACCCTTACCCCATTGGCAACACGTAGTTCAACCTTGCCTTTCCCCAAAGGCCTACTTCTCTTAAGATCCTTCACATTTGAACAAATGTGAGATCTGCATCCGGTATCAAGTACCCATGACGAAGAAGTAGTAAAGTTAATCTCTATCACGTATACACCAGAAGTAGAGATCTCTATCTCTGACTTCTTCTTCCATCGTTCCTTCCATCCTCTCCATGTAGAAGAAATTGGTTTGGCGAGAGAACCCTTCTCTCCGTTACCTTTCGTTCCATTGATCTCTATCAATGATCTTTCTTTCTTCTCCACCAACGCATTAAGCGTACATAGAGTGGATTCAAAGGCTCCTGGTATATCTGGATTGTGCAGAACACTTCTCACAGTCTTTAACCAGTTATGGAATATATTCTCAACTAATTTGCCCATTTTAAAAGATGATTCTTTTGCCATTCTACAAGAGAAAAATTGCATTTGTCAAAACTCCTTTTGATTTGATTTGAATAAAATTTGACAATAGTTAATTGGGCCTTTAATTAATTACCTCTCCCACTATTTTCATTCAAATTGACAACCCTCACCATCAATTCGGAAGATTGCAGCGTACAATCTTCTAGTGGGTCAAGATCCTGAAATCCTCTGAGCCATGGACCAGCTAGGGCTGTCACCCACAACTCAGATCTCCCAAGTAGGCAACTCTTGCCAATTGCATCATATGTAACTCTTGAAAGATGTCATATGCAACTCTCATGATCATCTCCATCCCTCAAGGTACTAGATCCCATCTAGATCACCTTGTTAAGTCTGACCCAATGCCAACACGATGAATATGCACCCTACTAGGGAAGACCCACACATTCATCCTTCACACTTCCACGAGATAGATGGTGCACCACGCTAGGGCGTGCCCACACTTGGTCGATCAGGCTTTTCACATGTGTCGCATTTGGAAGGCATCTAAAACTTTAATATTTAATGAAGGATTTGGTTTTTATATACATATACATATCCAATCACCACAATATATAGTACGTATCATATACATGCTATATCTTATAGAAAACCTACAAAACGATAAAAGCAATGATTATGGCCATCCTATTGTGATTCCTCAAGCTAAGAGGAATCACGGTCATCTAGGTCTACATCACATGCAACCTGTACAAGATGAAATCTGTGCCTTCCTTTCTGGGTTTGATCAGCTCATCTCCATGACTGATCGACTCGCCATCAAGTTGGTTGTTCGGGTGCCACCAGCCGATCGACTGGCGCCTCCAGCCGGTCGGTTCACCGGTCGTCGTGCATCTCCTCAGATCGCCACCCGCTCATTTCGCTCCTCGAACCGGTCGTCTGGAATGCCAACCGATCGGTTCACGCCTTGAACCGATCGTCTCAGGCCGTCCGCCGTTCTTTGACATAACAAGAAATAAAATCTATCCTATTTACAATTGAATTGTGAAACCCCGAGTTATATTTGGGGGGAGAAAAGGTAGGAAAAGAAATCTCGAATTATTTCAAGTTACATCAGGAAAAGGAGAAGGGAATCAGTGCGCAGACCGAGATGCAAGCAACCACATACAACCACACACAGATATAGGATTTATAGGCCATAACCATGCTACACATCCACCACAAAACTTGTTTAAGGGAGACACGTATAGAGTGCATTAATATTACATATCATATATGTATATTTGGGATTTGTGGATTGGACATGCATAAAGCCAATTTTATTCGCATCGTATGCAATAAATAAAGGCAACAAACCAAAATCGATCATATCGATAATCCTAAAATATAGAGCAGTTGACATGGCTCTGATACCACTATTGGGTTTTAGGGGAGGGAGAGAAGAAACGGAAACAAAATTTTTCTCCCTCAAACCCAGAACAAAAGGAATCGCATCAACGTCTATACAATAGGAAAGATGGTTTGTGGATGCATACCTTGTCCTGAGGCTTGCTCGGCGACCGTACCTCGCGCCTTGCACGGTCTTCACCTCCGGTCTTGGACGGGGTCTGTGCAGCTCCTGGTCACACCGGGACTGAAGACTCCTGGTCTCACCGGGACTGTCGAGATTGATAGTTGTCCTCCGAGCGACAGATGTCTCCCGCATATGCAGTCATCCACACGGACTGCCTGGAACTCTGATCTCCTTGTCCCACAAGGAATCGGAAGGAGTCACACCCTCCTGTCGGCGTACTAGTCACCGACACACTCTCCTACCACCAGTCACTTTCTGCATTTGTCTTTCCCTTGTCGTGCCTCCCTTATCGGGTAGCACTTGCTTGGGCTCTCTTGGTTAGCAAAACCAGAGAGAACGACAACTTTACAGAGCAACTGGTTGCACTGAGTTGTACTTTTAGAAGCCCCCAATACCCCTATATATAGGAGGGTCAAGGGACAGGATTCTCTATCCCGAGCAGTGCGGGACTAAAGTAGGAAGGAGTAGAAGGGTTCGAGATTTTCCACAAAAACAACCAACTGCGTAACTTGAACCGATCGTTTCACAACTGAAACGGTCGGTTGGGGATCTGAGTCGGTCGGTTGACACCTCAACCGATTGGTTGGGACCCATGAAATGGTCGGTTCACATGAGAACTGATCGGTTCGTGGTCCTGATCAGTTCCCGATTGACTTTTCTTCTTTCGTTTCTAATTGATATCAAATATCATCCTTATTCCAATCGTCTTCGACAAGTAAAAGAATTTGTCACCAATCTCACTTTCCCAACTTGCTTGGTTGGACTTGAACCGATCGTTTCAACATTTGAATGGATCGTTTCACCCTGTCCCTGAGCCCATCGACTCACCAGTTGAGCCGATCGGTTCACCAAGCTCAGCCGATCGGTTCATCACATGAGTCGATCGGTTGGGAGTGCAGATTGTACAGAATCAGTCAATCGCAGTTTCAATCAATCCAATACTCTAATCAATCAGTCCAACACCTTGAACACTATGATACTGAGCTATCAATTGATTGAGTGTTTAATTGAACTACTAAACTCCTTTAGTAATCAATCTAAACATGTTTGTGGACAAAATCCTATTCTAGGTTAAATCCTATGTGTGTGACCCTGCAGGTCCATTTCACGTTGGCAGTGAAAGTCCATAACACTTATGACTTCACAAGCAAAGTGTGGTGCCTAGTCACACATCAGTGCTACCCAAGTGAAATAGAAAGTTGGAGAACAACTTTCAATCCTACAATCCGTGAATGGTGTTACAGTGAATGTATAATTCCTTTGTCATTGATATCCTGAATGAACTCGAGGCATGGAACAATCATCCTGTCAATGTTCATTCATTTCCTTGATCTCAGAGCAGACTGGGTGAGATGTGTGTGACATCAATATCACATATTGATTCACACGTGCATGCGCATGCCTTTCTCAATCCTACTCATCAAGTGGCCAAGGACATCAAACTCCCTTAGGAGGGACAAATCCCATATCTATCACTCACCTCTCAAAAGCCCCATGTGTCAAAGCCACCCAATCATCACCTTTATAACAACCCATTTTTCAGGAATGTGTTTGATGATGTCAAAGTGTACCCAACGACATGTGTTGAGTGTAGTGATTTCAGGTCTAAGAATCACACTCACCACCATCACTGTGAGAGCTGACTGTGATTACCAAGTCATGGTTCCATGTGTCACTCTCAAGGTGGGTCTGTCTGGTACCTTGTTCTCTAACAAGTATCTATGTGCTTGGTTTGATATCACTATATCATGACTAATGAGACTCTGTCATCAACCAACACACAATCTAGTCTTTAGTGTTATTGATGTCTATGATTATTTCCACAATAACAACTGACTAGGGACCATACAAGAATGTATACTCTTGACATCCACATGATATCATCGTTTAGGTCCTTAACCTAAAAGCATACGTCATTGAGTAAAATCATTCTTTAGACATCTATCATGTTACACTATCATCTCAGAAATAGTTTAAACATATAGATAGGAAATTTCCTTTATTATTATTCAAATCTTTGACAAAGTATCCCATTACAATCATCATATGACTTGCTCTATGGGCATACATACCAACAATATTCCCCATTGACCATTTATCCATACCCTCTGGATAAGGGCAAGGATAAAGGTTTTTATTACCGATTCCCCATTTTCCCGCCACATTAAAAGGGGAGGGTAAGGTATGGAAATTATCCATACCCTTTTACTCTTTTACCCACATTAATCTAACAAAGATATATAACTATATAGAAGCTTCTAGTTTGACTTCCACCCTATTTTTTTCAAAATGAAACCTTGTGGGTTGCGGCTAGCTTTCCATCCCCAAACACACTCAAATGCTTGTAGTATACAATTAGTAAATGTTGAACCAATTGATAGGGTCACAAAACAATGAGAAAAGGATGATTGTGCCACCTTCAAATACATTATTCTTGGACAAATGTCTAAAAATATTACACAATTATAACATTGTCCTGCATATATTCACATTTGTGAAAATGCAAATCAAGAAATATGGGACTTAATCTTTATCACCCTACACCCCACCTTAAAATAAGTTAGCTTTTTATAAAAAAAAATTTATATCAAAATTATCCATTTACCCTTTACCCTCCCCGTTTACTCTCTGGGGAAAAGGGTAAGGGTAAATGGAGGGTAAGGGAATGGCTAAGAAGGGTAATTACCCTTACCCTTACCTGCTACCCTCTCGAGGGTAAGGGTAAGGGTAGAAAAGGAGACTGAGGTTCGAACGGGACCCTCTGTCAAAGGAAGGATCTTTTCCCTGATTTTAGACTGACCTTCAGAGAAATACCCGTCATAGGAGAAAAGGAGACTGAGGTTTCGAACGGGACTCTCTATCAAAGGAAGGATCTTTTCCCTGATTTCAGACTAACCTTCGGAGAATACCCGTCAGAGGAGAAAAGGAGATAGGAACCGCGGTCAGATGGGTGCGGGCAAGGTATGAGCAGATAGTAGCAGACGATAATACTGGGGAGGTGGCTCCAGGGCACTCCAAGCAGCTTTGACTTTACAGCGCAGGAGATCCGGGAGGCCGCTCAGATCATTGTGTGCTTCTGACGTGTCTTGTAGACACCCCACCTTAAAATAAGTTAGCTTTTTATAAAATTTGTTTTATATAAAAATTATCCATTTACCCTTTACCCTCCCCGTTTACTCTCTGGGGAAGAGGGTAAGGGTAAAGGGAGGGTAAGGGAATGGCTAAGAAGGGTAATTACCCTTACCCTTACCTGCTACCCTCTGGAGGGTAAGGGTAAGGGTAGAAAAGGAGACTGAGGTTTCGAACGTGACTCTCTGTCAAAGGAAGGATCTTTTCCCTGATTTTAGACTGACCTCGGAGAAATATCCGTCAGAGGAGAAAAGGAGACTGAGGTTTCGAACGGGACTCTCTGTCAAAGGAAGGATCTTTTCCCTGATTTCAGACTGACCTTCGGAGAATACCCGTCAGAGGAGAAAAGGATATAGGAACCGCGGTCGGATGGGTGCGGGCAAGGTATGAGCTGATATTAGCAGACGGTAATACTGGGGAGGCAGCTCCAGGGCACTCCAAGCAGCTTTGACTTTACAGTGCGGGAGATCCGGGAGGCCGCTCAGATCATTGTGTGCTTCTAACGTGTCTTGTAGACGACGACGGTGATGATCGGGTGCACGCCGTCATGCCTTCATTTGGAGACCTAGTCTGGAGAAGGTCACTCGAGAGGGATGGGCACTGGTGAATAGAGATGGCAAATATCCCCACTAACCCAATAACCCAACTAACCCAACACGTTTCAACCCAAACAATAATGGGTATGATGAGTCCAATGGGGATGGGCACCAGTGAATAGAGATCTGTATGATGGGTCTCTAATGGGGCCCGTAGGATTTGTTGTTCCTAATTAAACAAGAAGCAGACTGCACCTTGTTTAAGATAATGTCATGTGTAACCCAAATATAATCTCCACCCTACAAATTCATGAGCAGGGACATGTGGAAGTTGATTAATAATGGAGTAGCCTACTCCTCCTGAAACAAGGAACAACAAAGCCGAACTCCTAATGGGGAGTGTTATAGCCTTGACGTATTCCTCTAGCAGCATAGGATACACTCCACTCTCTGCTAGCCCGTACCTCCATTTGAAAACCTCGCAGCATATGAGAAAGAGAGACAGTTATATATTCCAGTGGAAGATGGTGCAGTTCACTAAGTTGCCCAAACTAAGGAGATCTTACGTTTAGAGCGAGAAGCGGGCGGGACTGCAGCTGAGAGAAAAGTTCAACGAAGACAACGCCATATTTGGACCGCTCGAGGAGTGAGGATGCAGAACTAGTCTCAAGGGGTTCTTGGAGGTCCGTCTCGTCGGGTAAGGAAAGGATATTGGCCGCAAGTTTGTCGATTTCGGACCGCAGGTCGTCTAAGAGACTGAGGTTTCGAACGGGACTCTCTGTCAAAGGAAGGATCTTTTCCCTAATTTCAGACTAACCTTCGGAGAAATACCCGTCAGAGGAGAAAAGGAGACTGAGGTTTCGAACGAGATTCTCTGTCAAAGGAAGGATCTTTTCCCTGATTTCAGACTGACCTTCGGAGAAATACCCGTCAGAGGAGAAAAGGATACTGAGGTTTCGAATGGGACTCTCTGTCAAAGGAAGGATCTTTTCCCTGATTTCAGACTGACCTTCGGAGAAATACCCGTCAGAGGAGAAAAGACGACAGGAACCGCGGTCAGATGGGCGCGGGCAAGGTATGAGTTGATAGTAGCGGACGGTAATACTGGGGAGGTGGCTCCAGGGCACTCCAAGCAGCTTTGACTTTACAGCGTGGCATATCTGGGAGGCCGCTTCGATCATTGTGTGCTTCTGACGTGTCTTGTAGACGATGACAGTGACGATCGGGTGCACGCCGTCATGCCTTCATTTGGAGACCTAGTCTGGAGAAGGTCACTCAAGAGGGATGGGCACCGGTGAATAGAGATGGCAAATATCCCCACTAATCCAATAACCCAACTAACCCAACACGTTTCAACCCAAACAATAATGGGTATGATGAGTTTAATGGGGATGAGCACCGGTGAATAGAGATCTGTATGATGGGTCTCTAATGGGGCCCGTAGGATTTGTTGTTCCTAATTAAACAAGGAGCAGGCTGCACCTTGTTTAAGATAATGTCATGTGTAACCCGAATATAATCTCCACCCTACAAATTCATGCGAAGGGACACGTGCAAGTTGATTAATAACGGAGTAGCCTGCTCCTCCTGAAACAAGGAACGACAAAGCCGAACTACTAATGGGGAGTGTTATATCCTTGACGTATTCCTCCGGCAGCATAGGATACACTCCACTCTCTGCTAGCCCACGCCTCCATTTGAAAAACTGGCAGCATATGAGAAAGAGAGACGTTAATATATTCTAGTGGAAGATGGTGCAGTTCACTAAGTTGCCCAAACTAAGGAGATCTTACGTTTAGAGCGAGAACCGGGTGGGACGGAAACTGAGATTGAAGTTAGATGAAGACAATGCCATATTTGGACCGCTCGAGGAGTGAGGATGCAGAACTAGTCTCAAGGGGTTCTTGGAGGTCCGCCTCGATGGGTAAGGAAAGGATATTGGCCGCAAGTTTGTCGATTTCGGACCGCAGGTCATCTAAGAGACTGAGGTTTTGAACAGGACTCTCTGTCAAAGGAAGGATCTTTTCCTTGATTTTAGACTGACCTTCGGAGAAATACCCGTCAGAGGAGAAAAGGAGACTGAGGTTTCGAACGAGACACTCTGTCAAAGGAAGGATCTTTTCCCTAATTTCAGACTGACCTTCGGAGAAATACCCATCAGAGTAGAAAAGGAGACTGAGATTTCAAAAGGGACTCTCTGTCAAAGGAAGGATCTTTTCCCTAATTTCAGACTGACCTTCGGAGAAATACCCGTCAGAGGAGAAAAGGAGACAGGAACTGCGGTCGGATGGGCACGGGAAAGGTATGAGCTGATAGTAGCAGATGGTAATACTGGGGAGGCGACTCTAGGGCACTCCAAGCAGCTTTGACTTTACAGCGCGGGAGATCCGAGAGGCCACTCCGATCATTGTGTGCTTCTGACGTGTCTTGTAGAAGATGACGGTGATGATCGGATGCACGCCGTCATGCCTTCATTTGGAGACCTAGTCTGGAGAAGGTCACTCAAGAGGGATGGGCACCAGTGAATAGAGATGGAAAATTTCCCCACTAACCCAATAACCCAACTAACCCAACACGTTTCAACCCAAACAATAATGGGTATGATGAGTCCAATGGGGATGGGCACCAGTGAATAGAGATCTGTATGATGGGTCGCTAATGGGGCCCGTAGGATTTGCTGTTCCAATTAAACAAGGAGTAGGCTACACCTTGTTTAAGATAATGTCATGTGTAACCCGAATATAATCTCCACCCTACAAATTCATGAGCAGGGACACGTGCAAGTTGATTAATAATGGAGTAGCCTGCTCCTCCTGAAAAAAGGAATGACAAAACTGAACTCCTAATGGGGAGTGTTATAGCCTTGACGTATTCCTCCGGCAGCATAGGATACACTCCACTCTCTGCTAGCCCGTGCCTCCATTTGAAAACCTGGCAGCATATGAGAAAAAGAGACGTTTATATATTCCAGTGGAAGATGGTGCAGTTCACTAAGTTGCCCAAACTAAGGCGATCTTACGTTTAGAGTGAGAAGCGGGTGGGACTGCAGCTGAGAGAGCAGTTCGATGAAGACAACACCATATTTGGACCGCTCGAGGAGTGAGGATGCAGAACTAGTCTGAAGGGGTTCTTGGAGGTCCGCCTCGTCGGGTAAGGAAAGGATATTAGCCGCAAGTTTGTTGATTTCGGACCGCAGGTCATCTAAGAGACTGAGGTTTCAAATGGGACTCTCTGTCAAAGGAAGGATATTTTCCCTAATTTCAGACTGACCTTCAGAGAAATACCCGTCAGAGGAGAAAAGGAGACTGAGGTTTTGAACAAGACTCTCTGTCAAAGGAAGGATCTTTTCCCTGATTTCAAACTGACCTTTGGAGAAATACCTGTCAGAGGAGAAAAGGAGACTGAGGTTTCAAACGGGATTCTCTATCAAAGGAAGGATCGTTTCCCTGATTTTAGACTGACCTTCGGAGAAATACCCGTCAGAGGAGAAAAGGCGACAGGAACCGCAGTCGGATGGGCGCGGAAAAGATATGAGTTGATAGTAGCAGACGGTAATACTGGGGAGGCAGCTCCAGGGCACTCCAAGCAGCTTTGACTTTACAGCGCCGGAGATCCGGGAGGCCAATCCGATCATTGTGTGCTTCTGACGTGTCTTGTAGATGACGACGGTGACGATCGAGTGCATGCCGTCATGCCTTCATTTGGAGACCTAGTCTGGAGAAGGTCACTCGAGAGGGATGGGCATCGGTGAATAGAGATGGCAAATATCCCCACTAACCCAATAGCCCAACTAACCCAACACGTTTCAACCAAAACAATAATGGGTATGATGAGTCCAATGGGGATGGGCACCGGTGAATAGAGATATGTATGATGGGTCTCTAATGGGGCCCGTAGTATTTGCTGTTCCTAATTAAACAAGGAGCAGGCTGCACCTTGTTTAAGATAATGTCATGTGTAACCCGAATATAATATCCACCCTACAAATTCATGAGTAGGGACACATGCAAGTTGATTAATAACGGAGTAGCCTGCTCCTCCTGAAACAAGGAACAGCAAAGCCGAACTCCTAATGGGGAGTGTTATAGCCTTGATGTATTCCTCCGACAACATAGGATACACACCACTCTCTGCTAGCCCGCACCTCCATTTGAAAACCTGGTAGGATATGAGAAAGAGATACGTTTATATATTCCAAGCGAAGATGGTGCAGGTCACTAAGTTGCCCAAACTAAGGAGATCTTACGTTTAGTGTGAGAAGCAGGCAGAACTGCAGTTGAGAGAGCAGTTCGACGAAGACAACGCCACATTTGGACCGCTCAAGGAGTGAGGATGCAGAACTAGTCTCAAGGGGTTCTTAGAGGTCCGCGGGTAAGGAAAGGATATTGGCCGCAAGTTTGTCGATTTCGGAGCACAGGTCATCTAAGAGACTGAGGTTTCGAACGGGACTCTCTATCAAAGGAAGGAACTTTTCCCTGATTTTAGACTGACCTTCAGAGAAATACCCGTCAGAGGAGAAAAGGCGACTGAGGTTTCGAATGGGACTCTCTGTCAAAGGAAGGATCTTTTCCCTGATTTCAGACTGACCTTTGGAGAAATACTCGTCAGAGGAGAAAAGGAGACTGAGGTTTCGAACAGGACTCTCTGTCAAAGGAAGGACCTTTTCCCTGATTTCAGACTGACCTTCGGAGAAATACCCGTAAGAGGAGAAAAGGCGACAGGAACCATGGTCGGATGGGCACGGGCAAGGTATGAGCTGATAGTAGCAGACAGTAATACTGGGGAGGTAGCTCCAGGGCACTCCAAGCAGCTTTGACTTTACAGTGCGGGAGATCCGGGAGGCCGCTCCGATCATTGTGTGCTTCTGACGTGTCTTGTAGACGACGACGGGGACGATCGGGTGCACGCCGTCATGCCTTCATTTGGAGACCTAGTCTAGAGAAGGTCACTTGAGAGGGATGGGCACCGGTGAATAGAGATGGAAAATATCCCCACTAACCCACTAACCCAACTAACCCAACACGTTTCAACCCAAACAATAATGGGTATGATGAGTCCAATGGGGATGGGCACCGGTGAATAGAGATCTGTATGATGGGTGTCTAATGGGGCCCGTAGGATTTGCTGTTCCTAATTAAACAAGGAGTAGGTTGCACCTTGTTTAAGATAATGTCATGTGTAACCCGAATATAATCTCCACCCTACAAATTCATGAGCAGGGACAAGTGCAAGTTGATTAATAACGGAGTAGCCTGTTCCTCCTCAAACAAGGAACAACAAAGCCAAACTCCGAAAGGGGAGTGTTACAACCTTGATGTATTCCTCCGGAAACATAGGATACACTCCACTCTCTGCTAGCCCGTGCCTCCATTTGAAAACCTGGCAGCATATGAGAAAGAGAGACATTTAGATATTCCAGTGGAAGATGGTGCAATTCACTAAGTTGCCCAAACTAAGGAGATCTTACGTTTAGAGCGAGAAGCGGGTGAGACTGCAGCTGAGAGAGCAGTTCGACGAAGACAACGCCATATTTGGACCGCTCGAGGAGTGAGGATGAAGAACTAGTTTCAAGGGTTCTTGCAGGCCCGCCTCGTCGGGTAAGGAAAGGATATTGGCTGCAAGTTTGTCGATTTCGGACCGCAGGTCGTCTAAAAGACTGAGGTTTCTAACGAGACTCTCTATCAAATGAAGGATCTTTTCCCTGATTTCAGACTGACCTTCGGAGAAATACCCGTCAGAGGAGAAAAGGAGACTGAGGTTTCGAATGGGACTCTCTGTCAAAAGAAGGATCTTTTCCCATATTTCATACTGACCTTCGGAGAAATACCCGTCAGAGGAGAAAAAGAGATTGAGGTTTCGAACGGGACTCTCTGTCAAAGGAAGGATCTTTTCCTTAATTTCAGACTGACCTTCGGAGAAATACCCGTCAGAGGAGAAAAGGCGACAGGAACCGCGGTCGGATGGGCGCGGGCAAGGTATGAGCTGATAGTAGCGGACGGTAATACTGGGGAGGCAGCTCCAGGTCACTCCAAGCAGCTTTGACTTTACAGTGTGTTAGATCCAGGAGGCGCTCTGATCATTGTGTGCTTCTGACATGTCTTGTAGATGACGACGGTGACGATCGGGTGCATGCCGTCATGCCTTCATTTGGAGACCTAGTCTGGAGAAGGTCACTCGAGAGGGATGGGCACTAGTGAATAGAGATGGCAAATATCCCCACTAACCCAATAACCCAACTAACCCAACACGTTTCAACCCAAACAATAATGGGTATGATGAGTCCAATGGGGATGGGCACCGATGAATGGAGATCTGTATGATGGGTCTCTAATGGGGCCCGTAGGATTTGTTGTTCCTAATTAAACAAGGAGCAGACTGCACCTTGTTTAAGATAATGTCATGTGTAACCCAAATATAATCTCCACCCTACAAATTCATGAGCAGGGACATGTGGAAGTTTATTAATAATGGAGTAGCCGGCTCCTCCTGAAACAAGGAACAACAAAGCCGAACTCCTAATGGGGAGTGTTATAGCCTTGACGTATTCCTCTGGCATCATAGGATACACTCCACTCTCTGCTAGCCCACGCCTCCATTTGAAAACCTGGCAGCATATGAGAAAGAGAGACATTTATATATTCCAGTGGAAGATGGTGTTGTTCACTAAGTTGCCCAAACTAAGGAGATCTTACGTTTAGAGTGAGAAGCGGGCGGGACTGCAGCTGAGAGAGCAGTTCGATGAAGACAACGCCATATTTGGACCGCTCGAGGAGTGAGGATGCATTACTAGTCTCAAGGGGTTCTTGGAGGTCCGCCTCGTCGGGTAATGAAAGGATATTGGCCGCAAGTTTTTCGATTTCAGATCGTAGGTCGTCTAAGAGACTGAGGTTTCGAACGGGGCTCTCTGTCAAAGGAAGGATATTTTCCCTGATTTCAGACTGACCTTCAGAGAAATACCCGTCAGAGGAGAAAAGGAGACTGAGGTTTCGAACGGGACTCTCTATCAAAGGAAGGATCTTTTCCCTGATTTTAGACTAACCTTCGGAGAATACCCGTCAGAGGAGAAAAGGAGACTGAGGTTTCGAATGGGACTCTCTGTCAAAGGAAGGATCTTTGATAGATATCTTGACTCTAGGGGACGTCTTGACCTCCTACACCTGACCCTACCTAGTCCATGACTGGTGGCATACCTTAATCATTTACAGAGGTTCCTGAACGAAGCTGCCTCCCTGGTTTCGGTCTTTGCGGCGGCTAAGCTCGTAGAGTTCATCACAGAGAGGCACTACATCAGGCTCAGTTGATCGGATTGAGGTTTCCAACAACTATCTATCGAAAGAGTTTGGAGTGGCAGGATTGCCAAGGACGAACTCCGTGAATTTGGTGAACATTGACGCTGATAGGGTAGATGCACAACATTTTCCTTGTCCCAGTGAAGATAGGATTGGGATTGTCCATCATCTTCGGCCTCTATTATTCATCTTTTGCTTTCTCCTGATCGAATGCTAAGAAGGCGGAAGAAAATTTCTAATGAGATGTTACTCTGCAATGCGCATGTGGTGTTCGATTAAATGCATGTATCTATAGAGTTTGATTACAAAGTTGTATGAAATTCTGTAACGACAATGATTTCGTTAGTTATTTTGTGAAGTAGAAAAAGATTTACAAGTAGTCAAGTGCATACATAATGTCATTGTTTCGTTACGTGAGTGGTTATTTAAAGTACATGTATAAGTTATGTATTCAAATAGTGTAGTATGTTGGAAATTATAATTTGAATTAGTGCATATATTTTGACAAATAGATATATACCAAAATTTACGATAGATTCATTCACATGGAGAACTGTGTATTATTTTGCATTTTGCTGCAATTTAATATAAATGGGTCATATTGGGTCCCCATTACCATTTGGGTTGGGGATGGGTATTTTCTCTTCCAACTTTTTTTTCTAATGGGTTGGGTATGGGTCACACAAAAAATAAATGGGTTAAATGGGTTAGGGTATGGGTCCCCCAAACCCGTCCATTTAACCCATTTAGGGTATATTTTCCAAGATAAAATTCACTAATTAGAAACTAGCCCAGAGCTAAGGAGTAGGGAGATCCTCCATACATATGTCAACCTCGTGGTTAAGCCATACAAATATATATAATATAAATACAAATACATAATAAACAAAAGAAAATGCATAGTTTCTGTCTTCCATGCATGAATCCATTCCATTGGATGACATGAGTACAGTCTAGTTAGGGTTGTTAAAATTATGTCCAAATCAATTGATTTCCAAATAGGTGCACCTAACTCGGTATGTGTTTGGGATTTGTCAGTTCATATCGTTCCAAGTGATGATGTTGATGTCTAAATTGAATTGAATTGGTTCTAGGTTGACGAATATGGCCATTCAAACTCTTTTAAGGGTGCAAATTGATGTACAATATGAGATATAATAGTTAAATGCTTGGGTAATTTCCTAGAAGGGAAACAAGTAGAATAATGACTTATTTCGTTGCAATAGTTGCATGTGCCCATAGTCTTGGAACTAGATGATTCTTCATGGAAGATTGGAGGTCCTTTACCTTTGTTGTTCCATTGACTACCATCATACCGTAAACCATGTCTACCAATTTGTTTACTAGTATGGTGTAGGATATCATTAATATTCTTTTTACCAACTAAAAATCTTTACAAACAAGGTCTCAAACTACCATTATAATGCATAATAGAAGAAATAATAGAAGACAAATGATTTGTATTATCTCCAACATGCAAAAGATCATTTTCTATGAAAAGAGCTTTGGTCAAATAAGAATATCTATTAATATGAAAAGCAACAACACTTTTCTCTCTACTCGTAAAACTAGAACAAAATTCCAGAGCATTGATTTTAGCAAGAAAGGAAGCATTTTCATTTTCTAGCAAAGCAATCTTAGCAAGATGAAGACCATTTTCATATTCATATTAGATTATTATCATCATCATCAACAACAACTAAGCCTTGATCCCAACTATGTTGGGGTCGGCTACATGGATCCTTCTTATCCATTCATCTCTATCATGGGTCATATTCTGGTTGAGATGTAGAGATTCAAAATATCTCTTTATAATCTCTTCCCATGTTAATTTAGGTCTTCCTCTTCTTCTATTAATTGTGCTTGCCTCAATAGTATTTCTTTGTATAGGTGCATTAGTCGGTCTGCGTTGCACATGTCCATACCATTTGAGTCGGCCCTCGCACAACTTGTCCCCAATGCTCCCAAATGCTTGTTGGACAAAACCAATGTTGAATTCGTTTTTTATATACCTCTAGATTTAGTTAATAGCATTTCAATCAAGTAGGTCCATGGGTTTGTGCCTCCATTTAGCCATTAAGCACCCATGTCTAGCCTCCTTATTTTCTGTGGGTGATTGAGTTTTATAAGGTTTTTTTTCATCTAATTAGATGTAATCAGATGGTCATGGCTATTAATATATGTTGTATGTTATATATTTGCACACATATTAACCTTCATTATAGATTTCTCAATCATGTGTCCATTTTATGAAAAAAGGAAATACCCCACAAAGGAGTGTTGTGGTGGCAATCATATAATGGTAAGAAATAAGAGATATGGCATGAAGTGGTGGTTCACAACCCCTACCCCCACTAGGGTTGTGGATGTAAGGATCAATGCCTAGATCGGTCAAGTACAATAAAGGGATGGTGTCGCTTGGGCCTTCTAGGCGCAAGTGAATTCCATCGAGCCTTTCTTGAGCCGTTTGCACTGGAACTATGGTGAAAGGTGATGACTTTTCTTCCCTGAGTTGTGTTCATTCCAAGAGCAACAGAGTTGCCTCGAAACCAACTTACTCGATAGTACAATTTGTCTTCCTTGAGATGATTTTCTACACAACTTTTCTTGTGGTCTTCCCCTTTCTGGTTCTTGCCTCACCTTCTACTGACTTCATGTCCTATTTAGTGAAAGGCGGCATGGGTCTCCGGTCCCAGCGGCTGCCCTTGGCGGCTAAGGTTTTCCAACCCTAGTCTCTATTTCCTACTGTCATGTGCCCTCCTGGGAGTGAGCTCGGTGTTGACAAATGGAGAGTTTACTTGAGAGAGAGGGAGTAGGAGTTTGTTTGAGAGTGATAATATGATTTATGGAAGAGAGAATGTGTATGAGAGGGAAGAGAATATAAGAGATAGTGAGAGCAAGAGATTTTATATAAGAGTGATGAAACTGTATGAGAGAGAGATTTGATGAGACTATATGAGAGAGATTGCATGTGAGAGAAGTTGCATGAGAGAGAGAGAGTTTGTTGGGTGTTGTTTTCTGTAGTGGTTTTCCTATGATGGGAGGCGGGTTATATGCCATATCTCTTGGATTTTTAGAAAAAGGATAGGTGTGATGACCCAACAGCCGAATCACCACCAGTAATTATGTGGAATGACCATTAGCAGTGGATTAACGAAAATCACTAAAAATTTAAAACCATTTTACAAAGAGATCCATTGCCAAGAAACTCTTAAAGAAAGAACCAAAGCAATATATACATCATAGTTCACATTGTACATATATTGTACCATCTCATCTCGAGGATATCATATATCGATTGCTTTGCCCAAACATATATATAAGCAACATAAAACCTCATGGCATAGAAGCCAAAATCTCAGATCGTTTATAAAACAATTATGTACTAACTCCTAAAGACCTGAGAGTACAGAGATGACACATAGGACTTCTATCTACAAGACACGACCGATAGCACACTCAACCTGAGTTGTTAGTGTTGTCCCTATTGATGTTGTCCTTCCTCTACAGTACGGTCTCTACCTCCTCGTTTGCGTCCACCTAAAAATGTTGGGACCAACACAGTGAGACAAAAGTCCCCGCAAGAGATATAACTCTCCGCCAACAATGTTATTATCACAAGTATACAATATAAAACTTAGCAGAGGATCTTTTATAATAATAATCAAGATTAATCACTGTTTATAAGCATAATAAAGCAATATCATCTTTTAAAGTAATGCAACTGTCTAAGATAGAGCAATAAATCATCTATTCACTTTATAAGGAATACGAAGAACACATATAACTTTTATCCAATTAAGATGTATAAAAGTCATGTAACATCAACCAATGTTTCTATATTCAATCCTTAAGCAAATACGCTACGTGGTTGATTACATATTTATAATCACACTTATGCCCAGAGGAGATGAGGTATACCACTCATGCTCCAACCGACCACCACTTAGTTGAAATCAATACCATACAAGGTTAATAGAAGAGTCGGCTGCCAAGACCTCACCCATCTCGGTCAGTAAGAGACCACTAGCAGTGACATCATGTCAAACTGCAACTAGCTTGTCGGGGTATAGTGGCATCTTCGCTATAGAGCTACAACTGTAGCATGCACTCTCTTGGAGGAGATCACCCAGCAACCCCGATACATTTTCATTAGGGTGATTACACAGCAACCCTAGTATTCCTTAGGGAGACCGCACATCAATCCCTATCTAGACGTAAGGATATGTTCGTCCATCACCCACACATATTCAAAAATATGCACTCCGAGTTAAACTCGTTTCACCATTCAACAAATCCTGACACTGAATGGATCTATGGACAGGGAAACTACATGATAAGGTTCTACTTGATTAATTAGGTGCATTACAATATCTTT
Source organism: Alisma plantago-aquatica (assembly GCA_963693085.1). Taxonomy (NCBI): domain Eukaryota; kingdom Viridiplantae; phylum Streptophyta; class Magnoliopsida; order Alismatales; family Alismataceae; genus Alisma; species Alisma plantago-aquatica. The sequence continues at coordinate 124,182,166 of OY856415.1, read as the reverse complement.
TAGAATCAACCAAGTTATAAGAATTAATTATAACGGACGATGCTATAAAGAAAGTTGTAAAATATTTATCAAGTACTTTCATAATCTTTGGAACACATTGAATGCATAACACTCGAAATCTCATACCCTTATCACATTACTGGGAATTCTCATCCCTTAACATTATCATCATCATTATTGCTAGATTTGGGTATTCAAACCCTTAGTTCATCATTGAACATTGTCACCTCTTATCAAACATTGTGTGCTTACATTATATCAGGCAAGAGGTGTGTGCTTACACCATATCGAGCCAGAGGTGTTTCAACCCGATATCGGTTTGTGTCATGATGATGTCATCATCATCAAGCTCTATACTTTCCTTCCTTACTGTTCTAGTTCATGGACAAAAGTTCTATGAAACTATTAGAACTCATGGATTCATCAATTAATCAAGAAAACTCAAAATTAAAAGTAGATCATCAAGTATAGCAAGATTGAAGGTGAATAATAACATGATTAGGTTCAAGTTATATAACCCGCCTCAAGAACAACTTCAAAGATCCAAGCTCCAAAGCTTCACATTCCCAAGGCTGAAGATGAACTTATCAAATATCCAAGACTTGTCCACAACTCCTTTATATGCAAAGAATCCATAGATAAGAACTTGGTGAAGAAGAAAAGAAAGGAAGAATCACAACCCGAGATTCATGCTTCAACCAAGATTGAAGATGACCATGGCTTCACCTTAAGCTTGAGGCTCAAGGTCCTCCTTGCTCCTCTCCTTACTCCTCAACTACTATGCATGATATATAAGAGAAAGAGAGTTTTAGGATTTGAAAAGTTTCACTAGTAGGTGAAAGGAGTGGTATATATAATTGAGGCTCATGAGAGAGTGTATAAGAGGTGTCATCACCTTATACTACTAGGTGAAACATGTCCATGCATGGTTGACACGTGTCCATTCATGCACACATATTTATCTTGACATTCAAAACTCTTGAGGATAATCTAGGGATAAGATTTCGGCCATTAGTTATCCTGTTGAGCAAGATATTTCAACTCAACATCACTTTATTCACAAACCGATACAACTTTTCTAAGGAAACTTGTAAATTGATAAGCATCACCTTCTTGAGGTGTTTAACTCATCATGTCCTTTTCCAAGAGTTGAAAAAATGATATGGGACCTCCTCTATGGTTCCTTGGCTGATAGTCACTCCCATATGAGCTCTACAACTCAATACAACTCATCTATACAACTCTTCTTGGACTTTTCATCACCAAGAATATCATCACTCAAATATGATTCAAACATGGTGCCGCTTTATTTATCTCTCCTCTAGATGATGATAAGAGAGAGTAGGGACACTCTTGAGGTGGTAATTTGCATACCAACCCTACATTTTGGGTAAATTGTAAATTGCACCAAAACTGGTACACAAGGCTCAAGCATTATTCAAACAAGCTCCAACTTGGAACTTAGGATTTCCACAAGCCACCCCTTAGCATCATTCTCTATCTTATGATGCTAAAGCACTTGAAGCACATTCAAATGTGACATATTGCAATATGACCCCTCATCTTGGGTAAATTGCAATTTACACCCAAACTATCATATTATGCACAAACAACTTGCAAATAAGCTCAAACTTGAAAATTAAACTCTCCTTGAGTCTTAATTACTTTTAAAAATATTAAAAAAACTTTATGAATAACTTACTTTAGCAAAACTTCCAAGTTTATGCCATAACCCAGGTCAAGGATGCTACAATTATCAACCCCTAACAGGGACTTCGTCCCCAAAATCTCAAGAGAAAAGAGAAGGGTACTTCCTCCTCATTTCTTTCTCCAGCTCGCATGTGGCTTCTTCAACACCGTAGTGATGGCAGAGAACTTTTATAAGAACTATGCCTTTCTTTTTCAACTCCTTGATTCTTCTGTCAAGAATCATCATTGGACCTTCCACATAGGATATATCTTCATTCAATTCTACCTCTACAGGTTGCAATACCAACTCTGTATCAGGATGACACTTTCTCAGCATAGATATATGAAACACTGGATGTAGTGTATGTAGCTCAAGTGGAAACTCCAACCTATAGGCTACCTTTCCAATCTGTGTTGTAACTGGGTAAGGTCCCATAAATCTAGGAGCTAACCTACCCTTCTTCCCAAATCTGAGAACACCTTTTCAAGGAGAGACCTTGAGATACACTCTATATCCAACTTGAAATTCTAAATGTCTACAATGTTTATCGGCATATGACTTATGTCTATCCTGTGTAGCCTTCAACTGTTGTGTTACAACTCATTCCTAGCTTTGTTGATAATCCTAGAGATTTAAGATAATTTTAATGCTTTTCATGTGTTTGTTAGTAATATTTTATCTTGTGCTTTATATTAACTTTTGTAACCTTAAATACTTATTTTGGCAACTCATAATCATGACTTAAGCATACTATAAAGATCCGATTTGGAGTTAATATATCATTAACCCATACATGTTTGCAAGAAGATAGTTAATGACATTGGAGGAAATAATTAATAAATATTTTTTCACTGATAATTTTATCAAAACAATATTTTTTATTGTAGAGAATTCAATTATTAATCTAACGAAAAAAGAATGAACCAAATCAAAGTTAATATGAGAGAGTTATGCCCTTTTTACTAAACATATATTGAGCACCGCGACCGGCGATGCTAACACCATGATGCTACGTCGACACCATGACCTATGACGCTAGCACCATGACCATGACACTGCATCGATACCACGATCCGCGATGCTACGTCAACACCGCGACCGCCGCCGCCCAGGACAATCAATCGTAAAACGATCATATCTTGAACAATACTTATCCGTTTTGAACGAAATGAAGTGCGTTGGAATCGCGATTCGATCATCTATCATCCCAAATTAATTTATATATAAGAGGGCGACCTAGAAGGTGATTTATGTGGAAATATTTGGGGAAGAACGTGAAGAACTGCAGAAATCCAAAGGGGTTGCTATAGATTCGACTTGGTAAGTAGGTTTAACCCTTGATTCTTCCTTCTCTTCATTTTACCTTGGTCAACATCCCTAATCCAGAGATTTTAAGATTTGTCTTAACCTCTTATCTTATCTTCTACCTACAACATATGCTCTTTAGGACTGGGAAACACATTAAAAGGTTGTATTGAATGAGATCTTGAGGTTTAAAACTTGATCTTGACTTGTGTTAGCTAAAATCCGAGATTAGTTGGTGAAAAGCCTAAGATCAGTGATCTTGGGCAATGTCTGTGAGTAGATAATCATCTTTTAACCCTGATTTAAAGAATACCAATTCAAATAATAGTTTCCATTATTTGATTCTTGCTCTATGATATTGTGATGGTTTAAATAAATGTATGTGGTGAGTATTAGTAGTCGAAATGCTTGATTAATCATATTATTAGTGATGTATTACCATGTTGAAAATTGTCTTGTGAATTGTCGTGATTCAATAGGTGATGAATGTGTAAACTAAGGCACCAAAAAGACAGGTTGCCATAGTTCATGTTTAAAGAGTTGGAGTATGGTTGTGAATTATATGAAAATTATTTAAATGTGAGACACTTAATTGTTAGAAATAGGGTAATCATTAGCTACAATGATGATACCTATTATATTAAATAAACACCACTAGACATTAGATGCCATGGACACTATAGAATCCTCACATGATGAGGCCTGCGTTGTGGGGAGGAAATGGTTTCCTGACTAGAGGTAGTCCAGATCGAGGTAAGTCGGAGCGTACCAGTACAGTGCGGGGGTTTGACCAGTAGGGAAAACTCCTTATAGTTGTGTGGTACCCAACACCAACTGGGGATGTCGGTGGTACATGTGCTACATGTTGTAGTAATCAGTGGTTGGTAGGTCCACTGATGCACTTTAATCTTGAGGGCTTTGACTCACCGCCTGAGTACCCAGATTGAGAGGTGGAGGTTGAGATATCCAGCCACTCCCATTAGCCACCGAGAGGTAGACGTGCCGATACCAGCTATAGACATGGTATTGAGATTTAAGACTTAGGAACCCGAGCATGCTTCTAAGTCTTGTTGTAACATCCTTAATTTCATAGTTAATGTAAGCCTTTAATGTGAGGTTTTCTAGTAAGTGTATGCCAAGGGACATAATGAACCTAACCATGGCTAGGTATGTAAGTCATATGGTCAACAAATACACACATAATGGCTTAAATGTGTATGATTGTAGTCAAGTGTAGATGAATATGAATGAATAATTCATGTAAATGGCAATGTGACAAATATATAATATGATGACTTCAGTTACTGGTTTGAACTCTGACCAACTTAGGTCTCATTCTTAAGGAAGTAAAGTAATGTTGACCTAATGTATCATATAAAAGCTTATGTTGAGGGAATATTGATTCATGCTTTATTTCCATAACTAAAAATAGATAATGAACCTTTTGAGAGATCAGGGAATGGTTTGGGGGCCCTAGAACATTATTCAATTATGATTGAGCCAATTAAGATTCACATATGGGTCCTTGGAGTTCAAATTTGGGGATTAAGCATTTTGTGTTCATAATAATACTCAATATAATTTTGATAGATGGATAATTGATATATAAGATCAAGGGAGAAAACTTCGATTTTTTTATTTATCTAGTGGCCTAGGTGATTAAATTAGTAATTATCTGGATTTTATTTAAAAGATAGTTTTAGATTGTCTATCCAGTTAGATTCTACCTAGAATCTTGTTCATGTAAAGATGATGATAATATAATGTTTGTATCAAAATTTGGAATCATATGGAGCTATGAGTTAGGATATAAAAATATTTCTAGAAAGTGGACTTTTATGCAAAAGAAGAAAAAAAAGAGAAAAATATATATATATATAAAGCTGGTTCGTGATCCCTGTTCATCTGAAACAGGGACCCGAACAGAGTCTGGGGGAGAAGAGATCTCCTCACGAGATCTGGGGTTTTGATCCTATAAAAGACTTCTATATTTGAAGTCTAGGGTTAGACAAACCCAGATATAGGGTTTTGACTCGAAACAATGAGAAAGAGAGGAGATAAACAAGGAAGAGGGTTGGGTGGTGGCTTGGAGTATTCCTAATTGGGACTTCAACTCACAGCCCTGATTGAGCAGTTGTAGCACCTCCAATGATGGGCGGGACATAGAAAATCTCGAACCAGCACTTTCTCCGTGCTATCTTGGCCAGGGAGGCACCACCACACCGCCGGAATCGAGCCATGGCAGTCGGCCCAGAACAGAGTTGCGACGATCGCACACAACACATACATAATAAGGAGATGCTCCCTAGCTAAACGGGTCAAGAGGATATTGGGTACAAAGTGAGTATCTACGAGTAAGAGAGAAACATAAGAGAAGGGGAGATGCCCTCTAGGTCCTTTGGATTCCAAACCGACAGTTGATATTGATCCAAAAGAAGGTAACTTTCAAAATTCATATCTTTGCATAGGAAGCTCAGTTTTTAGCAAATAAGGTGTCTGTGAAAATCTTATGATGTCTAGTATCTTATAAAAATGGCCGCGAAGGGTTTTTCAGATGTTTGATAATTAGTATAATTCGAAATTCAAGATATAGGAGATTTCAATGTTTTGGATATTAAAAATAGGAAACGACTTCATAAATTCCTAAAAATTTAGTAATAACTATATATTGATGTGTTTAACATAATTTCAAAGCCTGATCATTTTGATATGAAGTTTGAAAAAGGTTTTTACTGTAAACCCTAATAAGGATATTTTGGGTATTTCACCCATGACTTGATCATAAAACGACCTGGTATTTTTATTCAGGACATTACTACACTGTATGATTATTGTTCTAGAGATTCGATGGATTTTCTTGTGTTATTATGTTAGTATGTACTTTTGGACCTAAGTGGTCATTATCTAGAATAATAGATGATTATCTTGAGACAATAAGTGATATATATGCCTAATTAAGTATGGTATTATTTATCTAAATGGTGTTTTAATTTGATTTCATAACAGTGTCAAGTAAGACTGACTATGTTTGAGATTTTCTTCTTATATGATCTATATGTTCATATTAGTGCATAAGAAGATTTATGTCTTATTTGAGTATAAAGATAATATTGATAATATAGTATGTGTTTTATTTTATTTAAACGGCAAGATCTTATGGTGATCATAGATTAAAGTTATGTTTAATAACCCTAAGTTGGTATATATAGTTAGGAAGATGGGATTTGAGATTTATAAATAGAAAGAGGGAACATAGGATTGGACTGATAAAACTATGATGATATCCAGGTAATTAAAATTATGGAACTTGGAATCGAGACTTCCTTATCGATACCATCTGTACAAGAGGTAAGTGGTTCGTGCCCATAAGTATTCATATTTTAAGTCACCATGTTTACAAGTACATTAAATAAGACTTTCATGATTTATGTGGTTCAATGTTGGAAGATTTTAATGTTAAGCTATGTGAATAATATTTTCCTCATGGTTCTATGATTATGTAAATTCTTATGCCCAAAATCCCATATAGAGATATGTTACCCACAATGTTTGTGATTCATGGGCCATGTCCATGAGTAAAATAACGAATCATATTTCGGCACAATTCATTAGAAATGATTTAAATTATTGAATAAGATTTCAATATAAGATAAGCAAGTAATATAGTCATATCTAGTTAATGATTTGGGATAACTTTGTATCGAGATTTTAAGTTCAAGTATGTTGTTAGGATTTATCATATACATAGATATAGCCATGTATTAAGATTTCAATTAGAATTATGTTTTCTTATATATAGAGATCCAAGAACTAAGTAGTTAATCAGATTCTATAAAATGAGTAATATCTTTAAGTTAAGTACAAGGTGAGAATACAAGACATGATACAATTTTCAAGATAAATGTACCGTTGGGATCAGAATGTGTTGTTAATTGATTTATGATGATAATATGAATTATGATGCATTAAGTTATGATTAAGTTTCAAGATAAGATTATATAAGATTGATATTTTAGGGTTTAAGTTGTAAGGTGTGGGCTCATATGTAAATATTAAAATTCCGGATAAGATCGGATTTAATAAGATCTTATAAAGGTTAAATCATCTTGTCAGAATTCATGTCTTTAAATACTTTGTACTTAAACTACTTTCATAAAGTTGACTTAAGGTACTTTGTATGCTTAGTCTTTCTATATGTAATTCAGATCCTATTCCTAAGCCTCTAGACTCAGTTGTCATATAATTATTATCAATGAGGTCATTCTAATAAATCAGAGTTTCAAACTAAGATATATCTAGATAATAAGAACACCTTATTTAGATTTAGACTTAGACTACTCATTGTGTGAGTAGACAAATACTAAATAAAGATACATGATAAGGGTTTTAGACCCAATCTCAATTATGAAGTGATTGAGATCCATATTCTCATTTAGTAAAAAGTTTAGTTCATAATTTAAGAGCAGAGATTCATATTTAGATTCAGAGTTCAGTACATGTTTAGTACTCAATATTCAGTTTCAGACAAGTTTAGATTCAGAATTTAGTAAGCTTAGACTTAAGATAATTAATTGAGAACCTTCACATAATACATTATATGATAAGTCCTCATTCAGAGAGTCCCGAGATGATTCAGAGACATATGTTGCCAATTCAGAGGAGTGTTTACTCCATTTCATAGGGCACGTTGTGCCAACAGAGGGTGTGTTACACCATAGAGGAAACTTCAGTGTCAACAGAGGAGGACTTATTGTATAATGGTGGCCACAATCAGATAAAAACATAAGTAAAAGATATCTTAGTTTAGAGCATGCCCATAATCTCATCCATGAGTATAATGAGAGGATATCAGATAAAATAAGTATTGTTGACTCAAGGTCAATTAGGTCAATGGACTCATGTCTAAATTGACTAAACCCGTATTTTGATGATGACTAACCATTCCACATATTGGTGTCTAATGCTTCTACTTGAGTGTTTTTAGATTAGGTATAGACACACTCCAAATGACCTAACTTGCGCATATCAAATTGGAGAAAAGACAAGTCAAAGTCAATACAAGTGCACGTTTTTATAATATGATGTAAATCCATTAGAATCATGTTGTAAATCACTTGTAATGATTGTATGACTTGTAATTAAGCTTGGAAAAAATCAGGAGCACTTAGATCGAATGTTTAAGCACTCAAAAGCCATTTTCCAAAATTCACATCAGATTGTTCCTCGGTCGAGTTGTCAATACACAAAACTCAACCGATCCTGATTGGATCTTGAAAATGACTTTTGATCGGTTGATGGAGTACCTGACCAATTCAATTTTCATTGGTTGGTCGAGTTTCCCCAGGACAAACTCGACCGATAGTCTGAATATCAGCTTTGTCTTTTACTCTATCAGTCGAGTTATCTTTATAAAAACTCGACCGATTGCACTGTACAGAAAAGTGCAGAAAAGTGCTTCTAGTCATTGTGGAGTTGCAACAAGTGAAAATATATCTGTTGCAAGCCACAAAATAGCTAGTTTTCATTCTCAAGTGTTCCCAAAGGCTAAGAGGCATCCCCAACTATAAATAGGACCCATTGGGCTTCATTCCAAGGTTGAGCATTCAATGCAAAACTCTATGTGAGGTTCCTATTCTATAGTTAAGTGCTTCCTACAACCTCCTCTCTCTCTAAGCTTAATCACTTGCTACATTTGTTAGAGTGAGTAGGAAATCTATAAGAGAGCTAGTCCTACATGTATATCTTGTGAGGCTCTCACTTCCACCACCTCCTTATCTCTCATTTCGACCATGAAGATGAAGGCTCTCTCTCTTGGATAAGAGAGGTGAAGAAGAATAAGGGAAGGAGTCCCTTGGTGAAGATCAAGGATGAAGACTTAGAGCAAGAGTGGGTAAGCCCTTGGTGAAGGCAGAAGACTCCTTGCTCAAGTGGGTAAGTCCTTGGTGGAAGCTTCTCCGAGTGAAGGTGAAGTCAAAGTCAAAGGCGAAAGATCTAATAATAGTGGGTAATCCCTGCAAGGCTGAAAACTTGTACAAGAGTAGGTAAGTCCTTGGAAGAAGGCAGAAGACTCCTTGCAAAGTGGGTAAGTCCTTGGTAAGGTTGAAGACTCATTGTATTGGATAGGTAAGTCCTTTGGTGGTCATGTATTGTATCTCTTATAATGAATATAATGAAGATGCAAGATTAAGAAATCCTAGAGGTTGAGCTCTCTAGGTAGTGGGCTGACTCACTTCTAGTTTGAAGTGTGGAACCACTCTAAATAGCTTGTCAATTGGTGTATGTTCAATCTCTCTCCCTTGCTATTCATGTTTTAGTTGTACTCAAACTTCCTATTTAGGAACCTTATTTTGTGATATATCTTGAAGGTCTAATAATTTTTTTTAAGTGCATTCAGCTCTATTCACCCCCCTCTAGAGCATCTAATCACCCATATAGGATCCAACAATTGGTATCAGAGCGGGCTTCTCCAAGCATACTTCAACAAGTAGAAGATGGGTGACTACCAAGGAGGGAGATACTTGATCATCCTACCAATCTTTGATGGGAGCAATTTCCTCTATTGGAGAAGAAGACTTCAATTCTACATCTAAGGATCAAGTCTTGAGATGTGGCAAATGGTGAACAACCCATACAATCTACCAAAGACAAAGATTGAAGAATTGGATGATGCTACCTTGAAGAAAGCAACCTTGAATGCTAGAGCCATGCACATCCTCTATGCCTCCATGACCTCCATCGAGTTCAACCGGATTTCTTCATGTGAAATAGCCTATGAGGTATGGAGAAAGCTATGCATCACCTATGAGGAGACAAATCAAGTGAAGGAAAGCAAAGTCTACATGCTCAAAGGGCTACTTGAGAACATCAAGATGGGAAAGGAGGAAAGCATAGCCGACATGTACTCAAGGTTCAACACCATTGTGAATGGTCTTGCCATTATAGGTCATCCTATGTCTAGTGGAGAGATCAACTCAAAGATCCTTAGAACTCTTCACAAGAGGTGGGAACCCAATGTGACTTCCATTGAAGAACCATTGTTTGATCTTAGATTGCATCTTGATAGTCATTACGTATTATAACTTTGTAATGCATACATTGTTGTGCAAATTGATGACATTTTTATTTGACTTGTATTATGCTCTAATTGAGTAGGTTTTTGATAAAATGTTAAAACGTATCCCAAGAAAAACCTATACATAGACTCACTATCTGTAATACTCTAATCCATTGTACCTAGTATGATATTCAGAACCTCGGAATCATGGATATTCCTAAATAGGTGACATACTCGTACTAGACAAGTATTCAATACTAGTACTCCTTGGAAACGCCTAGACCAATATTGGATACTTCTCCCGACTTATCCATTTTTTTTAGCTGGATACGTTGTGGATACTGCATGGATGCTTGGCGGATTACGGCTTGGCCCATATATATACAAAGATGCATACACAAATCTGACTTTACTTGTCGATATGTGCCTATTGTTACTGTTAGTTTTATATTCATTAAATTTTCATTTCTTGGCTCTCAAATAAAACTCGAGAGTTTTTGGGATACCATGAAATAAATGCATATGATAATTATGGATATATACAAATATTGTTCTATAGACCAAGTTGACATTCTAACAAAAATGATGTTAGTTTGCGACTTATTGTTACTTCTTGTCAGTAACTTATTGTTGATTCCAAATCCTTAAGACCATTCTAGTAACTTTATCTTAGTTCTAAAACTTTCTATAACTCTTTGGATGCAAATTAAAATGTAGAAGATGAAACCTTCAAAAAAATCATGTTGAATGTTAACTATAAAATATAAATCAATTAATGCACTGATTTATATACCCAATTTTTATCAAATAGAGTATTGATAATATGTATGGCCAATGGTCATATTATGTTGATGAAATCATTTCGTTAAGAGTTGTGTTAGGATTTTGATCCATGATGATGCTAATTCAATTTCTCATATTATATTGCTAAGAATATATATCATAGTCTCTTTTGTCAAAATTTCACATCTTAATGCCGCCTTGTTCTTAGGGTTTATTTCATGTGTGTCATATAGCCCAAATCCTTGAATTGTATCTTTGTTTCTACCGTATGGTATCAAATTTCCAATCTGCGTTAATCTTTCTATTTCTTCTCTGACATGTATCTCTTTTATGAAAAGACACGTCTTCAATGTAGTGTAACAATCATGCACCTCTGTAACTATATGTGATTATATCATGAAAATCATGAAAGGATGGCTGTAGTAAAAGTTGTTGCAACTATATTAACAAAGATTGTAGGGGATCATGACTAGGGGGGAAATTGTATCCGCTGTCATAGTTGTACCATATATTGGTATATATAAAATTTCAAAATAAATAGTATTTTTACTATATCCACTGGCGTACATGTATCCGTTATTTTCAAAAAAAATTATCTTGTGTAGGTACGTGTATTTGTATGTGTGTTATAGATATCTGTGCTTCATAGTTTAGAACTTATTGGAGATCAAGATTTATCATAGATTGGCTTATGAGATATTGTGTATATGACTATATGTTGGTTGTCCTATACTAACATGGAAGAGAAAAAATGAATAAGTGGTTGTACAATCAATCTATGAATTTGAATAGAAGGCAACATTGCATGCAAGGCCCTGTTTGGTAGGGTGTAATAGGGTTGCAAATTGTGTTTTAAAGACCAATTTGTTACAAACATTATAGTAGAAGCTGCAATGATATTATTTGGTTTAGGTGAAAATTGAATTCAATGGGTTTGTTTGCATTTGTTGGTTAGGCCTTGTAGAAGGGAAAAAGAGTCCATGCATCAAGTGGGAATAACACGACGTGACTGCTTAATAGCAGAATCAAATGGTTCTTCCTATGTACATGATGTGTGATGGAATGACATGAACTGTCCATCGTTTGTGCTGTTGGAGTAGTAGGTAGACAGGTGCAGGAAAGTTGAAAGAAGAAGGGCCCCACTGAGGAACCTGCCAACTGCACCGTACCACGCCCAAAAAGGGTGCAGTACAAATGCTCTATTTTTAGCGGCTCGGGCGAAGATAGCTGGAAAATGAGTTTTGGGAACTTCACTGCTCTACGTCCTACCAAACATATATTTTTTTTCAAAATCTGATCATTCATTTGTTAGAAAAATAAACACCATTGTACCAAATAGGGCCTTATTGTAATTGTATTGTAGGCATTATGTTGCCCAATCTGGTAAAACTAGTGTGTAACATTATGTAATCTTATGTACCAAGCACATAGGTGGATTATCCCTACATAAGAGGTATTCTTAAGTAAAAGAAAAAATGTCCATACTAGAGCCGATGGTTAATCAAGATTGTTAGCATACTTATTGAGGCAAAAAGGTGTGCCAATGCGCTATGATGTACACATGTTTTTATGATTTTTATAATCAAATTTCCTTTCATAAACATATATATCATATTTATGTCTATGAAAATACATGAATTTATAGGTAGCCCACTAATATAAGTATGATTTATGGTAAGAGAACATAATTATATTGTTTTTGATATCAAGGAACTTCTCCCATGTAAGGCCACTTTGGATCCACCCCATGATCCCAACAGAGTAAACCAATTACATCTTATGGTAAGAGAGCATAAACAATTACATTTATAATAACAACTTATAATATTGCCATAATAAGAGAGTATTACTAAACAATGTAAGAGAGACATGATTAATAAACAAATAGAGATTTTTTAGCAAAGTAATGACTATTTTGATAACATAATCCGTATAAACAGAAATCTAATAGGAGATGGAAAGGGATAAAACATGAAAAATTAGGAATGTGTAGTAAGAGAAATAATTCTAAAAGATATGCTAATTGGAACATAACATAGGCAAGAATATATGTTTTAAGTATTAGGACAAGAAAATAGACCACGAAAAGTCATTAATACGCCGTATGATCGCAAAAATGACTCAAGGCAGCAAATTACGCAAGCCATGGGGCAAGGTGACCCCCTCCTCTAGGCGCCTTTCCATCTAAGATAGTAATGTAATGTATATTATGATAACATAGCCCCTAAAATACAAAGTGAGCTGAAGCCAGCGAGGCACAAAGCATGAAAAATTAGGATGCACATATTACAAGAAACAATTCTAATAGAACATGTGTAACATTGACAAGATATATGTTTAAGCATCAAGACAAAAAACTAGACCATCATAAGTCATTGATATGCCATATGATCCACTAAGGCAAATTTTGGTAAGTCGTTGATGGCAATCAGGTCGGGTCATATTGGGTTCTGACCCATAAATTGAAGTTTGGGTTTAATTTGGGTCCTAAATCAGGTTGATACTACAAGATATATAATGTGTGCAGAATTATGGCATATTTGATCTTAATTATCTTTATGAAGCATGCCAAAAATGTTATAAAGTACCAAGTATTTGACATATTTAATAAAATTCGTCTAAAAGCACATTTTGGGTTATTTCATGTTGTTGTAGAGTTAAATAGGTCAAATTTGAGTTATTAAGTCCCTACAAACTAAAATGTGTACTCATAATTGGATTTTACTTTGGAATTGAATGAGTCTTTTCAGGTTTGATTTAGGTTATTTCACGTCAAAATTTTGGGTCGGATCAGATCAGTCTGAGATTGCAACCGTAGGGGTGGGCATAGTGCCCCTCCATCCACCCCCCACAAAACACCTCTAGTGCCTTTCTGCCTAGGCTCGTGCCTTTACAAGTATGGTTCTTAGGATCAGACTGAAGCAATTCGTTCAACCCTTTGCACCTATACTAGTGAGGGGATCGAGTAGGATCAGCTCCTATGCCCATTTTTCTTTGAAAACCCAACCAAAATCCCGATCAAATTGGAGGGCACCAATTTGCAAAAATCTATTTATATGCTCTTAAAAAAATTATATATCAGGTTTTTTGTATACACTGGGGTTCATGGTTTATAGTGTCGGTTTCGACACCATTTCTGATGATCCAGAAACGGAATTTTACATAATAAAACGACCAGAATTTTGATATTTTCACTCATTGAGACAAGATTTCGGCGACCAAATAAAGGAATTAAGTCATGATTCTACCATGATGGTCTACATACATAAATACAACTATTTATTCAATAGCATTATAAGTTGGTATGGGTGGGCGGGCTCCAACATGTGTGTGTGAAATGATACAAATTATTTCCATGGGAAGCTACCAAAAAGAAAATATAGGATGGGAATTTCGATTATTCTCTCTCTCTCTCTCTCTCTCTCTATATATATATATATATATAAGATACAATATGTTCTTGGATATATATATATATATATATATATATATAAGATACAACATGTTCTTGGATATATATAGGGTATTCACTTGTTGCCCGCGCGGGTAGTGAGTCTTTGATACTTGTGGCTTGAGTAGGCAGTGGCACATATGGTAAATATTAAATTGTTGGTTAATTTTCAATTGAGCGGTGGCATTCATGGTAAAAAGTAAAGTACCGATTACGTTTTAAGCTGACGGTGGCAGATATTGTAAATAGTAAAATGGCAAAATCCACACATGAACCGGATGGCCCACACATATTTTTAAATTCTAAAATGTAATCCATATATTATTGGTCAATTAACCATATGTGAGAGTTTGAATCTGGACTCCATAACTCTCACCTCTTGTCTATCTAATCATGATAAGAAATTTCGGAAAATGTCAACGTGTAGGAACACTTTTAATTCATATTATTTTATTTTCCTTCTAAACATGTGCAATCAGCCTTTTCTGATGTTCTACGATTTTTGTCGGTATTTTACAAAATATCTACCGTCATTACTATTTGTTCATATTTATTACAGTATGTCTAACCACGTTACATTTTGTTACTACATACAAAAATTTTACAAACTCACTTGTAGTTTCAATTTAAATTGTATGTACAAGATATATGATTTGTCAATGCAAGCTACATATTATAGTATACATAACCACATTATATTTTGTTAAATATAATGTTTTAAATCTTGATTATAGTATACATAATCACATTATATTTTTCAATGCAAGATATATGATTTGTCAATGCAAGCTACATATTATAGTATACATAACCACATATTTGTCAATGTATTAAATCGAATTAGGGTTTCAATTAGGCTTAAATCTTGATTATTTTAATATCAAGATTCTCTCTCCTCCAACTTGATTCAGATGAGGTGCCCCTCTTATTTTCTTTGCTCTAAATGATGTCAAGAAATATTAGGGACCTTATTGAAGTGGTAATTTGCATATTGAACCCTAGGTTTTGGGTAAATTGCACATTACACTAAAATTAGGTTTTAATGCACAAACATTGTCCAATAAGCTCTATCTTGGTGCCCAAGCTTATGGAAACCATACCACTACATCATATTAATTATTATGATGTCTCAACATCAGAGGAACATATTATTATGTAACATTTGCAAGTTAACCCCTTAACTTGGGTAATTTGCTCATTAGTCCAAAACAAACAAAACATTGATTTTAACAATGTTCAAAAAGGACTAGAATTGCAACATAAGTTCCTCTTGAGCCCTAATTACTTTTCACAAGATAAGATTAAGCATATAATCATCTTTATTAATCAAAACATCTAGGGTTAAAGTATAACCCAGGTCAGGGATGTTACAGTTGACTCTTGCCTTTTACAATGTGATTGTCCATATTAATATGAGTATTCATATTGCAAAATTGTCTCCTACATTACGTTCGGCTCTTTCCTATTATAATGTGACTGACCATATTACATATGACACTTGCTTATTACAATATGACTATCCATATTACAAAACTATCACCTACATTATGGTTGGCTCTTGCCTATTACAATGTGACTGTCCACATTACAAATTACACTTGCTTATTACAATATGACTATCCATATTACAAAACTGTCACCTACATTACGGTTGGCACTTGCCTATTATAATGTGACTGTCCATATTACATATGACACTTACTTATTACACTATGACTATCCATATTACAAAACTATCATCTACATTGCAGTTGGCTCTTGTCTATTACAATGTGATCGTCCATATTACATATGACACTTTCTTATTATAGTACAAATTACCAAAATTGAGCGTATACATAAATACACCAATAACCATTGCCAAGAAGAAGAAGAAGAAATATATAGTTATCCAATATATAGATAATCTCTCTAACTAAAACTATAACATACATGAAAAAATTTATAATGAGAAGGAGCATTTTGTAATTTGAATTGAAAATTTGTAATTTGAATACAAATTTATAATGAGAAGGAGCATTTTGTAATAGAAAGGAATGTTATGTAATTTGAATAGAAAATTTGTAATGAGAATGAGAAAAATGTAACCAAGGATGATGTCTTGTAATACAACGTACTTGTATCACATGTTGTATTCATATTATGTAGACTCTGATCCATACGTGTAATCAACTAAAAAATAGCAATTGCTATGTATGGAAGTAGTAGGTTGTTGGGGTTTTATTTATACTTCCATCCACATTAATTACATTTGATGCTGCTATAAATATAACTTTATACATCCTAACTTGCCAAACCACAATGCAAATGAATCAGGAACAAATGAATTGGAAGTTTGTTATTTACAAAAGCTGCCACCGCTACTTAGTCAAGGCTAGAATAGTTGGTTACCCGCGCGTGCAGCCAAGATAAACCCATATATATATATATATATATATATATATATATATATATATATATATATATATATATATATATATATATATATATATATATATATATATATATATATATATATATATACAGAGAGAGAGAGAATAAGTCAGGCTAGTGTACACTCGAGTGTACCGGAGGCACTGTACACCTCAGTCATTTTTAAAGATGTGGTAATTCTTTGGAAAGTCTAAACCGTTGATCTTCTTAAATAAATTAAAAACATACTATATAATAAATTTCAGCTCATTTGGACAGTTATAGGTCGTTCATCTAAAGGAGTCAAAAATCATGCATTTCAAATTAGTTTTGTACGTCGATTTTGTTGTCCTTGGGTGAGTGACTTATACTCATCCAAATGAGCTCAAATTTTGTATGTGGCATATTATTATTGTAACTATGAAGATCAATAGATTACATTTTAGAAAAACATAGTCTAGATAGGAAAACACCATTGGGGTGTACAACATGATCTATACGCTCGAGTGTATTCTAGCCTGACTCTCTCTCTCTCTATATATATATAGAGAGAGAGAGAGAGAGAGATAGAGAGAGAGAGTCATGCTAGAATACACTCGAGTGTACGGATCGCACAAATACACTCAAGTGTGTTTGCATATCAAGACTATTTTTTGAAAAATGTAAACCGTTGATCTTCACCGACATAATATAACTAGGCTACATATAAATTTTGAGCCCATTTGGATGAGCGTAAGTCACTCATCCAAGGGCAACAAAATCGAGGCGCGAAACTAATTTGAAATGCATAATTTTTACAGTCTTCATAACATGAGCTATACATATGCTCAAATTTTGCGTATGAGTTGTTCACGAGATGTTTAATAAGATCAATGGATTAGATTTTCAAAAAAATATTGCATCATGAAAAACTACTTGAGTGTATTCCACTCCAGATCCACTCAAGTGTATTCTAGCCTGACTATATATATATATACATATATATATATATATATATATATATATATATATATAGAGAGAGAGAGAGAGAGAGAGAGAGAGAGAGAGAGTCAGGCTAGTGTACACTTGAGTGTACCGGAGGCACCGTACACCTCTGTCATTTTTAAAGATGCAGTAACTTTTTGAAAATTCTAAATCATTGATATTCTTAAATATCTTAAGAACATACTATATAATAAATTTTAGATCATTTGGATACTTATAGGTTGTGCATCTAAAGGATGCAAGAATCATGCATTTCAAATTAGTTTTGTGCTTCGATTTTTTTTGTCCTTGGATGAGTGACTTACACTCATCCAAATGAGCTCAAATTTTGTATGTGGCCTATTACTATTGTAACCATGAAGATCAATGGATTGGATTTTGGAAAGACAAGGTTTAGATAGGAAAACACCATTGAGGTGTACGGCGTAATCTGTACACTCGAGTGTATTCTAGCTTTGACTATATATATAGAGAGAGAGAGAGTCAGGCTAGAATACACTCGAGTGTATAGATTACGCCGTACACCTCGATGGTGTTTGTCTGGACCTTGTTTTTCCAAAATCGAATCGATGGATCTTAATGGTTACAATAATAATAGGCCACATACAAAAATTGAGCTCATTTGGATGAGTATAAGTCACTCATCAAAGTACCAGAAAATCGATGCACAAAACTAATTTGAAATGCATGATTCTTGCCTCCTTTAGATGCACGACTTATAAGTATCCAAATGAGCTAAAATTTATTATATAGTATGTTCTTAAGATATTTAAGAAGATCAACGGTTTAGAATTTTCAAAAAGTTGCTGCATCTTTAAAAATGACTGAGGTGTACCGTGCTTCCGGTACACTCGAGTATACTCTAGCCTGACTATATATATATATATATATATATATATATATATATATATATATATATATATATATATATATATATATATATATATATATATATATATGGAAATGATCGAGTGAGAAACATATCTGGTGAGAGTATGAGAGGCATTTGAATAACTCTCCACATAGATAAATTTTTCATAATCCAACCGTACAGATTACAAGTATACCTTAATATCTACTTTCCTATAAAATTTTATAACCATCCAATTTGTAGATCATTCACAACAACCAAATAGTTTTCGACGCTCTATATTGAATTTCAGGCTGACCGTTGGATGTAAAAAATGCATATTGTACATATGAACATGTAAACAATATCTAATTGCAATGCTTTTTTGTAACAAGGTAAATGAAATGATGATTTTTCCATCTATACGGTTGGATTTTAAAAAATAGTTACTATTTTGTAGTCATTCAAATGCCTCTCATGCTCTCACCGTAGGATGTTTCTCACTGGATCGCTACCCTATATATATATACACGTGTCAAATGCATTATATAGTTCATTCAATTAAGTGCATGTGTGTCTCCCACCTTTTTTTAGAATTTTTATATGAAATTACATATCAGAAATTTTGACAATTGGGACCTGGATTGGGACGTCAATTTCAATCTCGTAGCTGTTGAAACCAAAACTTTGATAAAAAATCACAATTTCAAATGAAATTGTAATCCATGGTGGGTTTCCAGTTGCTTGTAATCGTCTATAATTGTGGAACTGTAACATTTAATTGAGAAGAAAAAAAACTCATAATATAAGCAACTTCTGTGATGTCATTGATTGAAGTGGTTAAAACCCTAGTTGGTACGCTTAATTGCTAACCCATAGATGGACACCCACATTGTTTATAGTCTTGCTTGAGGGAGGTTTCTAAAAGTCTTAAAGTGTGGATGTGTATATTTCCTATTAGTCCCAGATATTAATGTAATTTCATTGTTTTCTGGTGAATGCAGCCATGCTTCCTAGAAGTTCTGTTTCCAAGATCTTGCTGCCCCCTCTTCTGCCAAAATAAACATAAGCTAAAGGAATTTCAGTTAACCTAAATTCCTCTTACCATCTCTTTACTTATGTGTACTTCTGCAACTATCATATATGCTCAAAATCAGGAAACCAAAAATGAGCAAGGGATCATTATAGGAACCACAGTCTAGAGTCTACACAAATACGTTATATTCTTATTTAGATCAGAAAAAATGTAGTTGTGTAGATTGTTGTCATTGTGGTACATAATGAATCAAGAAGAAGAAACATGGTATATGTCTAGAGGTTACATCAGATAATGCAATCCATGAATTCCACACAAGACCATTTCCCAGAACACACAACAGCAAGAAAGTGGATCCCTTCTATACATTCCAAGTGAACACATTCAGCATTTTCTGAAAACTTGGCATGGCAGATATAACTTATATACAACAATCCTTTTGGAGGGTGTTTTATCATGGTATACCAATTGGACACGGCAAGATCTGCCGGAACGTTATTGGGCATGTTAGAGATGCATTTGAATAGCAGATGTATCTCTTCAAAGTTCTCTGGTAATTCTTCATAGCCTTTTCTCTGATATTTTTTTGTGGTCTTCATTAGCAGAAACGACGAATTGTAGTCTTACTATGTGGCCCCAAGTTGGAAATAAATCTGCATCACCAATCAAGCTTCATAAGGGAGTAGTAAATCCAATTCAACATAAAATGTGGAGCTTCATGTGATGGGACCAGTTCAAGAAGACCTGATAAAAAAATAGATATTTTTGTAGAATATACCCATCAACCAGCGACCACAAGCATCACAGAGCAGCCTAGCATCAGCCATGCCATCTTTTACAAAATCTACCATCTCTGTAGGGGTTGATTTATTATGTACAAGGTGGATTCTCCAATTTTCTTTGGCTCTGGTAGAAGTTGATATCAAATGTGAGTCCAAGAATTCTTTTAGAATCAGTGAACATCTTGGTTGCTGACGTGACTTGATCATGTACTAGTTAGATGCACATTCTAGAATGATTGATCCTGGCTCTCCGTATAGTTCATTGAGATAAGGATAAAGTGTCATCCAAATTTGCATCTACATAATCATCTTTGCAATTTGTACTACTATTATGATCCCTTCTAGAGTGCTCCCTCCAAAGGAAAAAAATGTAACGTCTGGAGGGACATATATCCGCACATGTTTTGCTTCATATCAGTCCTAATTTTAAACGCTGTGGGTGTCATCTTCCATTGAAAAAAAGGCGGGTACAGGTTTTGGAGTCCTCGGCGTTTCTACCAAACTTTGGATAGTTCAGACATATCCCAACTCTTATACCATTTTCAAGCAACATCAAAGTGAATTCTTCTTTCATTCCCTGGTCAATGAAATCATCGGTAACTTTAGCAGAATAAGGACTGGTATGGATCTGATTTGCTCAAATGAACAACATCTCCCTTGGTATTCAAAAGGCCAAGGTTCCACTCCCTGTTTTTGTCACACAAAGTCTGCAACATCAAGGATAAATTACCAACAACTAAATGAATGTAGAAGCTGGAAATTTCGATATGCATCATTGAGTTAATCACACACGCATAGTTTTGGTTGCTCTATTATCAATAAATTTGCAAAAAAGATCAGTCCTCTGATTTAAATATCAAAGATTTAAGATGATCACTTTTCAAGTTGTTCAACGAACTTGTCAAAGCAACTTGGATGCTTCAGGCACGAAGTCACCTTGGATTTTTGTGTTTTATTATGTTTTTCAATGTGTGAGTATGTCTAGTAAAACAAGTATCTCTTGTTGACTATATGGTTGATACAAATCCACTGTGCATCAATAATGAACCAATATTGCTTTGAGCTTACATGACTGCATCAATAAAAACATACAAGCTACTAACTACATATTTAATATGTTTTTTGTTGAATACTTGAATATCACAGAATTATGACTATCTATAGTCATACTTTAGTAATTGACAAGATTAATGTCTGCTCAGGTATGGTAGGAGCTATATGTCATATTGGCACTGAGCATTAGATAATTTCATTGCATCATAAAAATTATCTTTTAAATTAAAAAAAATGGGAACACAAAAAATATATCAAGAACTTTCTTAAGAATCAACATCAACTATATGCATGAAAACATATAATAATGATACTAAGTGTTCGATACCAATATTACTTAAAAAAATAAAAATGCATCCCCTGAAAGTCTCTTCCCAAGGATTCTCAAGGCATTTAAAAATGATTGCCTAGATGCTCTTTTTGCACTTTCAAGGGGGCAACTCTGAATGAGAATATGACCCGAACGGTAAAGAGCATTAATGTAGTTGAAATCCGACATGGTTGGGAATGATGTTTTAGATGATGATAATAAAGGGGGAAACCAACCTTGAAACAAAACAAGGTGGGATTCCATCTGCAACGAGTAATTTTCAGCAATCTTGCCTACCTTATCCTTTGTGTCATTAAACATTATCTTTTGTGTCTTCTATTTGTCTTAAGCTTCCTGATTCCTAGCTCACCATAGTCAGAAACTGTCAGCCATTAGCTAGCTGATCAGAACAAAGTGTTGATGTCACTCTTCTATCTTTTCAGTTAAGGGTGTGAAAACAATGCTTCTAAGTCAAACAAACATAAATTTTTGCAAGTATCTGGCTTGGACTCCCTAACCTCTACCAGAATCTTTAATTTTCATTCTAAAGATGATGCAGCCATACCTTGTATACGTTCTGCAGTGTACATTCTATTAACATAGAACTATATAGATGAATAGATGGATCTCAACTCACAAATTCAACAAGGACATCACAGAAGTTCTCTAGTCTCCCTTTTGATTGGAAAACTTTTCCAGCAGTGTCGACTTTCTAAAAGCACGGACACAGTTCTAGGCAGGGACACAGACACATCAATTTCAATTTGAAACTGTGGCACGAGCAAAAGATGTACATGATTGTAATCAGAAATTACATAAGGATATGCAGTATGCCAAAAAAAATCCATGAGTCACTAAAATGCAAATATAGTAATGGGTCATTTTAATTCTATTGAAGATGTTAGACTTGCTGATTGGGTTGTTTTTTCCTATTTTCGAGCTATCATACATGTATTATAATAAACCAAAACCTAAAACAAAGGTTATAAAACGGTGTTTTTTTGTCGTTATATGTTCTCTTATTGTACATCCTGGCGATGTAGCAGGACATCCTGCAAATCCAGCCCATCAGCAAGCTTACATCCCCCATGATAGCATGGTTGGATCTATTAGCCACACTAGTCAACTTGGGTGCTTTAATTGATTGTAGGGGCCTGATATTTATTTTTGAGGACTTTAAGTTGCAAATATTATTACTTTATTGGTGTTTTACTTTGAGTTAGGGTTTAATTAGGATATTTGTTGCTAATAAATGCAAGAAATGCACTAATAGAGTCAAACAAGCTAATATATTGTTTTAGCAATATTGCAAGCCTAAATCAATATGTACCTCTACCTTTTCTAGTTTTACATCTTCAAACTTTTTTGAGTTTAAACTGTTTAAACTAAAAATTATGGAATATAATTTAAATAATCAGGGAATATGTTGTTAACTCATCTAAAGTAATATGGTTGTCTGAAAAAAAAAGTAATATGGTATTGAGCCTCATTCAAGTATGCATGCATACGCAAGGTAAGGCATATTTCAATTATATCCCTTACATTACAGAACTAAGAATTATATGATAAAAGGAAAAAAATGTTGTCAGACTACAACAAGAATGTTTTTTACAAAAAGTTGTCAATTTTGGATTACATTGTTGAATGTTACATTTTCGTCCACTACTAGTTGATATAACCATTTAGTATAGCATCTCTATGATTATTACATTATTACGAGAAATGTGCAATAAATTTGAAAGATATAGAGAAAAAGTAGAACGAGTAGTAGGATTGTGTAATTACTTTATAGATCTATGAGTTTAAGTTCAAGATCTATGAATAATTTATTTGATATGTACATCTAAAGGTAGATCTAAGGTTAAAGATAACTTTTATCAATTCATCATGTATTATTGTAAAGAAAATTTTTTTTCCGGTGAGGAAGATGGATATGATATGAAAAGGTTGCTAGTGAAGAGATACCTCGAAGAAAGTTGATTCCTAACAGTTCGAGGAGCAGCCCCAACATCCCATTTCTACCTCCTTTCCAACCACAAAAATCAGCACATAGATTTTGATATGTCGGGTAATCCCTAAGTAACATGAGCGAGGCTTTCACACAAGTTGTACCACTTTGAAGCATCATGTGCATTTCATTCTGAGAAAGCCAGACCCCAGGTAAGCATGTATCCACGCCATGCCCCGTCGTTATCGGAATTTCAGTCAAAATGACAATATTTCAACCGAAATTCAATCATGTTTAATAGTTGTATGGAATAGAAGTCAGTAGTAATTATTAGGCAGATCATAGCCGACATTTTTTTTTGTTGCATGTGAGGAATAACAACAATAATGGAAGGACTCTAAACATGTTTGTGCAAAATTGCTTTTACATTAAATAAGACATGTAAATCAGTTTGTTAGCAAAATGTGTTTCTTCCGAAATCAAATTTCCTTACAATCTCATTTTGTGGCATAATTACAATTAAATTGTGTCAAAGTTTCCTTGACCAACTTCCTCAAAGTGTGTGCATCTTGTCTCTTATTAGGGAGTCTGGCTAATTTAGTTAATTAAGTTAATTAAATCTATTTGTATAAGGACCCAAGTGTGTCCTGGCCCATTATGGTTTAGTCTAAAAGTGTATACGCTTCCCCGGTCTCCTATATAAAAGAGGGGGATTCATGTTATCAAAATATCAAATTGCCATCTTTTTACTTTCTGACATGGTGTCAGAGCAGAGGTCCTAAAACCCTAATCTAAAGGGGGAAAATGAGTTTCTTTTCTGTCTGTGAGCAGCTGCCGCTCCTTGGCTTGGCTGCCCGCAGGCACATCTATTCCTCTAGCAGCTTCAGCGTGCCTAGGCGGACAAAGATAAAATGTGGGAGGGGGAAACAAGAAATAACAATAAAAAGCAGCAACAAGTTTACAAAGATAAAATGTGGACATTTGAATTTTTTACTTAGTGGATCAGGCCCATATTCAGCCCACTAGCAGCTTCGGCGTGCCTAGGCGGATGCACAGGCCGCTTAGGTGCACTTAGGCGGACGCTCAGGCTGCTTAGGACACCTGGAAGGCCTAGTTGGGTTTGGTGTCCATGTTCTAGGACCCAAGGGGCTACCTAGGAGCGTCTGTACAACCATGATTGAGAACAAACTCAAGCTGATATGCTATGGAGTATGTTATTTGTTTTTTAGTTCTTATTGAGATACAATAGATGAAATGAACAAGAGGTCAATCAGTACTAGAAGTGCCGAGAGATTGGATTCAGAGGCTTTTAAGAGTAGTAGATGCAAAACATAGTAGATGCACTACATTTTGGCCAAATTAAGACTTAATGAAGCCTAGAAAGCATGAAAACCGTACTAGTGACAAACAAGGATGCAGTTATGGATCTTATTTATACAATGTTGGCTACAGTATCTTTCCACCTTATGATACCTAATGTAATGTCAACTAACCAGGTAAAAATGTATACTGCACAACACATGGTCAAGTGGAACAAGATAACACTATGGATATATAAACTAGTCACTCCATAGTGTATGGACTAAGATGTCCAGGTTAAAAGACAACAAGCCAAAAAGAAAAATACCAGTTGAGTTCATCTGTAACCTTGAATAAGCAGTACAACAGTACCATAAGTAAATTATATCATATGAAGCAGCACGAGATGCTTTTGAGACCTAAAGAAAATCAACAAGATGATCAGTTTATAGATCTGGTAACTTAATTATCGCATAAGTAAATTAATAAGTGATACATGCTTACCTAGTTACACTATAGGGATTTGATATATATATATATATATATATGTATCAGCAACTGCCCACTTTGAACAACAGAAAACTCTTCAAAAGTAGAGAGTCATGAAAGTATATCCTTAGAAAATGTGAAGTCGTGTTTCCACATCAATCCTAGTACTCTCTGAGCATCCAAGCTCTTCCCAGATTCCATATACGCCTTGAACATAATCCAAAAGGTCCTTTTACAAGGAGAAATGCTCAAATATTCCATTTCATCCAGCACATTGTGCATTTCAGCAAAACGCTGTTGTTTACCGTACATGACCATCTTGCAGTGATATAATGATCGACAAAGTCTCCATCCTGCTAGCTCAGCCCACTTGACAAATTCAACTAGTTTATCCACTGCATCACACTTGAAGTATCCTGTAATTATCGATTTCATGATACCAACAGTTATAACAACAATACGACGGTCAAATGCTTCATCTATCAATGTTTCCATCTTATCAACTAAGCCTTCATTTGCATATAACCTTATGAGCAACACATTTAACCAGGGTCTGTACTAGTCTTTTGGTGTGTACTCCATGAGCGCCTCAATCTTTTCCACTCTATCGCTACTAGAGCTTCTACAGTATGCACATATCATAGTCCGGATCAATGTCACCTCCTGCTCAATGACATGGTCCTTCACCAGCTCAAACATCTTTTCCATCATTTCCAAATTAACAGCATGGGCATACCCTCGGAGCATTAACAAATATGTTGAAGTGTTTGGATTAACATGGCTGTCCTCCATTTCTTTAAATGTCCTTTCCATTTTATCCCACATGCCTGCAGTAATATATCCAACAATCAAAGTATTGAATGTCTTCAGGGTTGGACGAATATTGGATTCCTTGATTTGGTTTAGGATGTCCTCCATTCTCTCAACAAAGAATGAACGCCCACAAATGGAGAGTAATATATTGTAGGTAACAATTGTCAGGCAACAACTTTCATCCTGCATCAAGCTCTTAAAAAGAGACATGGCCTCCTGCACGATCTCATTATGCATGTATACGTTCAGAAGGGCATTGTAAGTGGAAGTAGTCCTGAGCCCAGATATTGTCACCTCATTGAAAAGTTTAACAGCAAGTTCAACGTTTCTAGCTCGCCCGGCGAGTGTTATAGCCTTGACGTATTCCTTCGGCAGCATAGGATACACTGCACTCTCTGCTAGCCCGCGCCTCCATTTGAAAACCTGGCAGCACATGAGAAAGAGAGACGTTGTTGACTAAGTTGCCCAAACTAAGGAGATCTTACGTTTAGAGCGAGAAGCGGGCGTGACTGCAGCTGAGAGAGCAGTTCGACGAAGACAACGCCATATTTGGACCGCTCGAGGAGTGAGGATGCAAAAATAGTCTCAAGGTGTTCTTGGAGGTCTGCCTCGTTGGGTAAGGAAAGGATATTGGCCACAAGTTTTTCGATTTCGGACCGCAGGTCGTCTAAGAGACTGAGGTTTCGAACGAGACTCTCTGTCAAAGGAAGGTTCTTTTCCCTAATTTCAGACTGACCTGTGGAGAAATACCCATCAGAGGAGAAAAGGCGACAAGAACCGCGGTCGGATGGGCGTGGACAAGGTATGAGTTGATAGTAGCAGACGGTAATACTGGGGAGGCTAGAAGGAGCCTCCAAATTGCCACACCAAGTAGGAGACGACGCTGAGACCCCATGTGAAAGAGGCGCCGTTAAGACGCTGACCACCAGGTCTCGAGCTCGACTAGTACGCCACGAAAGGTTGTAGAAATGGAGACAGATTTGAGTGGCCTCCAAGTCTCTACGCCGCAAAAGTCCTTTCTTCGCTAACTGGCTGCTGATGGTCACGACAGACATCTTGACTCTAGGGGACGTCGTGACCTCCTACACCTGACCCTACCTAGTCCACGACCTGGTGGCGTACCTTAATCGTTTTCAGAGGTTCCTGAACGAAGCCGCCTCCCTGGTATCGGTCTTTGCGGCGGCCAACCTCGTGGAGTGCGTCACGGAGAGGCACTACATCAGGCTCAGTAGATCGGATTGAGGTTTCCAGCAGCTATCTTTCGAAAGAGTTTGGGAGTGGTAAGATTGCCAAGGATCGAATGATGCCTTGTGTTCATGTAGGATTGAACTAAAAACTCCAATTGGCACTACACCCTACATACTTGTTAAGAATAGGTCATGTCACCTCCCAGTAGAGCTAGAACATACAGCCATGTTGGCTATGATGATGCTAAACTTTGATATGAATTCACTAGGACTCCGTGAATTTGGTGAACATTGACGCCGATAGGGTAGATGCACAATGTTGTCCCTGTCCCGGTGAATATAGGATTGGGATTGTCCATCATCTTCGGCCTGTATTCTTCATCTTTAGCTTTCTCCTGATCGAATGCTAAGAAGGTGGAAGAAAATTTCTAATGAGATGTTACACTGTAATGCGCATGTGGTGTTCGATTAAATGCATGTATCTGTAGAGTTTGATTACAAAGTCATATGGAATTATGTAACGACAATGATTTCATTAGTTATTTTGTGAAGTAGAAAAAGATTTACAAGTAATCAAGTGCATACATAATGTCATTGTTTATGTTATGTGAGTGGTTATTTAAAGTACATGTATAAGTTATGTATTCAAGTAATGTAGTATGTTGGAAATTATAATTTGAATTAGTGCATATATTTTGACAAATATATATATACCAGAATTTACGATAGATTCATTCACATGGAGAACGTTATATTATTTTGCATTTTGCTGCAATTTAATATAAATGGGTCATATTGGGTCCCCATTACCATTTGCGTTGGGGATGGGTATTTTCTCTTCCAACTTTTTTTTAATGGGTTGGGTATGGGTCACACAAAAAATAAATGGGTTAAATGCGTTAGGGTATAGGTCCCCCAAACCCGCCCATTTAACCCATTTAGGGTATATTTTGCAAGATAAAATTCACTAATTAGAAACTAGCCCGGAGCTAAGGAGCAGGGAGATCCTCCATACATATGTCAACTTCGTGGTTAAGCCATACTCGTAAAACTAGAACAAAATTCAAGAGCATTGATTTTAGCAAGCAAGGAAGCATTTTCATTTTCAAGCAAAGCAATCTTAGCAAGATGAAGACCATTTTCATATTCATATTAGATTATTATCTTCATCAACAACAACAACTAAGCCTTGATCCCAACTATGTTGGGGTCGGCTACATGGATCCTTCTTTTCTATTAAGCTCTATCATGGGTCATATTCTGGTTGAGATGTAGAGATTCGAAATCTCTCTTTATAATCTCTTCCCATGTTAATTTAGGTCTTCCTCTTCTTATATTAATTGTGCTTGCCTCAATAGTATTGCTTTGTATAGGCACATCAGTCGGTCTGCGTTGCACATGTCCATACCATTTGAGTCGGCCCTCGCGCAACTTGTCCCCAATGCTCCCAAATGCTTGCTAGACAAAACCAATGTTGAATTAGTTTTTTTATATACCTCTAGATTTAGTTAATAGCATTTCAATCAAGTAGGTCCATGGGTTTGTGCCTCCATTTAGCCATTAAGCACCCATGTCTAGCCTCCTTATTTTCTGTGGGTGATTGAGTTTTTAATAGGGTTTTGTTCATCTAATTAGATGTAATCAGATGGTCATGGCTATTAATATATGTTGTATGTTATATATTTGCACACATATTAACCTTCATTATAGATTTCTCAATCATGTGTCCATTTTTTGAAAAAAAGGAAATATCCCACAAAGGGGTGTTGTGGTGGCAATCATATCATGGTAAGAAATAAGGGATATGGCATGAAGTGGTGGTTTGCAACCCCTACCCCCACTAGGGTTGTGGATGTAAGGATCAATGCCTAGATCGGTCGGGTACAACAAAGGAATGGTGTCGCTTGGGTTGGGCCTTCTAGGCGCAAGTGAATTCCAACGAGCCTTTCTTGAGCCGTTTGCACTGGAACTATGGTGAAAGGTGATGACTTTTCTTCCCTGAGTTGTGTTCATTCCAAGAGCAACGGAGTTGCCTCGAAATTAGCTTACTCGATAGTACAATTTGTCTTCCTTGAGATGATTTTCTACACAACTTTAATTGTGGTCTTCCCCTTCCTGGTTCTTGCCTCACCTTCTACTGACTTCATGTCCTGTTTAGTGAAAGGCAGCATGGGTCTCCGGTCCCAGCGGCTGCCCTTGGCGGCTAAGGTTTTCCAACCCTAGTCTCTATTTCCTACTATCATGTGCCCTCCTGGGAGTGAACTCGGTGATGACAAATGGAGAGTTTGCTTGAGAGATAGGGAGTAGGAGTTTGTTTGAAAGTGATAGTATGATTTATGGGAGAGAGAATGTGTATGAGAGGGAAGAGAATATAAGAGATAGTGAGAGCGAGCGATTTTATATAAGAGTGATGAAACTGTATGAGAGAGAGATTTGATGAGATTATATGAGAGAGATTGCATGTGAGAGAGGTTGCATGAGAGAGAGAGAGTTTGTTGGGTGTTGTTTTCTGTAGTGGTTTACCTATGACGGGAGGCGGGTTATATGCCATATCTCTTGGATTTTTAGAAAAAGGATAGGTGTGACGACCTAACAGCCGAATCGCCACCAGTAATTACACGGAATGACCATTAGTGTAACATCCCTGACTTAAAATATGAAATAACCCTAGGTGTTTTGCTTAAGACATGTGATTATATGCTTGTGATTATTTTTTGATATGTAATTAAAGATTCTGAGGAACTTATATTTCCATTTCTGACCTTTTTGAACAATGTTGTAATATTGTTTTGTTAAATATGGACTAATGTGCAAATTGCCCAATCTGAGGGGTTAACTTGCAAATTGCACATGTTAAGATGTTCCTCTTATGTTTAGACATCACAAGAATGAATATGATGTAGTGATATGGATTCTCCAAGCTTGGGCACCAAGATATAGCTTGTAGAGAAATCCTTGTGCTTTAAAACCTAGTTTTGGTGTAAAGTGCAATTTACCCAAAACTTAGGGTGCAACATGTAAAATATACACTCTAGAGTATATTTCATGACTCTTGACATCAAGTAGAGCAAAAATAATGAGGAGGGAACCTCATTTGAATAATCAAATAAGAAAGATAACCTTTATATCTAAATAACCAAGTTTTATACAAAATGACCCTTTTATGTATGCAACTTAGTAAGGTGTTTGGCTTCTTTTCCTCTAAACCTTGGATAAGGGAGGAGTTTTTCTTAAGGGAAGAAGGGGAGAAACGTGGCTAAGGAGAGTA
The DNA here is from genome assembly GCA_963693085.1 of Alisma plantago-aquatica. Lineage (NCBI taxonomy): Eukaryota > Viridiplantae > Streptophyta > Magnoliopsida > Alismatales > Alismataceae > Alisma > Alisma plantago-aquatica. The sequence goes on along the minus strand of OY856415.1, from coordinate 124,151,452 downwards.
GAAGGACCTTTTTGAGAAATAAAGGAAATAATTGTCCTTGCCTTGAAAATATACCCAAAATATATAAGTACACCTTTTTCACAAACCAAGGGATCATTTCCCCTCATTCCTCTTCTTATCTATTTGCTTTGGATGATTAAGGAGAAGCTCAGGAGCAGAGGAGAACGACCAAGCTAATTTGGGTAAGTTTTGATTTCCATCTAGCTCGAAATCATGGAGGAAATCTTGCAACAAGGTTGGTTTAGTAGTCTTCCTTACATAACTCTTCTCTCTAGCCATCTTCTCCATCCAAATCTTGAGGAATGGACCTTGGATGACCTGTGGAGCTCAAGCCACCATTAAAGCTACGAATCTTGGAGCTCTAGATCTGATCCTAAGGTGGGTTTTATAACTCTAAACCTTAAATTTTTGTTTATGCATCTTCTTTCGATGAAAACGTTGCTTAAATCTTCTTCCTTAGACATTTCTATGTGTTCTAACTACCATAACCACAAAGAACAGTCCATGTTCTTGAGGTAGAAGAAGGTGGCGTTATTTCCAAAGTTCATACTGATCTTACTTTAGCAAACGGTCCTCCACCTCTTGCCCAAACTGTTTGCAAAAACGTTTGGAAGCAAACGGTTTCAAAACCGTTTGAGAGCAAACGATTTCAACCAAGAACGTTTGGGAGCAACTGGTCCAAGACCGTTTGGATGAGTTGACCACGCGTTGACCATTTGGAGATATTCTGTAAACATTATGGACTAATCATCCACCAAGAATCATCACTTAGTTCCAAGTAAATCAGCAATTGAAGGCACTTTACTCACCTAAACCCTAATCGGGTTTATTGCTGATTTTAATAAAGCAATCATGTTGATGTTTGGGTTGAGTGGCCCAAACGGTTTCAAAACCATTTGGGGATCACCCAAACGGTCTCAAGACCGTTTGGTGATCACCCAAGACCGTTTGGAGGTCTAGGGTTAAGTGGGATTGATCAATTGCGGGTCCATTCATATCAAGTTGTTGAATAATCAAATGTTGATTTTGTGACTAAATCTAGGGCTCAACCCTTAAGTGAATGACTTGGTTTTTGATAAAATAATGGGAAAACGATCTCAAGACCGTTTGGAGGATGTCCAAACAATCCCAAGACCGTTTGGGGTTAGGTCATGACCCAATTGAGTGATGGTTTAATGGGTTCAACATCAATTAGACTCATGTTGATACATGTTGAAGGGTGATCGATTCCAAACCCTAATCCAATGAATCCAAACCCTAATTGGTGACCAACTGAGGATTAATTTAAGGTCAAATCAGTAAGGATTGACCTAATTGATTCAACCAATGAGTGGATAACCATGGCATGAATGTTTTAGGGGGGGGTTCAACATTGAAAACCCTAACTCAATTGGATAGGCTGAGGCATCTTTTGGTCCATGCAGTTTTGAGGGTGTTTGGGCCAAACGGTCTCCAGACCGTTTGGGTCCAAACGGTCTCAAGACCGTTTGGGTCCAAACGGTCTCAAGACCGTTTGGGTCCAAACGGTCTCAAGACCGTTTGGGTCCAAACGGTCTCAAGACCGTTTGAGTCCAAACGACATCAAGACTGTTTGGGACCAAACGGTCTCAAGACCGTTTGGGACCAAACGATCCCAAACCGTTTGATGGCCATTCGGTTTCAAGATCAAATTGGCCATGCGGTTTCAAAGTCAAAGTTGGCCAAACGGTAAACGAGACCAAATGGTCTTCACCTCACCTAGGGCAAACGGTCTTGATGGTGTACCTTGCCATGCGGTCTTGAAAGTCAAAGGGACCAAACAGTCAACAACTCCATGCGGTTTCAAAACCGTTTGGAGGTTGAAAGTGCAAAACCGTTTGGGGTCTATTAAAGTCAAGAACGTTTGATGACTTAGTGGTCATGATGGTTTAATAGTTGATTAACTTAAACCCTAAAGATACCTAAAGTGATTAAGGGGTTAAGTAACTAGTTGTTTTATGCATGTATGGCCAATGGTTAACATTACAAAAGTACCCTTAGTGGGATAGTGTGACTAATAACCCTTGATCAAGCAAACCCTAATGACCATAAGGGTAATGACATGACTTATGTTATCAAGGTTGATTTGACTTAACCTAATCAAGAGTGATGTAAACATCATCTAATAATAAGAGGAGAGATAAGACTTCTAATATGAATGTGAATCAAGTAATATACTTCCAACATGTATGAATACACATCATTAGGGTATGATCCTTCATAGTGAGATCATGGAAACCCTAATTATGGTGATTAATGAATCTTAACTTAATTGAAGGCATTAACAAAAGTAATCTTCATACATGATGATGGTATGACCTCAATTCACTGTAATGTGAATAGTAAACCCTAATTCTAGGGTAATATCATGAAATGTGAATAGTAAACCCTAATCTAGGGTGATGTGATGAGATGAACAGTAAACCCTAATTTTGAGTTATGCTCTTAAGCATGAGTCTCTGTTCTTGGATTATAAATGAGTAATCATTATACCTCTAAAAGTCATAAGGGTTTAATAACCCTAATTGAATTGAATAAACCCTAACCCTAGAAACCAACCGTGGTGATGTAACACGGTCGTGGTAATTTGTTAATAGTACGACCGTAAAAGGGAGCACGGCCGTGGTAGCTTTCCCTTGCACGACCGTGCAAGATAGCACAGCCGTGGTGTTCTACAATTGAATTGAAAAAACCTATATTGTGTTGTTACAGATATAATGTGCAAGTTTTCAATTATATTAGTCATGCAGGTTGTTATCAAGAGGTAATCATAGCCAGGTAAGGGTTATGATGCCACATTCATTGAAAGCATTCTTTGAACTTTGAAAATAATGATATGTTATGTTACCTATTAAAAGGTAACTTTCAAGATGGATAGGCTGTATGAGCCATGAAGGCCATCTGTGATGTTATGACCAAGGTCATGCTATTAAATGACTTATGATAATCTAAGGGTTTGAACACCCATGTTTCTGAATCATAAGGATGAGATGGTTAGGGATTGACATCCCAATAATAAACTAGATGTGAAATGAACTTGATACATTTAGTACTCTTTCTTTATAGCAGTTATTTTAATGATTTATGCTTGAAAACATGTCTGATGCTAAAAGAATGCTATAATGTACTTAAATAATCAAGTATAATGATATCATGTAGAGCCCTGACCATAGATCCATCATTGTCAGAAATTAAATGATGGTGAAATAGGTTTTCCTAAGGGAACTCCTGGAGTACATACTTTTGAGTATGTGGGGGATTATGGATGCGAATATCCTTATGTCCTAGTGTGGGACTTGATGTAAGATGTACATTTAATCCATCAAACCTTCATTATATATTTTATGCCGGGATGATGTATCACTAATCTCCCGATGATGTTGTTAATGACGCATCGGTGTGAGATAAACATGAAATCCCTTGATGGCAAATGGAGTACAGAATGCCACTGTAGCTCTAATAGCTAAGTTGCTAGAATACCCTGGAAAGCTATTATAGCAGAGACATGAGATGTCCTGCATGTTGATCCTCACTCTGACTGAGGAAGATGAGGTCATAGGAATCCGGTCCTTCTGATGACCTATGTATGGTACCGATGCGATTTCGTAATGGTCGGTTGGAGTATGAGCGGTATAACTCATCTCCTCAGGGCATAATAATGTTTGAAAAACATAATCAGCCGTGCAGCATAACTGCTTAGGTTGAACTACGAGAAACAATGATTGATGATACATTGTTTATAATGTTCTAGTCAAGTAACTAGTATACATGTTCTTCATATTCCTTATTGAGATATTCTTTGATATTCAATTATTTATAATTGAAATGATTCTCGAAGAGAATGTTGCTTTACTTAGTTTATACAATGTTAAACATGCTGTTGAACATTTAAAGTTTTATTGATTATTGCTATTCCTTTATTGCAATAACAAAGCTTCTGGCGGAGAGTTATAACTCTCACTGGGACAATTATTCAATTGTCTCACCTCCATGGGATTCAACTTTTTAGGTAGACGCCAAGGACGAAGGAACCCATCCGAGGGTGAGTAACAACAGCAACAACAGCAACATCGGGGACAACAGTGATTCTCAGGTGGAGACACTGTCTGTCAAGTCTTGTAGATAGCATGTCCTATGTGTTGTCTCTGTACTCTCAGGTCCTAGGAGTCAGTAGGTCTAAGGTTTTTGGCTTTATGCCTCGAGATTTTGTATTTTCCTTGTACAGATAACATGGAAATTGACGTATGTAATCACTCGAGACGTGATTTTATAGAGATGTAACGATGAATCATGTTGTAAACAACTTATCTTGTTTTCTTATAAAAGAGTTTTATTACTTGAAGATCTCTTTCCAAAATTTTTTAAATTTTTAGTGATTTTTAATAATTCCGCTGCTAGTTAATAGCTTCCGCATTCGTTGATCTCATGTTTTATAAGTCAGACCCCACAAATTAGTGGTATCAGAGCTCTAGGTTCGTTGAGTCTACAGGGACATAGGACTTAGGATGTTGAGTCTGTTCTAGTGTCTTCTAGTATATCTAATAATGTCTTCTGCTCCTCAGGAGAAGAAGATAAAACTAAATATGTCTGGACCTCATGAAGAACACGTTGCAGAGAGTAGTGCTTCTGCACCAAGAAGAGGTGCAGGAGAACCAGATAGAGAAGAACTTGTACTTGAACCACCCCAGTTTAATCCAACTGACATGGGGAACCCAGCCGTCCAGACCATGTTTGGGCAGTTTATGACTGCCATGACACACATAACTGATAGGATGCCTATACCTGCACCTAGGGCACCTACCCATCCCGAAGGACAAGGAATCAACAAGAAATTTGAATGACTTCGCCGAGTTGGAGCCACAGAGTATGCTGGAATAGCTGACCCAGCATATGCTAATTTGTGGTTAACTAAACTAGAGAAGGCCTTTAGAATCCTAAACATCCCAGAAGCTGAGAAGGTTAGACATGTTGTATATCTTCTCAAGGGGAGTGCTGGTCACTGGTGGACCATGGAAGAACAGAAGAGGCCTGGTGTAAAGATTGCATGGGAAGTCTTCCGATAGGAATTTATCAACACATATTTCCCTAAGACGTTTCTGGATGAGAAAATCTCTTAGTTTGAGAGGTTAAGGCAAGGTCTAATGAACATTATCGAGTACGAGGCTAAGTTCATGTAGTTGTTGCGGTTCTGTTCGCAGATGGCAGCTACATATGAAGAAAGGATTAGACGTTTCGAGAAAGGGTTAAACGCTGAGTTGACTACTCCTGTGTCTGCCCTAGAGAACAGAGAAAGGTTTGCTACCTTTGTAGAGTCTGTCAGAAGGATAGAGAGGTCTGTAGAAGAGAAGAGACAGACCCAGAATAAGAGGATGTATCCTCAGTTCTAAGGATCTTCATCCATAGATTTCAAGAAACCTAGGTTTTCTACGCCTACACCACCACCTAGATCCAATACCCAGACACAATGGACGTTGAATAGGGGAAGAGGACAAAGCCTACCACTAGAAGGAGCTCGCAATTCATCATCTATGTCGGTTACAGGACCACCCAGACCACAAAAACTGAGCAAAAGTTTATATATATGTGGGAAGATGGGACATTTGATGAAAGACTGCAGAGCCAGAGAAGTGAGTGTAACTCAACCTCAGAGGCAGAGTCATCAAGGATCGAAAAGGAGACAGTTTCCAGGAGGAGCTAGAGGACGTGGACAAGCGTCCCAAGCTGGATCATCGGCACCAAATCAACCACAGGAAACAACAAGGTTTTATGCGATGAATCCACCTGATGCAGTGATCAACCCTCGGGTTGTGGCAGGTCAGATGGAATTGTTATATTCAGATATGTCTACATCCTGCGCTGTATCTGTTTTGATTGATCCGGGTGCTACACACTCCTTTATCACTCGAAGAGTGATTCTTGACTGCAATATGACAGTCAGTCATAGAGTAGATAGTTTGTTGCTAGAAACTCCGTTGATGGGGTCTGCTGTGTTGCAGGAGATATGTTCTCCCTGCATCCTCTTCTTTTCTGATCATCACATTCAAGTGGATCTTATACCACTTGAGATGCAAGGATTTGACAAAATCCTTGGGATGGATACCTTAGAAAGGTATAAGGTTGTTTTGGATTGTGAATCCAAGCAAGTTGTATTTGTTGATGATAGTGACACATGGATCTTTCAAGGAGAGAGAAAGATTCTACCTACCTGTCTTGTGTCAGCTATGGTTGCTGAGAAGCTGATGAGACAAGGATGTCATGCATTCTTGGCCCATGTGGTAGATACTACCATGGATAGTCCTAACCCTGCCAAAGTTCCTGTAGTTAGGAAATTTGAAGATGTATTTCCTGAAGAACTTCCAGGTGTGCCACCGCCTCAGGAAATTGATTTTGAGATCAATTTAATCCCAGACACACAACCTATAGCACAAACACCATATACGATGGCGCCTGCTGAGATGGCAGAACTCAAGAAACAGCTACAAGAGTTGCTTGAGAAGGGTTTCATCTGACCGAGTACTTTTCCCTGAGGTGCTCCGGTCCTTTTTGTTAAGAAGAAAGAAGGATCAATGCGGCTGTGCATTGATTACAAACAACTAAATAAAGTAACAATAAAGAACAAGTATCCTCTGCCGAGGATTGATGATCTCTTTGACCAGTTGTGTGGTGCAACCGTCTTCTCAAAGATATAATTGAGGTCAGGATATCATCAACTCTGTATTAAGGATAGTGACATACCCAAGTCTGCCTTTAGGACAAGGTATGGTCACTATGAGTTCACAATTATGTCATTTGGACTAACTAATGCACCACCTACATTGATGGAACTCATGAATAGAATCTTGCGACCTTTTCTCGATCAATGTGTTGTTGTCTTTATAGATGACATTCTGATCTATAGCAGAGATACTCAACAACATGAACAACATCTTCGTTAGGCTCTGACTTTGTTAAGAGAAAACAAGCTATATGCTAAGTTTAGCAAGTGCGAGTTCTGGTTACCAGAAGTATCTTTCCTTGGACACGTGATATCTGCCACGGGTATTCGTGTTGATCCTAAAAAGGTAGAATCTGTTTTATAATGGGAGCATCCGAAGACACCGACAAAGATCTGTAGTTTCTTAGGATTGGTTGGCTATTACCGAAGGTTCATTAAGAACTTCAGTTCCATAGCTTTACCCTTGACTAAGTTGACCCGGAAGGATGTCCCTTTTGCTTGGAGTGATAAGTGTTAGCAATCTTTCCAGCTACTGAAGGAGAGGTTGACAAGTGCACCTGTGCTTGTGTTACCTGAGCAAGGGAAAGGATATATAGTTTTATGTGATACCTCCAAGAATGGACTTGGATGTGTGTTGATGTAGGATAAACAAGTGATTTCTTTTGCTTCCCGACAGCTTAAGAAACACGAGGAGAATTATCCGACACACGATCTGGAACTAGCTGTTGTGGTTCATGCCCTGAAGATCTGGAGACACTATCTTTATGGAGAGACATTCCATATTTTCACTGATCATAAGAACCTGAAGTACATCTTTTCTCAAAATGAGCTTAACATGAGGCAACGTCGCTGGATGGAATTAATCAAAGACTATGATTTTACAATTGATTACCATCCAGGGAAGGCCAATGTGGTTGCTGATGCTTTGAGTAGGAAATCAGCAACACCAGCCTTAGATAGAGCACAACTAAATTCCTTAGTATTCTCTAGGGGAGATATGTTGATCTCCTTAAGGCAGGACAATGTGCAGTTGAAAGTATCATTGTCAGCCGGGTTGTTGGCTGAGATGCATATAAAACCTACTCTGAAAAAGCAGATCAAGGAGGCACAGCAAGTTGATGCTGCAGTCCAACAGATTAGATCGGAGTATGGTAATGAGAAATGAGATGGTTTCCATGACTCTGATGACCAAGTAGCCTGTTATCATGGAAGGATGATAGTGCCGGCCGTGGATAACATGAGAAAGTTAGTCCTGGAAGAAGCTCATTCTTCGATGTATGCTATGCATCCAGGAAGCACCAAGATGTATCGAAACTTGAAAGATATGTATTGGTGGCCTGGAATGAAGAAGTGTTGGATCCTAGATGGGTGATAAGATGCTCTAGAGGGGGGGGTGAATAGAGCTGAAAGCACTTAAACAAAACTCATTAAACCTTCAAGATATATGACAAGATAAGGTTGCTAAATAAGTAATTTGTGTGCAACTAAAACATACATAGCAAGGATGAGAGAGAATGAACATGCACCGATTAGACAAGCTATTTAGAGTGGTTCCACACTTCAAACTAGAAGTGTGCCAGTCCACTTGCCTAGAGAGGTCAACCTCTAGGACTTCCAAACTATTGCACTCTTATATTCATTCATAAGACATACAATGCATGACCAAAAAAAAGACTTACCTATCCAAGACAAAGAGTCTTCAACCTTACCAAGGACTTACCCACTTTGCAAGAGTCTTTGGCCTTCTCCAAGGACTTACCCACTCTAGCACAAGTCTTCAGCCTTGTAGGAATTACCCACTCTTCTTGGATCTTTAGCTTTTGACTTCACCTTCACTCAGAGAAGATTTCACCAAGGTCTTACCCACTTGAGCTTGAGTCTTCTGCCTTCTCCAAGGGCTTACCCACTCTACCTCCAAGTCTTCTGCCTTGATCTTCACCAAGGGACTCCTTCCCTTGTTCTTCTTCACCTCTCTTGGACAAGAGAGAGAACCTTCATCTTCAAGATAGCAAATGAGAGATGGGGAGGTGGTGGAAGTGAGAGCCTCACAAGATATACATATAGGACTAGCTCTCTTATAGATTTCCTACTCACTCTAATGGATGTAGCAAGTGATTAAGCTTAGAGAGAGAGAGGAGGCTGTAGGAAGCACTCAACTATAGAATAGGAGCCTCACAAAGAGTTTGCAATGAATGCTCAACCTTGGAATGAAGCCCAAGGGGTCCTATTTATAGCTGGGGATGCCTCTTAACCTTTGGGAACACTTATGAATGAAAACTAGCCATTTTGTGGCTTGCAACAGATCTATTTTCACTTGTTGCAACTCCACAATGGCTAGTAGCACTTTTATGCACTTTTCCGTATAGTGCAATCGGTCGAGTTTCTATAGGTGTAACTCGACCGATCAAGTAGGAGGCAAACCGATGTTCAAAGGATCGGTCGAGTTTGTTCTGAGGAAACTCGACCGACCATTTTAACTGGAAATGGCCTACTACCCAATCGGTTGAGTTCTGTGAGTGCACAACTCGACCGATGCAATCTTCAGAAAACCGACCAAGGTTGATCGGTCGAGTTTCAGGGTGCGAAACTGGACCGACCAAGTGCCTGTAATTGATTTTCAAAGATGCATTTAAAGTGCTCTAATATTCGATCTAAGTGTTCCTGATATTTTTCTAAGCTTAATTACAAGTCATACAATCATTACAAGTGATTTACAACATGATTCTAATGGATATACATTATATTACAAAAACATGCACTTGTATGACTTTGACTTGTCTTTTCTCCAATTTGAGATGCGCAAGTTAGGGCAATTGGAGTGTGTCTATACCTAATCTGAAATCACTCAAGTAGAAGCATTAGACACCAATATGTGGAATGGTTAGTCATCATCAAAACATGGGTTTAGTCAATTTAGACGTGAGTCAACATTGACCTAATTGACCTTAAGTCAACAAGAAGGACGTTGCTGAGTTTGTTATGTAGTGTCTTGTGTGTCAGCAGGTTAAAGCTGAACACCAGAAGCCTACAAGAATAATGCAACCTTTGCCCATACCACAGTGGAAGTGGGATCATGTAACCATGGACTTTGTTGTTGGCCTACGCAGGACAAGCAAAGGGCATGATTCCATCTGGGTAATAGTTGATAGGTTGACAAAGACAACTCATTTCTTGCCTGTAAAATCAACCTATTCTGCTGAGAAGCTAGCACAGTTATATGTTGAAGAAATAGTGCGGTTGCGTGGAGTCCCAGTCACCAATTTTTCTGATAGAGGTCCCCAGTTTACGAGTCGTTTTTGGAAGTGACTTCATAAAGCTTTAGGCACACAGTTAAGGTTTAGTACTGCCTTTCATCCTCAGACTGATGGACAATCAGAAAGGACTATACAGACCTTGGAAGATTTTCTTAGAGTGTGTGCTCTCCAGTTTATAGGGAGTTGGGATCTGCACCTAAGCTTAATAGAGCACTATAGCAAAATTGCCCATTAGCGGCATTTATTCTAGTGGCATTTATAAAAAAAAGCCACAATCTTTTTAATATACAAGCATTTTTAATTAAAATGCCACTAAACCTCCTATTATAGAGTTTCTAAAAAGCACTTAACATTAACGACATTTATATTTTTAATTAGCGGAAATCCTAAATTGCCATACCCAAATTTGCTAAGGCAATATTGCCTTTCCCGCTCCAAATTTCACTCACTCGCGCTCCAAATTTCCCCGACTCTCCCTAATTCAACCTGTGCCATGCGCTCTCTCGCAAGCTTGCGACCGACTTCCTCTCCCTCTCCAATCTCTCCTTTGCGATGCACCCTAGAAGGAAGCCAGCGCAGAGAAGCTGCCGGCCACAGAGAAGCTCCAGAGAAGCTGCCGTCCAGCGCCGACGGTGAGTCCCTGGAACTGGCACGTCGAGGAGAGTTGTCAGCCGTGCGCGTCAACGGGATTTGGACCTAGCCAACCTAAAGCACCACCTCAGGCGCCGGCGAGCTCGAGGGACTCCAATCATCCCAAGCTTTGCAACTTTCTAAAGAGGTATGTTGGCGCTTCCCCTCTCCTCCCGCATGCAATAACTCAATGAGCTCGTCAGGTTTCTCTCCTTTTCCCTCGTTCACTCTGCTAGCCCCCTGCACCCCCACAAATCCCACCCATGGTCAAACTCTATTTCTCACACCCTATTCTCACCTCTTCTCTGCCTCCCAATTTGGTGACACTCTCACCATCTTCTCCGCCTCCCACCCCCATCTCGTCCCCTCTAGGAGAAGACAACCTCCGGTCCAGATCACCAAAGATGGCCACGACAAACAAGCCCAATTTGGGTCATATTATTCAGGCACGAGGTGGATAAAGTGGAAGGTGGAGTGACCTATGTATGACTGAAATATTTAGAATGTGTCCGAACTCATACACTTGAGGGATAGATTTTGTGTGTGTATTTGAGAGTGACACTCTTTGTTTTAGGGGCTTCATAGTTAATAGACAGTATTTTGGGTGGTGCATGAACACAATGTACATACATAGCCAAACACTTAATATTTTGGTAACACATAGGTCATACCACATGTAAGGTTGGATAAAATCCGATTTTGGTGTTATATGCATATTTTACCCTGTATTTCCCTTTTTATTCTATTCTTTAAAATATAAGTCTTGTATTTACCTGCATTAAATGATATTTCCACCATTTAGTAATAACTTTCAATCATTTTGTAGAAAATTACTGAGTTTTGGAGCAGAAGAAATTTCATTAGTTGAGATTATTCTTCAACCAATGACCTCTTAGTAAAGGACACTCATAATCAATATTATAAAAACCATTGGTTCATCAATCGTTGGAAAACCTCAATCCTTTCTCATCTATATAAATCTACAAAAAGTGCTAAGCACATCAACTGATGGTCAGGTGGGTGACCAACTTGAAGACTTGGAACTTTATTCATTAACCAACTAATGATGTATTATTTACATTTTCATTGGTATCCATAAATTGATGGTCCTCGTGCTCCAGAAACCTTAGACTTCAAAGACTATGCATTTTCATAAGTATCCATAGACCGATGACAAGAGTAGGTCACCAAATAATGAAAAAGCTTCCTTAATCCTCCTACATACTTGTAGACAAGAGTCCATTGATGGGATCACAGACCTCACCTACCTATGTAATTCTTTCTATCTCTCACTAATGAGAACATTGTATTCATTACCAAATGAAGAAACACATCTAGTAGTGGAGGACAGACTCCAGTTATCATTGGAGACATAACAAGCTCTCATCCAGTGACAAAGATCCTTTTAACCCCTATGCCTACCTAATTAGTTAAGTGTTTGCCCAAGGAACCTCTCATGATTCTTGGAGTGCAAGAAAAATGCTCATATGCTCATGTGCCTTGATCACACACCAATTCCTATAAATAGGGACCCCAAGCCTTCAAAAAAGGGCCCATCTTCTTCCATGAAGTGCTTCCAAACTCATCATCACTCTTCACCAGTTGTGATGATAACAGTCCAAATCCACTGGTGTGATTCCTTAAATCATGTCATCGTGACAAGGAAAGTTGTATTATCCTTCCTTACCACCATCACCACTATGTAGAGTGAAGACGAGGCCTACAATAAGATTCAGTACCCCGCGACTACAATTTTGTTTTGTTTCCTCATTATTCCCCATTATGTCTATATCCATGTTTTGTTTTCATTTGTCTATAGCCTACATGTTCAATAAATCATTTGATTCACTAGTTATCATGAGTTTCTAGAATCATTAACTTAGGTTGGAGTAATGGTAATTGGGCAATCCCTAGTAATATTCGTGGAGGAGATGATGTTCTCCGGATCCTTCAAAATCTGGCTGTTCCCAATGCAAATACTGAAGATTGTATTCTTGTTAATGGTAAGGTGTCCTTGTCGCTGAAAGAGTGTTGGGACTTATGCAGGTCCAAGGCTCAAGTTCTGAACTGGACTGCTGATATGTGGGCGTCCTTGATTCCTAGGAATATCTCTGTTTTCTTTTGGAAATGTTACCTTCATCACTTACCTTCTCAGGACATTTTATAGAATTTTAACTTCCAGCTCCCTTCTGCTTGCTATCTATGTTGGAAGCATGAAGAAGATGGACAACACCTCTTCTTTGACTGTTTCTATTTCACTGAGCTTTGGTCCTTCTTCAAGCTTAAGTACGGTCGTGCTCCTTCATGTCTGTGATCCCAAAGGGGTTTGGACCCTGTGTATACGTGATGTCAATAGCATAAATAGATAGTTATAGTTTTCCTTTCTATACAGTTGTTAGCTTCTTAGCTTGTAAAGAGTTAAACTCTGTTTTGGTGTTGTTTTTAATAAAGGAGGAGGCATGCATGGTTCAGCAAAAAAAAAGACACATCAAATTATAGAAAATACTAGTTACTTCCTTGAAATTCTCAAAGAAGGATTAGTGAACATTGGACCGATTGCAAAGATATAGGACATGATCTCCTCTATTAGACTTCTTTACAAGCTATCATGTATACCACAATAAAGTTGGTTATGACAAGCAATAAAAGGTTAACTGATGTTATACAACGTTTTCTAAAAATATATAACATCATTATATGTACTTACACTTTGTTAATACTAATATTATGCAGTCTCTATCCACCCATAACAGTCACTATGAACTGGGCCTCTATGTCAATGTTAACGTTCCCTATTGAAGAACAATTGGACATCATCCTAGATGATCGATCCTTAAACCAATTGGTCATACCCAAACATTGGCGTTTTCTAAAAGGAAGACACTACATTCCTAGTAAAGTGACCCTAACGTTTGGCAATTATTCACATGTTATCGAGGTTGAGTATGATTTGGCGGGAAATCTTGTATCGAAATCCAGTTGGCATGATTGGATTGGAGAGATGCATGTGGTCTATGGCAACAAGCTTTTTCTCCGTCCAGTTGGCCATAATTCCATCAAAGTTTGGATAACCAACAGCAACTACGAGACCCCGATCATCTACTGCGGTATGAGCACACGGTGTCAGATATCATCTATGAGGAATCTGAATCTGAGGCCCCTGCCAGTTCATATTCGTCTAAATATAGTGAGGAGCTTCGTGACACAACTTCATCATTAAAAAGACCACGACAAGTCCAATTAACAAATATAATTGTCAAGACAAAAAACTTGTGTTTACACTTTTTGTCTGAAAGCAATCAATACTCATAGCTGCTTTCTATTCTGAACTTCAGGAAAAGATCGCCACAATGATAAGTCCTCGAAGTTACTGATGTGGGACCATGTTGGTGTAGTATTTAGTTGTCTATCTATCTAGACTTGTTTGTATTAATAGTTTTTTAAATTATGCGCATGTTTAGGGGTACACCAACCCCTTTGTTTAGTTACTATTTAGGGGTACACCCCTGTGTGTGGATGTAAAAAGAGATTAATGATTGGAAGTGAAAGTTGCTACATGAATGCTTATAAATGAAGTGTGTGTTCCCATGAATGTTCCCATTTGCATGATTACACTAGTATTTTCTCATATTGTATAGTCTATTTTAATATGACATACTTACTCATACGGTATATGTTTTACTATTTTTATAGAATGGATAAGTCTTGGATAGCAGAGGATGACCGAACCAGCAGTAAATACTTATGTGGAGTATCTAAATTTTTGGATTTTGCTTTTGAACATTCATCGATTGGAGACAAGATTGTATGCCCATGTAGAAAGTGTGCTAATGTATACCAGGTCACCAGAAAGACTGCATTGAGCCATCTACTGTGGCATGGCTTCTTACCAAGCTATATTTCTTGGGATTTTCATGGTGAAGATGCCAATGTTCAAATGGATGCTCCTACTGATCAGGGAGATTTCCTTAATGCTGAAAATTTACAAGATATGTTGCATGATACTTTTCTGAGTTTCAGTGAAGATGGAAATACAGAAGGAGTGGAGCCATCTAGTGATCAACATTTCAATACTGAAAAATTTTATATATTTTTAAAGGATTCTGAGACAGAATTATATCCAGGGTGTAAGAAATATAGCAAAATTGCTTGCATCCTAGAATTCTATCACCTGGTTTGTCTTAAAGGCTTGAGTAAGAAAGCATCATCTATGTTTCTTACGTTCTTTAAGAAGATGCTGCCAGAAGGAGAACAATTACCTAATTCTTTTTATGAGCTAAAAAAGACAATTACGGGGTTGGGCTTAGATTATGTGAAGATTCATGTTTGTCCAAATGGTTGCATGTTGTTTTGGAAGGATTCTGCTGATAAAGACGTCTGTGATACATGTGGAGCATCAAGATGGAAATCAATTACAATCCCAGATGATGATGATGAGCTTGCAAAAAAACCCAAGAGAATACCTATCAAAGTGCTCAGACACTTTCCACTTATACCCCGCCTAATGTGGTTATTCATGTCATCAAAAACCTCATCCTTAATGAGGTGGCATGCAGAAGAATATGAAAAACATGACAAGTTAAGACACCCGGTTGATTCACCTGCATGGAAAACATTTGATGTGATGCATCCAGAATTTGCTGCAGACGCTAGAAACCTTCAATTGGGACTTGCAACTGACGGATTTAATCCTTTTGGGACAATGACTACTTACAGTACATGGCCTATTGTGATTATTCCATATAATTTACCTCCTTGGTTGTGCATGAAGCAACCATATTTTATGTTGTCCCTACTCATTCCTGGACCAGCTTCACCCAAAAATATAGATGTGTACTTGCGTCCATTGATTGATGAGTTGAAAGAACTATGGGATACTGGTGTACATACATATGACGCTGGAACCAAGGAATTCTTTCAGATGCGTGTTTCTTTATTATGGACATTAGTGATTTTCCTGGATATGCACATATATCTGGTTGGAGTACTAAAGGCTACAAAGCATGTCCCTATTGTAATAAAGATACTGTCTCACATTGGTTGCCACATAGCCGTAAAGTTTGCTACAGAGGACATCGTAGGTTTTTGCCAACTAGCCACAGATTCCAAAAAGAAGCAAAGGCATTTGACGGTGAGCAAGAATTTAGGTGTCCACCTAAACCTCCTTCTGGAGCTCAAATCTTGTCTCAATTGGAGGACGGAACAACTGTAATTGGTAAGAAAAGGCCAAGAGGTAAGGATTCAACACACAATTGGGAAAGGAAAAGCATATTTTTTGATCTACCAAATTGGAAAACTAACATTGTAAGGCACAATCTCGATGGCATGCACATTGAGAAGAATATATGTGAGAGTATTGTTGGAACATTGCTAGCTTTGAAGGATAAAAGTAAGGACAACTTGAATGCAAGGAAGGATTTGGAGGATATGGGAATCAAATTTCCGCTTCATCCAAAAATTGTTGGTAAATATACCATCCTACCTCCAGCTTGCTATACAATGAAAAAAGATGAAAAAAATATTATTTTGCAACCTCCTAAAATCTGTCAAAGTTCCAGACGGGTATGCATCTAATATATCTAGATGTGCACGACCGAAGGATCAGAAGATGCTACAATGAAAAGTCACGATTATCACGTGCTGATGCAATAACTTTTTCCATTAGCTGTCACTGTGTCCTTGCCCAGTAAGAATGCTAAGTCATGTATTATTAATATTTGTCGCTATTTTCAAAGGTTGTGCACTAAATTCATAGATCCAATTGATTTTTCTGCATTGGAAAATGCAATAGCTGTTACACTTTGTGAGATGGAGAAGATATTCCCTCCATGTTTTTTTGACATAATGGTGCATCTATCAGTCCATCTCTCTTATGAAGCTAAGATAGCCGGCCCTGTTCAGTATCGTCAGATGTATCCAATTGAAAGGTAACATTTCACACGTCGTGATGACTTTACCTATTAGAATGTAATTTATCATAATATTTTCCTCAACTTTGTTTTCAGGTATCTGATGACCCTAAAAGGACATGTTCGTAATAAAATATATCCAGAAGGGTCAATAGCAGAAGGATATATATCGGAAGAGTGTCTAACTTTTTGTTCAAGATACTTGGATGGAGTTGAAACAAAGTTAAATCGGCCAAATAGAAACGATACTGACGAAGCAAATTTGGAAAACGAGCTAACACTTGATAGTGATGATTGGTCTATTTTCTCGACAGTAGGTTGTGGTATTGGTAAAATGGTAACATGTGTCTTGGACGAACGTACATTGAAACAAGCCCATAAGTATGTACTATTCAATTGTGAAGCAATTGAACCCTACATTAAGTAAGTTAGTGTCAACTGTCTTCTATTAATAAAATGCTATAACATATTCCAATAACATATTGCACATATTTTGTATTTAGGATGCACTATGATATCATTAGGCAAAAACATCCTCACAAGTCCTTAAAGGAGGTTCAGAGAATACATAGTAACACTTTAAGGTGACATTATTTAAGTGTGATTGGGTGGACATCTACTCAACGAGGGGAATAAAGCATGATGAACATGGGTTGACTCTTGTTAATTTGAGATGCCTTCAAACTACAGGAGAACCATTTGTAGTGGCATCTCAAGTTGGACAAGTATTTTATGTAGAAGATGTCACTGCAAAAGGGTGGCATTTTGCTGTAAAGATTGCCCCACGAGATATGTTCAACATGGAAGAACAATCTTGTATTGAGAATGTTGAAGCTTATGTGCAAGGTGAAACTGGAGATGGGCCATCAATGACATCAGAGGATGGAGATACTGATTGTGACATAGTT
Source organism: Alisma plantago-aquatica (assembly GCA_963693085.1). Taxonomy (NCBI): domain Eukaryota; kingdom Viridiplantae; phylum Streptophyta; class Magnoliopsida; order Alismatales; family Alismataceae; genus Alisma; species Alisma plantago-aquatica. The sequence continues at coordinate 124,134,018 of OY856415.1, read as the reverse complement.
AGATTGGATATGGAAGGAATTACTGTTACTAGTTCAACAACTGAAAAAGACCAATCCCGAATTCAGCAGGATGATGAAAGTGTATCTCAATGTGATGATGATGACTGTTTTGAATGAGAAGATTACAAAATAGCAGCCAATATTTCTTTTTGTTTGTCATTAATAATTGACTTAAATAAGACTTTTTTTGGCTCAATGTATCTCTTTAGTTTTCTGTCTCAAATTGTGCTCGAGCTAGGTGTATCAATTTTGCATGTCTGACATTATTCTTATTCATATTTATCATTGTCTCTACTATTGTTTATAATTATATTTGCTTAAATATCTGAGTTTCATTTTCAAATATTATTAATAAAATTATTATTATGTTGTTCAATAATTTTCTAAATGTGACAATTTTTATGTGACTTGATATACTCAAGATGAGAGAACAGTACAGTGACAACAAACATAACATGACAGCCGCAAGCAATGATAAGAACAACAACAATGACTCCTATACGACGACTCATTTGCCTAGCATTACTCGACATGCTTGTTGGCAATCTTTGAACATGTCAACCTCAAATCGCTCCAAAAAAAATTTAGCTTCCCTTCCAACTGAAATTCGTAATGATAGAGCAAACAAATTCAATAAAACTGCTGCTAGCTCTGCAAAAAATGCCCAATCAGCCACGTCTCCCCAAGACTCTAATATGGCAAAAAATGCCCAACCTTCTGATGGGCTAGGTAATCATTTCATTCATATCATTGTATTTATAGTGCTGCATTTAATCATATATAATTATGCATACATTTATTTTATCCTTTAAGAATGAATGCTTAGGTCAAAAACATCGAGCAAACAAATTCAATAAAACTACTGCTAGCTCTGCCAAAAATGCCCAATCAGCCATGTCTCCCCAAGACTCTCAAACATGCACAACTGAAAAGGAGATGGGAACAAGGTTCCAAAATCAGCAAAATAAAGAAAGTGGCGATAAAGTTACAAGATCAAGAATTTCACAGCTACCCCGTGTGCCTAATGTCAATTCTTCCGTGTCTATTCATTCAAGATTTGTAGAGAATAGAGCTGCCAGTAACCAAAATAGCAATGTATTTGCTGATAACATGGACCAAAATAGCATCTTTGATCACCATGTTGAGTCATTGAATGTTACAACAACACCTTCTGATGGGCTAGGTAATCATTTCATTCATATCATTATATTTATATTGCTGCATTTAATCATATATAATTATGCATATATATATTTTATCCTTTATGAATGAATGCTTAGGTCAAAAACATCGAGCACGTGGCCGAACACAATATTTGAAAGTTTGGAAAAGAAAGCCCGACGATCCAATTCCCATTGAGAAAAATCAATTTGGACAACCAGTAGGTGAAAACCAAAGTCACTTATCAAGTTTTCTGACAACCATTGCAAGAGATCCCAATCTTTGTCCACTAAACTATGAGGATTGGAGACAATTTCCAACCAATAAAAAAGATTCTATATGGAATTTTGTGAAGGTATATTATTAAATTTTATTTTTAAATGGTTAAATGAAGCATCTAATTGATATCCTTTATGTCGGTAGAGTAAATTCACAATGGATTCAGATCTGAAGGAGTGGACAATGAAGAGACTAGGAAAGAAATGGAAGGACCACAAGTGCAAGTTAAGGAGACTATACTTAGTAGAAGATAGTCCATATGAACAACAGCTTGAACAAGTTGTTCCCCGCATGGACAAGTCGCATTGGAAATTTCTTGTCGATTATTGGAGGAGTAATAAAGGAAAGGTAATATTATTTTTTCTATTTGTTGATACTTACAGTACCACACAGATAATTACTATGCACAATACTGCAATGTTTTCCACAGAGGAAGTCTATAACTAACAAGACAAGAAGAAAATTTCAAAAGGTTAGCCACACAACAGGAACCAAGTCATTTGCATATCTGAAATATGATGTGAGTTAGTAATTTTTGTGATCCATTTAGATAATTTGATGGCATCCGTTAATTTGATGTTTACAATAACCTTGTTTGAATGATAAAGATGGAGAAGGAAATAGGCGGAGAAGTGGATCCCATAATCTTTTTTGAGAAAACTCATTGTAAAAAAGATGGGAGCATAGTTGATGTTGAATCCGCCAAAATTTTGGTACAACACATAATATCCTATAGTATTATGTTACATTTACTAATTTCATAGAGGTATATATTTGGTATAAATTGCATCTCGTATGATTTGTTGTATGTAGGAAAAATGTTCTGAGGTACGAGAAGAGCTGCGAAGAAAACAACCTGATGTTACTTCAGATGAAATTTATAGGAATGTTATGGGAGAAGAGAGACTAGGATATGTTCGTGGTTATGGACTTGGACCATCACCTTCTGATATCTGGGGCAAGAACCGTAAATCCCGAGAAGCTGAAGAAGCACAAAGGAAGCATTTCCAGGATAAGCTTGAAGAACAACGGTTAGAATTTGATGCAAAACTTCAACAAAAAAAGGATGAATTCAACCAAAAATTAGAGGAGTTACTTGCCGTAACTAGAGCAGGAAACAGTCAAGCATAGCATGTTGGCAGTGGCCAAGTATGAATACTTTTTATACAAGATGTTTGGTATCAATTATTTTCCATGTTGACTTTTATGAACTTATGACAAAAATAAAATAATTGTGCAGACAAACTTATCAATGCAAACTCCACTCCATATAAGACATTCATCATTTCAGAAGGGACAAGTATGTTTGTATTACTGTGAATTGCACTTCATTTTACATTTATATAAATTTGTTATGTCAACTGTATTTTTTTGTAGGATGTGTATCTGTTGAGTTTTACAGATCCAGATGCTAGAGTTGCATTCGGTCGAGTCTCTGAGGTTGACCCCATGAAAAGGGTGGGAGGTTCAATTTAGGCTCATCATTTGTTGTTGTTTATGTAGAGGTTGCTTTGGTGGGCAACGATCCTCTAGTTGGACCTTATGATCAATATCAATATGTTGATGATGCTGTTGGGAACGTCATAGCATGGCCAAAAACACATATGTTGCCAAGGTGAGCATAAAGTATTGCTTATTCTGTTACATAATTGAAAACAAAAGTAGTATCTAAAGTCGTTTCCATTTGTTGCAGGACATGAAGTTTAAATTTAATTGCATTCTTGGATACTATCTAAAGAGAGGAGAGCTATAGTTGTTCTTATGTAATCCACTTTGTTATTTGTACATGCCGATCCAAAGTAATGGTGTTTCATGTCCATTGTCATAGACAATGTTGCCAAATAACAATCCTATTTTGTTTTGTCCTGCTTTTAATTTTGTTATGGAGAATCTTAGTATTATGGATGATACATGCATTATGATTGGTTTGTGGTTTTTAGCTATGAGCAGTGTTTTAGATTCTTGTTTGTGGGTACGGATGAGGTGTGTTACTTGTACGAGTGCTGTTCTATTTTCTCACTGCGTTGTTTTTGAATGTTTTGTTTTTGGTACTAAGTATAATATAGCCTGGTGTTTTTGCATTTTGTAGAGGCACACTAAGTCATTGTCAACATTTCAGAGGTCTGCTCTGGTTGAGAAGTCTAGGCAGAAGCCTCAAGAAAGAATGGGTGTTCTTAGTAATGTGGGTTCCTCCTTGTTCCCTTAATTGTTAAAACAACATTTGTATATTTGTCTTTTTTCCTTTACCCCCTCCATCGAAAATAATACCCTTTCTGTAACATGTGGTTGTGATGCAGGCCCTAAAAGCCAATAACTATGGTAATGATCCTCTGCTAACTGCAACTCTGTACTTGGAGATTAATTAAAGGCCTATCTCGAGAGCTGATAACCTCTGTATTGATGGCTTGTCCGACTGCCCAGGGCTACCATGGGACGCATCCATTCCTAATATAATAGTTGGCACTTTGGAGATCTTTGGCATGGATGGAGGATGCTCAACTGTGGTGAACTTCTCTGCGCAATGTGACACCTGTAGGCATATTCAGGATCTCATTCGCTGTGGAAACATGAAGGGGGTTGTTAGTAAAATCTTTTAATGTATCCAAAGATCTCCTAAGAGCCAACTATTATACTAGGAATGGATGCGTCCCATGGTAGCCCTGGGCAGTCGGACAAGCCATCAATAGCTGATGTAAGTTTTGAATTTTGACTACTTAGCATATGTATGGGTTTTTGAATGCTTAAGATATACAAGTTAACTAAAACCTAACCATAATTTAAGAGTTAGGTACATTTTTCACTTTTTCCTTTGTCATACATGAAGTTATTTTATTTTGGTGTCCTTCAGTGTCATTAAGCTAACACGAAATCATCATGCTATAGTATGCATTCTTGGATACTATCACTTTGGAATAGTTGTTTTTATGTAATCCACTTTGGAATTGGAGGCTGATCTTTACCCCTTTGTGTTACAGTTCTATCTTGATGTCTGAAGCTTTCCATGGGCATGACAGACATTCTATTGATGCTAAGTGTGCACAAAGATGGTATGATACTAACTTATAATGATACATATCATACAAGTGAACCAGAAGTTACCATCATTATTTCTGCCCATGCTTTAGTGCTTCTATGCCCATCATTTGATTTTTAAAGATACCAAACTTATTTACGTATCATTTCAGTTTCCATTGGAGAATCTTAGAGTGGATAAAAATGTGTTGAGTGCTCAATTAGAAGAGAAGGATGAGCTGAAGAGGGAAGGTTATTCAACATGTCACTTTGTAAGTGTAATTGTAATTATTTATAAATTGCCTTCAAGTGACCACTTGAGCTGTTGTGATAGTTGAACAATCACATGTGTTTTTGCATATGCTAGATTTCGTTGGAGGTCCATCTGTCTATGAGGCTTGCACCATTAGGGGTGACAAGGCTTCCTCTGTATATAATATGAATTGTGCATGCTCTGTTTTGCATCTACTTTAAGCCAAATACGGCCAAAAGCCCTGCAGTTCTGCATTCCTATCCCTGATCTCTTTCCGATTAACACACATAACTCCAAAGGTGCACCCAAAGTGGTGGATTGAGGAAAATACAAACTTTCCAGGCCTTTTTATGTATAGTTACCTTCATGTTCTTGAACTGGACCTGATCAGCTTAGAAGTGGAGCCAACCAAGACCAAACTAGTTTTTAGATATAGGGAGGACTATAGTGGCTGAATACAATCCAAGACAACCCAGTTGCAGCCTTGTCAAATATGTGAGATAATGACTGGTTTATAGGTCAGATGGTGGAATTTCCTTCTGCATTGTGGGAAGCATTGCACTTTGTACAATGAGCTGTGGCAGCCACATCTTTGGCTAATAACTACATGCTTCTGAGGAGTATGCTCGGCTTCCCTATAGGACAAGCATATATGTTTGGTGCACATCCTTTCTACATCTCTGTTTAATAATTAACTCATGAATTTACCATTGCATATTCCACACATTTTTTGTAGAGCAGGAACCATTATTTACCTTGTTATTATGTCTCATTCTTCACATGCCTTCATACATATTTCCAAGGGAATTTCATCTATTGGGGAGTTTTTATATTGTTCTCTGTTGAATAAGCAAACATCACTCATAATTATTGAAGTTAGTTCTCTTATTGCTTTGATAGAGATGGAATGTAAATTTCTTTTTAATTTGATGAATAAGCAAACATGAACATTGCTTTGATAGAGATGGAATGTAAATTTCTTTTTAATTTGATGAACGAATGTACTATCAGTTAGTCTGTTGGTGGATTCGACATGGATGTTGCATCTGCTCTGTATTAGGCCACTTGGTGGATTCAACCTGGATGTTGAGTACTGTTGCATATGTATTGACTATGGATATGTTTGGACCTATTGTTGATAATGCAGGTGGCATTGTTGAGATGAGTCAGCAGGTAAATTATTTGCTTCTACAAGGATCATCACATTTGTTTCTACACATCTATTAATTGAGCATATGTGGTATATTTCTGTGTTAGTGGTGTGATTATCAACAGATTTGTATTGTTCAAGGATGGCTGTAGCGAGTGCAAATACCTCTTGATGATGTGAATGAAGCTCAAGAATGAGAATGGGGGATGGTCGAGCCCAATAGTTTGATCTATAGGTATGGATTTTTTTTTATTTACTATACATGGTGCTAAATGTGATAATCTTGAAATTGATAGTGGCGGTTTGATGTTGTAGGCTCTAATGGATTTGTAGGATGAAAATGAGCTAGTTCTTGAGAATGGCTGCTTGTTTATCTGTAATCTACCCTTTTCTGCCATGTAAGAATGAAATCTGGGGGGCTAACTACTATTGAGCTCCTTGATAAGAAAAAGTCATTCCAATCAGCAGAGGTATCTTCATGTGCTAGATCCCTTCTTTTTTGCTGCATTTTTAGTTGCTGGTTTTCCAGTTTATTTGTTATTCTAGATGTTGGTTTCTAGCTGATTTGTTATTCTAGATGCTGGTTTACAGCTGATTTGTTATTTCTTTTTCTAAGTTAAGTGTCTATACATCGATCAATTTGTTATTCAGATTTGAATGTTCCAGCTGATGCTTATAATTTCCACTCTTCAGTGACCTTTAGCCGGATAGATCCTGAAGGAAAGTTGGTCATGGGCTTCAGTGTGCTTATCATAGGCACCATAGCATGTATGGTGTTGTTTTGATGGTAAAATGAAGTGGTTGATACTTCTTTTTGTTAATGCTCGCTTTGTATTTTGTAGAGGTGCATTATGAAGGGAGGCCATTGAGAAACTTGATTCAGTCCTTTGGTAGGTTTACTTAATCTAGAACCAGAAGGTGCTTGCTGAATGGGCTGCTGAATGGGATGCTGAATCAACTGTGCATTCTATAGACTTGAAGGTGTTCCTGTGCATGCCACCTCACCTCTACAAGCTGAGTTCATGGCTGTGGTCACTGCATCCAATATATGTACACACAACAATATCAAGATGGCCATCATTCTTACTGACTCTAGCTCTTCGGTGAAGCTAGCAAGCCAGACAGTCTGCAACTCACCGAGTCTCCAAAACCTTTGGAGGAAATTCCTTGTCAACAAAGCTAGCCTAGACCTTTTAATGGTTATGTATCTCCCTAGGGAAATCAATAAGGCAGCTGATAAAATTGCAAAAACAACCTTATCCACTCGCACTTCCTTTTCTTCTTTCTATAATAAGCCGGCTTGGCTAGAGTATGAACTAGATGTGAATTTCTCTGCTTTTTGGCCTGTTCTAGAGCACATGATGAATAAATGATAAGGTCTAGGGTTCCCCAAAAAAGAAAGTATGTCATTGGTGTTGTATTCAATATAAGGGGCAAGGTAAAATGTCCTCCCCATGTAATTGTCATTTGTTTATAAATAAAAAATATTCATAATTTCAAAAAACTGAGTTTGGTTGTAATTGGCATTCAATTAGAAAACCTGATAATGAGTTGAAAACTGAATGACTAAAAGCCATGAAAATGTAGTAATACAGATCTAGTAGTCATTAGTGGATTTTTTTATATGCCATTAAACTCAATAAGAACATTTTCATACACCAACATAATCCAAAATAGTGGCATTTGTATAAAAGCCAATTGATGAATAATGGCTTTTTTTATAAATGCCAAATGATGGTTTAGTGGCCTTTATGTGGCATTTATTCGAAGCCACTAAAGACAAACCTTTAGTGGCTTTTACAACTTAAGCCGCTATCTTCCTAGTGGCATTGGCGCTAGAGGCATTTTCTTAAATGTCAACAAATGCCGCTAAACCTGTTTACTGGCTTTTATTTTTTTAGTGGTTTTTCTGAAAGGCCGCTAATGAGTATGTTTGCTGTAGTGGAGTTTGCCTATAACAATAGCTATCAACATAGCATTGATATGGCACCTTATGAAGCTTTGTATGGTAGACGTTGTAGATCACCCCTCTGTTGGTATGAGACTGGTGAATATCATATGTTAGGTCCTGATCTTGTACAGCAGACCACCAAAAAGATTAAAGTAATACAACAACAGATAAAGACTGCACAAGATAGGCAGAAGTCTTATGCTGATAAACATCATAGACCTTTAGAATTCTAGGTTGGAGACAGAGTGTATCTCAAGGTCTCACCTTGGAAAGGAGTTCTGAGATTTGGAAGGAAAGGGAAGTTAGCTCCTAGGTTTATGGGACCTTATCCAATCATTAAACAGATTGGAAGAGTAGCCTATAAACTAGAGTTACCACCAGAGTTATAGAGGTTACACCCTGTGTTTCACATTTCTATGTTGAGGAATGTCACCCTGATATAGAATCAGTTCTGCAACCTATGGAGGTAGAATTGAATGATGATATATCCTATGAGGAAGGACTAGTGTCAATCCTTGATAAAAGAATTAAAAAGTTGAAAAAGAAAGACATAAGTCTTGTGAAAATCCTCTGGAATCATCGTGGTGTTGAAGAATCCACATGGGAACTAGAGGAAGAGATGAGAAGGAAATACCCTGCTCTTTTCTCTTAATATGATTTGTTGATATGTTTTGTTGATTTCGGGGACGAAATCCTTGTAAGGGGTGGATAATTTGTAACACCCCTGAACTGGGTTATGAACTAATCCTAGGTGTTTTTCTTAAGACATGTGATTATATGCTTGTGATTATCTTTTGATATGTAATTAAAGCTTCTGAGGAACTTATATTTCCATTTCTGCCCTTTTTGAACAATGTTGTAATATTGTTTTGTTAAATATGGACTAATGTGCAAATTACCCAATATGAGGGGTTAACTTGCAAATTGCACATGTTAAGATGTTCCTATGATGTTGAGACATCACAAGAAAGAATACGATGTAGTGATATGGATTCTCCAAGCTTGGGCTCAAGATATAGCTTGTAGAGAAATCCTTGTGCTTTAAAACCTAGTTTTGGTGTAAAGTGCAATTTACCCAAAAATTATGGTGCAACATGTAAAATATACCCTCTAGAGTATCTTTCATGACTCTTGACATCAAGTAGAGCAAAAATAATGATGAGGGCGCCTCATTTGAATAATCAAATAAGAAAGATAACCTTTATATCTAAATAACCAAATTTTATACAAAATGACCCTTTTATGTATGCCACTTAGTAAGGCGTTTGGCTTCTTTTCTTCTAAACCTTGGATAAGGGAGGAGTTTTGCTTAAGGGAAGAAGGGTAGAAACGTGGCTAAGGAGAGGAGAAGGACCTATTTGAGAAATAAAGGAAATAATTGTCCTTGCCTTGAAAATATACCCAAAATATATAAGTACACCTTTTTCACAAACCAATGGATCGTTTCCCCTCATTCCTCTTCTTATCTCTTTGCTTTGGCCGACTAAGGAGAAGCTCAGGAGCAGAGGAGAACGACCAAGCTAATTTGGGTAAGTTTTGATTGCCATCTAGCTCGAAATCATGGAGGAAATCTTGGAACAAGGTTGGTTTAGTAGTCTTCCTTACATAACTCTTCTCTCTAGCCATCTTCTCCATCCAAATCTTGAGGAATGGACCTTGGATGACCTATGGAGCTCAAGCCACCATTAAAGCTACGAATCTTGGAGCTCTATATCTTATCCTAAGGTTGGTTTTATAACTCTAAACCTTAAAGTTTTGTTTATGCATCTTCTTTCCATGAAAACGTTGCTTAAATCTTCTTCCTTAGACATTTCTATTTGTTCTAACTACCAAAACCGTGAAGAACAGTCCATGTTCTTGAGGTAGAAGAAGGTGGAATTATTTCCAAAGTTCATACTGATCTTACTTTAGCAAACGGTCCTCCACCTCTTGCCCAAACAGTTTGCAAAAACGTTTGGAAGCAAACGGTTTCAAAACCATTTGAGAGCAAACAGTTTCAACCAAGAACGATTGGGAGCAACTGGTCCAAGACTATTTGGATGAGTTGACCAAGCGTTGACCATTTGGAGATCTACTGTAAACATTATGGACTAATCACCCACCAAGAATCATCAACTAATTCCAAGTAAATCAGCAATTGAAGGCACTTTACTCACCTAAACCCTAATCGGGTTTATTGCTGATTTTAATAAAGCAATCATGTTGAAGTTTGGGTTGAGTGGCCCAAACGGTTTCAAAACCATTTCGGGATCACCCAAATGGTCTCAAGACCGTTGGGTGATCACCCAAGACCATTTGGAGGTCTAGGGTTAATTGGGATTGATCAATTGAGGGTCCAATCAAATCAAGTTGTTGAATAATCAAATGCTGATTTTGTGACTAAATCTAGGGTTCAACCCTTAAGTGAATGATTTGGTTTTTGATAAAATAATGGGAAAACGGTCTCAAGACCGTTTGGAGGATGTTCAAATGATCCCAAGACCATTTGGGGTGAGGTCATGACCCAATTGAGTGATGGTTTAATGGGTTCAACATCAATTAGACTCATGTTGATACATGTTGAAGGGTGATCGATTCCAAACCCTAATCCAATCAATCCAAACCCTAATTGGTGACCAATTGAGGATCAATTGAAGGTCAAATCAGTAAGGATTTACCTAATTGATTCAACTGATGAGTGGCTAACTATGGCATGAACGTTTGGGGGGGGGTTCAACATTGAAAACCCTAACTCAATTGGATATGTTGAGGCATCTTTTGGTCCATGCAGTTTTGAGGGTGTTTGGACCAAATGGTCTCAAGACCGTTTGGGACCAAATGATACCAAACCGTTTGATGGCCATGCGGTTTCAAGATCAAATTGCCCATGCAGTTTCAAAGTCAAAGTTGGCCAAACGATCAACGAGACCAAACAGTATTCACCTCACCTAGGGCAAACGATCTTGATGGTGTACCTTGCCATGCGGTCTTGAAAGTCAAAGGGACCAAACGGTCAACAACTCCATGCGGTTTCAAAATCATTTGGAGGTTGAAAGTGCAAAACCGTTTGGGGTCTATTAAAGTCAAGAACGTTTGATGACTTAGTGGTCATGATGGTTTAATAGTTGATTAACTTAAACCCTAAAGATACCTAAAGTGATTAAGGGGTTAAGTAACTAGTTGTTTTATGCATGTATGGCCAATGGTTAACATTACAAAAGTACCCTTAGTGGGATAGTGTGACTAATAACCCTTGATCAAGCAAACCCTAATGACCATAAGGGTAATGACATGACTTATGTTATCAAGGTTGATTTGACTTAACCTAATCAAGAGTGATGTAAACATCATCTAATAATAAGAGGAGAGAGAATACTTCTAATATGAATGTGAATCAAGTAATATACTTCCAACATGTATGAATACACATCATTAGGGTATGATCCTTCATAGTGAGATCATGTAAACCCTAATTATGGTGATTAATGAATCTTAACTTAATTGAAGGCATTAACGAAAGTAATCTTCATACATGATGATGGTATGACCTCAATTCACTGTAATGTGAATAGTAAACCCTAATTCTATGGTAATATCATGAAATGTGAATAGTAAACCCTAATCTAGGGTGATGTGATGAGATGAACAGTAAACCCTAATTTTGAGTTATGCTCTTAAGCATGAGGCTCTATTCTTGGATTATAAATGAGTAATCATTATACCTCTGAAAGTCATAAGGGTTTAATAACCCTAATTGAATTGAATAAACCCTAACCCTAGAAACCAACCATGGTGATGTAACACGGTCGTGGTAATTTGTTAATAGCACGACCGTGCTAGGGAGCACGGCCGTGGTAGCTTTCCCTTGCACGACCGTGGTGTTCTACAATTGAATTGAAAAGAACCTATATTGTGTTGTTACAGATATAATGTGCAAGTTTTCAATTATATTAGTCATGCAAGTTGTTATCAAGAGGTAATCATAGCCAGGTAAGGGTTATGATGCCACATTCATTGAAAGTATTCTTTGAACTTTGAAAATAATGATATGTTATGTTACCTATAAAAAGGTAACTTTCAAGATGGATAGGATGTATGAGCCATGAAGGCCATCTGTGATGTTACAACCAAGGTCATGCTGTTAAATGAGTTATGATGATCTAAGGGTTTGAACACCCATGTTTCTGAATCATAAGGATGAGATGGTTAGGGATTGACATCCCAATAATAAACTGGATGTGAAATGAATTTGATACATTTAGTACTCTTTCTTTATAGCAGTTATTTTAATGATTTATGCTTGAAAACATGTCTGATGCTAAAAGAATGCTATAATGTACTTAAATAATCAAGTATAATGATATCATGTAGAGCCCTGACCATAGATCCATCATTGTCAAAAATTAAATGATGGTGAAACAGGTTTTCCTAAGGGAACTCCTGGAGCACATACTTTTGAGTATGTGGGGGATTATGGACGTGAATATCCTTACGTCCTAATGTGGGACTTGATGTAAGATGTACCTTTAATCCATCAATCCTTCATTATATATTTTATGCCGGGATGATGTATCACTAATCTCCCGATGATGTTGTTAATGCCGCATCGGTGTGAGATAAACATGAAATCCCTCGATGGCGAAGAGAGTAAAGAATGCCACTGTAGCTCTAATAGCGAAGTTGCCAGAATACCATGGAAAGCTATAATAGCAGAGACACGAGATGTCCTGCATGTTGATCCTCACTCTAACTGAGGAAGATGAGGTCATAGGAATCCGGTCCTTCTGATGACCTATGTATGGTACCGATGCGATTTCGTAATGGTCGGTTGGAGTATGAGCAGTATACCTCATCTCCTCAGGGCATAATAATGTTTGAAAAACATAATCAACCGCGTAGCATAACTTCTTAGGTTGAACTACAAGAAACAATGATTGATGATACATTGTTTATAATGTTCTAGTCAAGTAACTAGTATACATGTTCTTCATATTCCTTATTGAGATATGCTTTGATATTCAATTATTTATAATTGAAATGATTGTCTAAGAGAATGTTTCTTTACTTAGTTTATACAATGTTAAACATGTTGTTGAACGTTTAAAGTTTTATTTCTTATTGCTATTCCTTTATTGCAATAACAAAGCTTCTAGCGGAGAGTTATAACTCTCGCTAGGACAATTATTCAATTGTCTCACCTCTGTGGGATTTGACTTTTTAGGTAGACGCCAAGGACGAAGGAACCCATCTGAGGGTGAGCAACAACAGCAGCATCAGCAACATCGGGGACAGTAGTGATTCTCAGGTGGAGACACTGTCTGTCAAGTCTTGTAGATAGCATGTCCTATATGTCGTCTCTGTACTCTCAGGTCCTAGGAGTCAGTAGGTCTGAGGTTTTTGGCTTTATGCCTCGAGATTTTGTATTTTTCCTTGTACAGATAACAAGGCAATTGACGTATGTAATCACTTGAGATGTGATTTTACAGAGATGTAATGATGAATCATGTTGTAAACAACTTATCTTGTTTTCTTATAAAAGAGTTTTATTACTTGAAGATCTCTTTCCAAAAAGTTTTAAATTTTTAATGATTTTTAATAATTCCGCTGCTAGTTAATCGCTTCCGCATTCGTTGATCTCGTGTTTTATAAGTCAGATCCCACAATTGGCATCAGATTAACGAAAATCACTAAAAATTTAAAACCATTTTAGATAGAGATCCATTTCCAAGAAACTCTTAAAGAAAGAACCAAAGCAATATATTCATCATAGTACACATTGTACATATATTGTACCATCTCATCTCGAGGATATCAAATATTGATTGCTTTGCCCAAACATATATATAAGCAACATAAAACCTTGAGGCATACAAGCCAAAATCTCAGATCGTTTATAAAACCATTATGTACTAACTCCTAAAGACCGGAGAGTACAGAGACGACACATAGGACTTCTATCTTCAAGACAAGATAGATAGCTCACTCAATCTGAGTTGTTAGTGTTGTCCCTGTTGATGTTGTCCTTCCTCTACAGTACGGTCTCTACCTCCTCATCTGCGTCCACCTAAAAATGTTGGGACCAACACAGTGAGACAAAAGTCCCCGCAAGAGATATAACTCTCTGCCAACAATGTTATTATCACATGTATACAATATAAAACTGAGCAGAGGATCTTTTATAATAATAATCAAGATTAATCACTGTTTATAAGCATAATAGAGTAATATCATCTTTTAAAGCAATGCAACTATCTAAGATAGATCAATAAATCATCTATTCACTTTATAAGGAATATGAAGAACACGTATAACTTACATCCATTTAAGATGTATAAAAGTAATGTAACATCAACCAATGTTTCCGTATTCAATCCTTAAGAAAATATGCTACACGGTTGATTACATATTTACAATCACACTTATGCCCAGAGGAGATGAGGTATACCGCTCATGCTCCAACTGACCACCGCTTAGTCGAAATTGATACCATACAAGGTTAATAGAAGAGTCGGCTGCCAAGACCTCACCCATCTCGGTCAGTACAAGACCACTGTAGTGACATCATGTCAAACTGCAACTAGCTTGCCGGGGTATAGTGGCATCTTCGCTATAGAGCTACAGCTGTGGCATGCACTCTCTTCGAGGAGATCACCCAGCAACCCCGATACATTTTCATCATGGTGATTACACAGAAACCCTAGTATTCCTTAGGGAGATCGCACATCAATCCCTATCTGGACGTAAGGATATGTTCATCCATCACCCAAACATATTAAAAAATATGCACTCCGAGTTAAACTCATTTCACCATTCAACAAATCCTGACACTGAATGGATCTATGGCCAGGGAAACTACATGATAAGGTTCTACTTGATTAATTAGGTGCATTACAGTATCTTTTAGCATCAACCAAGTTATAAGCATTGATTATAACAGACGATGCTATAAAGAAAGGTGTAAAACATTTATCAAGTACTTTCATAATCTTTGGAACACATTGAATGCATAACACCCGGATCTCAGATTACTGGGAATTCTCATCCCTTAACATTATCATCATCATGATTGCTAGATCTGGGTATTCAAACCCTTAACATTATCATCATCATGATTGCTAGATCTCAGACCCTTATCACATTACTGGGAATTGTCATCCCTTAACATTATCATCATCATGATTGCTAGATCTAGGTATTCAAACCCTTAGTTCATCATTGAACATTTTCACCTCTTACCAGGTAACCATTACCTCTAGGTCCTCAGACCCATGTATACATTATACTTGTTGCACAAGTATTTCACATGGCTCACAAGGCCCATTTAATCTGTATCATATGAAACATCATAGCTCATACCTGGCTATGCTCATCATCTCATGATACCTACATGGTTAGTATTTCATGATAAAAACAATATCAAGTACATATCATCACCATGCAATACAAGAGAAATACAACCTTCCCATTATTAGGGTTAGGGTTTCCCTTTTAGCCGATTAGGGTTTCAAGCCGATTAGGGTTTCAAGTTCATATTATCAAGAATCCAAACCCTAATTCATAGCTCCACACATAGTAGGAGTATCAATGTATGCTCATTAAATGATTATCACACAAGTATGAGTTTCTCTCTCATCCTCACTAGGATATTGATTACATCATACTTTATTAAGTTGGCTCAACCCTTTCCTCAAAGTACATTGGCCTTCACTTATCAAAAAATACATTAAACGTTTTACATCCTAATGTATCATTTGACATAACACACTTCATGTGTTACTTAATCAAGTATATCGGATTGGAGGTGCTTACCTCCATATTGGATTTGAGGTGTTTCCACCATATCAAGCAAGAGGTGTGTGCTTCCACCATATCGGGCAAGAGGTGTGTGCTTACACCATATCGGGCAAGAGGTGTGTGCTTACACCATATCGGGAAAGAGGTGTGTTCTTCCACCATATTGGGCAAGAGGTGTGTTCTTACACTATATCAGGCAAGAGGTGTGTGCTTACATTTTATCAGGCAAGAGGTGTGTGCTTACACCATATCGGGCAAGAGGTGTTTCAACCCGATATCAGTTTTGTCATGATGATGTCATCATCATCAAGCCCTAGACTTTCCTTCCTTACTATTCTAGTTCGTGGACAACAGTCCTATGAAATTATTAGAACTCATGGATTCATCAAATAATCAAGAAAACTCGAAATTTAAAGTAGATCATCAAGTATAGCAAGATTGAAGGTGAATAATAACACGATTAGGTTCAAGTTATATAACCCACCTCAAGAACAACTTCAAAGCTCCAAGCTCCAAAGCTTCACATTCCCAAGGCTGAATATGAACTTATCAAAGATCCAAGACTTGTTCACAACTCCTTTATATGCAAAGAATCCATAGATAAGAACTTGGTGAAGAAGAAAAGAAAGGAAGAATCACAACCCGAGATTTATGCTTCAACCAAGATTGAAGATGACCATGGCTTCACCTTAAGATTGAGGCTCAAGATCCTCCTTGATCCTATCCTTGCTCCTCAACTACTATGCACGATATATAAGAGAAAGAGAGTTGTAGGATTTGAAAAGTTTCACTAGTAGGTGAAAGGAGTGGTATATATAATTGAGGCTCATGAGAGAGTGTATAAGAGGTGTCATCACCTTATACTACTAGGTGACACATGTCCATGCATGGTTGACACATTTCCATTCATGCACACATATTTATCTTTACATGAAAAACTCTTGAGGATAATCTAGGGATAAGATTTCGGCCATTAGTTATCTTGTTGAGCAAGATATTTCAACTCAGCATCACTTTATTCACAAACCGATACAACTTTTCTAAGGAAACTTGTAAACTGATAACCATCACCTTATTGAGGTGTTTAACTCATCATGTCCTTTGCCAAGAGTTGCAAAAATGATGTGGGACCTCCTCTATGGCTCCTTGGCCGATAGTCACTCCCATATGAGCTCTACAACTCAATACAACTCATCTATACAACTCTTCTTGGACTTTTCATCACCAAGAATATCATCACTAAAATATGATTCAAACATGGTGCCACTTTCTTTATCTCTCCTCTAGATGATGCTAAGAGAGAGTAGGGACACTCTTGAGGTGTTAATTTGCATATCAACCCTAGATTTTGGGTAAATTGTAAATTGCACCAAAATTGGTACACAAGGCTCAAGCATTATTCAAACAAGCTCCAACTTGGAACTTAGGCTTTCCACAAGCCACCCCTTAGCATCATTCTATATCTCATGATGCTAAAGCACTTGAAGCACATTCAAATGTGACATATTGCAATATGACACCTCATCTTGGGTAAATTGCAATTTACACCCAAACTATCATATTGTGCACAAACATGTTGCAAATAAGCTCAAAATTGAAAATTAAACTCTCGTTGAGTCTTAATTACTTTAAAAAATATTAAAAAAGGTTTATTAATAACTTACTTAAGCAAAACTTCCAAGTTTACGCCATAACCCAGGTCAGGAATGCTACAATTATCAACCCCTAACAGGGACTTCGTCCCCAAAATCTCAAGAGAAAAGAGAAGGGTACTTCCTCCTCATTTCTTTCTCCAACTCCCATGTGGCTTCTTCAACACCATAGTGATGCCAGAGAACTTTTATAAGAACTATGCCTTTCTTTTTCAACTCCTTGATTCTTCTGTCAAGAATCATCATTATACCTTCCACATAGGATATATCTTCATTCAATTCTACCTCTACAGGTTGCAATACCAACTCTGTATCAGGATGACACTTTCTCAGCATAGATATATGAAACATTGGATGTAGTCTATGTAGCTCAAGTGGCAACTCCAACCTATAGTCTACCTTTCCAATCTGTATTGTAACTGGGTAAGGTCCCATAAATCTAGGAGCTAACTTACCCTTCTTCCCAAATCTGAGAATACCTTTTCAAAGAGAGACCTTGAGATACACTCTATATCCAACTTGAAATTCTAAAGGTCTACAATGTTTATCGGCATATGACTTATGTCTATCTTGTGTAGCCTTCAACTGTTGTGTTACAACTCATTCCTAGCTTTGTTGATAATCCTAGAGATTTAAGATAATCTTAATGCTTGTCATGTTTTTGTTAGTAATATTTTATCTTGTGCTTTATATTAATTTTTTTAACCTTAAATACTTATTTGGGAAACTCATAATCATGACTTAAGCATACTATAAAGATCCGATTTGGAGTTAATATATCATTAACCCATACATGTGTGCAAGAAGATAGTTAATGACATTGGAGGAAATAATTAATAAATATTTTTTTCACTGATAATTTTATAAAACTAATATTTTATAACTATATATAATTCAATTATTAATCTAACGAAAAAAGAATGAACCAAATCAGAGTTAATATGAGAGAGTTATGCCCTTTTTAGTAAATATATACTGAACACCGCGACCGGCGATGCTAACACCGTGACGCTACGTCGACACCATGACCTATGACACTAGCACCGTGACCATGACGCTGCATAAATACCATGATCCGCGACGCTGCGTCGACACCGCGACCGCGACCGCCGCCGCCCAGGACAGACAATCGTAAAACGATCATATCTTGAACAATACTTATCTGTTTTCAACGAAACGAAGTGCGTTGGAACCGTGATTCGATCCTATATCATCCTAGATAACTTTCTATATAAGAGGGAGACCTAGAAGGTGATTTATGTGGTAATTTGTGGGGAAGAACGTGAAGAACTGTAGAAATCCAAAGGGGTTGCTATAAATTCGACTTGGTAAGTTGGTTTAACCCTTGATTCTTTCTTCTCTTCATTTTCCCTTGCTCAAGATCCCTAATCCAGCAATTTTAAGATTTGTCTTAACCTCTGATCTTATCTTCTACCTACATCAAATCCTCTTTAGGACTAGGAAACATATTAAAAGGTTGTATTGAATGAGATCTTGAGGTTTAAAGCTTGATCTTGAGGATCCTCTTTAGTCCTCTTTAGGACTGTGAGCTTAGATCCAAGATTAGTTGGTGAAAAAGCTAAGATCAGTGATCTTGGGCAATGTCTGTGAGTAGATAATCATCTTTTAACCCTAATTTAAAGCATACCAATTCAAATAATAGTTTCCATTATTTGATTCTTGCTCTATGATATTGTGATGGTTTAAATAAATGTATGTGGTGAATATTAGTAGTCGAAATGCTTGGTTAATCATATTATTAGTGATGTATTTCCATATTGAAAATTGTCTTGTGAATTGTCGTGATTCAACAGGTGATGAATGTGTAAACTAAGGCACCGAAAAGACAGGTTGCCATGGTTCATGTTTAAAGAGTTGGAGTATGGTTGTGAAATATATGAAAATTATTTAAATGTGAGACTCTTAATTGTTATAAATAGGGTAATCATTAGCTATAACGATGATACCTGTTATATTAACTAAACACCACTAGACATTAGATGCCATGGACACTGTAGAATCCTCACATGATGAGGCCTGCGTTGTGGGGAGGAAACAGTTTCCCGACTGGAGGTAGTCTAGATCGAGGTAAGCCGGAGCGTACTAGTACGATATGGGGGTTTGACCAGTAGGGAAAAATCCTTACAGTTGTGTGGTACCCAACACCAACTAGGGATGTTGGTGGTACATGTGCTACATGTTATAGTAATCAGTGGTCGGTACGTCCACTGATGCAGTTTAAGCTTGAGGGCTTTGACTCACCGCCTGAGTACCCAGGTTGAGAGGTGGAGTCTGAGATATCCAGCCGCTCCCATTAGCCACCGAGAGGTAGACGTGCCGATGCCAGCTGTAGACATGGTATTGAGATTAAAGACTTAGGAACCCAAACATTCTTCTAAGTCTTGTTGTAACATCCTCAATTTCATAGCTATTGTAAGCCTTTAATGTGAGGTTTTCTAGTAAGTGTATGCCAAGGGACATAATGAACCTAACCATGGCTAGGTATGTAAGTCATATGGTCAACAAATACACACATAATGGCTTAACTGTGTATGATTGTAGTCAGGTGTAGATGAATATGAATGAATAATTCATGTAAATGGCAATGTGACGAATATATAATATGATGACTTCAGTTACTGGTTTGAGCTCTAAACCAACTTAGGTCTCATTATTAAGGAATTAAAGTAATGTTGACCTAATGTATCATATAAAATCTTATGTTGAGGGAATATTGATTCATGTTTTATTTCCATAACTAAAAATAGATAATGAACCTTTTGACAGATCGTGGAATGGTTTGGGGGGCCTAGTACCTTATTCAATTATGATTGAGCAAATTAAGATTCACATATGGGTCCTTGGAGTTCAAATTTGGGGATTAAGCATTTCGTGTTCATAATAATACTCAATATAATTTTGATAGATGGATAATTGATATATAAGATCAAAGGAGAAAACATAGATTCTTTTATTTATCTAGTGGCCTAGGTGATTAAATTAGTAATTATCTGGATTTTATTTAAAAGATAGTTTTAGATTGTCTATCCACTTAGATTCTACCTAGAATCTTGCCCATGTAAATATGATGATAATATAATGTTTGTATCAAAATTTGGAATCATATGGATCTATGAGTTAGGCTATAGAAATATTTCTAGAAATTGGACTTTTACGCAAAAGAAGAAAAAAAAATATAAAGCTGGTTCGCTATCCCTGTTCATCTGAAACTGGGACCCGAATAGAGTCTGGGGGGGGGAAGAGATCTCCTCACGAGATCTGGGGTTTTGATCCTATAAAAGACTTCTATATTTGAAGTCTAGGGTTAGACAAACCCAGATCTAGGGTTTTGACTCAAAACAATGAGAAAGAGAGGAGATAAATAAGGAAGAGGGTAGGGTGGTGGCTTGGAGTATTCCTAATTGGGACTTCAACTCACGGCCCTGACCGAGCAGCTGTAGCACCTCCAATGATGGGCGGGACATAGAAAATCTCGAACCATCACTTTTGCCCTGCTATCTTGGCCAGGGAGGCAACACCACACCGCCAGAATCGAGCCATGGCAGTCGGCCCAGAACAGAGCTGCCGCGATCGCACGCAGCACATACATAATAAGGAGATGCTCCCCAGGTAAACATGTCAAGAGGATATTAGGTACAAAGTGAGTATCCACGAGTAAGAGAGAAACATAAGAGAAGGGGCGACGCCCTCTAGGTCCTTTGGATTCCAAACCGACAGTTGAGATTGATCCAAAAGAAGGTAACTTTCAAAATTCATATCCTTGCATATGAAGCTCAGTTTTTAGCAAATAAGGTGTCTGTGGAAATCTTATGATGTCTAGTATCTTATAAAAATGGTTGCAAAGGGTTTTTTCAGATGTTTGATAATTAGTATAATTCGATATTCAAGATATAGGAGGTTTCAATGTTTTGCATATTAAAAATAGGAAACGACTTCATAAATTCCTGAAAATTTAGTAATAACTATATATTGATGTGTTTAACATAATTTCAAAGCCTGATCATTTTCATATGAAGTTTGAATAAGGTTTTTAATGTAAACCCTAATAAGGGTATTTTGGGTATTTCACCCATGACTTGATCATAAAACGACCTGGTATTTTTATTCAGGACATTACTACACTGTATGATTATTTTTTTAGAGATTAAATGGATTTTCTTGTGTTATTATGTTAGTATGTACTTTTGGACCTAAGTGGTCATTATCTAGAATAATAGATGATTATCTTGATACAATAAGTGATATATATGCCTAATTAAGTATGATATTATTTATCTAAATGGTATTTTAATTTGATTTCAAAACAGAATCAAGTAAGACTAACTATGTTTGAGATTTTCTTCTTATATGATCTATATGTTCATATTAGTGCATAAGACAATTTATGTCTTATTTGAGTATAAAGATAATATTGATTATATAGTATGTGTTTTATTTTATTTCAACGACACGATTTTATGGTGATCATAGATTAAAGTTATGTTTAAGAACCCTAAGTTGGTATATATAGTTAGGAAGATGGGATTTGAGATTTATAAATAGAAAGAGGGAACATAGGCTTGGACTGATAAAACTATGATGATATCCAGGTTATTAAAGTTATGGAACTTGGAATCGAGACTTCCTTATCGATACCATCTGTATAAGAGGTAAGTGGTTCATGCCCATAAGTATTCATATTTTAAGTCACCATGTTTACAAGTACATTAAATAAGACTTTCATGATTTATGTGGTTCAATGTTGGAAGATTTTAATGTTAAGCTATGTGAATAATATTTTCCTCATGGTTCTATGATTATGTAAATTCTTATGCCTAAAATCCCAAATAGAGATATGTTACCCACAATGTTTGTGATTCATGGGCCATGTCCATGAGTAAAATAATGAATCATGTTTCGACACAATTCCTTAGAAATGATTTAAATTATTGAATAAGATTTCAATATAAGATAAGCAAGTAATATAGTCATAGCTAGTTAATGATTTGGGATAACTTTGTATCAAGATTTTAAGTTCAAGTATGTTGTTTGGATTTATCATATACATAGATATAGCCATGTATTAAGATTTCAATTAGAATTATGTTTTCTTATATATAGAGATCCAAGAACTAAGTAGTTAATCAGATTCTATAAAATGAGTAATATCTTTAAGTGAAGTACAAGGTGAGAATACAAGACATGATCCAATTTTCAAGATAAATGTACCGTTGGGATTAGAATGTGTTGTTAATTGATTTATGATGATAATATGAATTATGATGCATTAAGTTATGATTAAGTTTCAAGATAAGATTATATACGATTGCTATTTTAGGGTTTAAGTTGTAAGGTTTGGGCTCATATGTAAATATTAAGATCTAGGATAAGATCGGATTTAATAAGATCTTATAAAGGTTAAATCATCTTGTCAGAATTCATGTCTTTAAATACTTTATACTTAAATTACTTTCATAAAGTTGACTTAAGGTACTATGTATGCTTAGTCTTTCTATATGTAATTCAGATCCTATTCCTAAGCCTCTAGACTCAGTTGTCATATAATTATTATCAATGAGGTCATTCTAATAAATCAGAGTTTCAAACTAAGATATATCTAGATAATAAGAACATCATATTTAGATTCAGACTTAGACTACTCATTGTGTGAGTAGCCAAATACTAAATAAAGATACATGATAAGGGTTTTAGACCCAATCTCAATTATGAAGTAATTGAGATCCATATTCTCATATAGTAAAAGATTTAGTTCATAATTTAAGAGTAGATATTCAGATTCAGATTCAGATTCAGAGTTCAGTACATGTTTAGTACTCAATCTTCAGTTTCAGACAAATTTAGATTCATAATTTAGTAAGCTTAGACTTAAGATAATTAATTCATAACCTTCACATAATACATTATACGATAAGTCCTCATTCAGAGAGTCCCGAGATGATTCAGAGACATCTGTTGCCAATTCAGAGGAGTGTTTACTCCATTTCATATGGCACATTATGCCAACAGAGGGTGTGTTGCACCATAGAGGACACTTCGGTGTCAACAGAGGAGGACTTATTGTATAATGGTGGCCACAATCAGATAAAAATCATAAGTAAAAGATATCTTAGTTTAGAGCATGCCCATAATCTCATCCATGAGTATGATGAGAGGATATCAGATAAGATAAGTATTGTTGACTCAAGGTCAATTAGGTCAATGTTGACTCACGTCTAAATTGACTAAACCCGTGTTTTGATGATGACTAACCATTCCACATATTGGTGTCTAATGCTTCTACTTGAGTGTTTTCAGATTAGGTATAGACACACTCCAAATGTCCTAACGTGCACATATCAAATTGGAGAAAAGATAAGTCAAAGTCAATACAAGTGCACGTTTTTATAATATGATGTAAATCCATTAGAATCATGTTGTAAATCACTTGTAATGATTGTATGACTTGTAATTAAGCTTGGAAAAAATCAGGAGCACTTAGATCGAATGTTTAAGCACTCAAAAGATATTTTCCAAAATTCACATCAGGTTGTTCATCGGTCGAGTTGTCAATACACATAACTCAATCGATCCTGATTGGATCTTGAAAGTGACTTTTGACCGGTCGAGTTTACACTTCACATAACTCGATCGATGGAGTACCTAACCAATTCGATTTTTATTGGTTGGTCGAGTTTCCCCAGGACAAACTCAACCGATGGTCTGAATATCGGCTTTGTCTTTTACTCTATCGGTCGAGTTACCTTTATAAAAACTCGACCGATTGCACTGTACAGAAAAGTGCAGAAAAGTTCTTCTAGCCGTTGTGAAGTTGCAACAAGTGAAAATATATTTGTTGCAAGCCACAAAATAGCTAGTTTTCATTCTCAAGTGTTCCCAAAGGCTAAGAGGCATCCCCAGCTATAAATAGGACCCCTTGGGCTTCATTCGAAGGATAAGCATTCAATGTAAAACTCTATGTGAGGTTCCTATTCTATAGTTAAGTGCTTCCTACAACCTCCTCTCTCTCTCTAAGCTTAATTACTTGCTACATTTGTTAGTGTGAGTAGGAAATCTGTAAGAGAGCTATTCCTACATGTATATCTTGTAAGGCTCTCACTTCCACCACCGCCTTATCTCTCATTTCGACCATGAAGATGAAGGCTCTCTCTCTTGGCTAAGAGAGGTGAAGAAGAACATGGAAAGGAGTCCCGTGGTGAAGATCAAGGATGAAGACTTAGATCAAGAGTGGGTAAGCCCTTGGTGAAGGCAGAAGACTCCTTGCTCAAGTGGGTAAGTCCTTGGTGGAAGCTTCTCCGAGTGAAGGTGAAGTCAAAGTCAAAGGTGGAAGATCCAAGAAGAGTGGGTAATCCCTGCAAGGCTGAAGACTTGTGCAAGAGTAGGTAAGTCCTTGGAAGAAGGCGGAAGACTCCTTGCAAAGTGGGTAGGTCCTTGGTAAGGTTGAAGACTCATTGTATTGGATAGGTAAGTCCTTTGGTGGTCATGTATTGTATCTCTTATAATGAATATAATGAAGATGCAAGATTAAGAAATCCTAAAGGTTGACCTCTCTAGGTAGTGGACTGACTCAGTTCTAGTTTGAAGTGTGGAACCACTCTAAATATCTTGTCAATTGGTGTATGTTAAATCTCTCTCTCCCTTGCTATGCATGTTTTAGTTGTACTCAAACTTCCTATTTAGCAACCTTATTTTGTGATATATCTTGAAGGTCTAATGAATTTTGTTTAAGTGCATTCAGCTCTATTCACCCCCCTCTAGAGCATCTAATCACCCATCTAGGATCCAACAATTGGTATCAGAGCGGGCTTCTCCAAGCATACTTCAACAAGTAGGAGAAGATGGGTGACTACCAAGGAGGGAGATTCTTGCTCATCCTACCAATCTTTGATGGGAGCAATTTCCTCTATTGGAGAAGAAAGCTTCAATTCTACATCTAAGGATCAAGTCTTGAGATGTGGCAAATGGTGAACAACCCATACAAGCTACCAAAGACAAAGATTGAAGAATGGGATGATGCTACCTTGAAGAAAGCAACCTTGAATGCTAGAGCCTTGTACATCCTATTCAAGTACTCAAACATCATGTATGGGGTCAAAGCTATGGAAAATAAAGTGATTTCTCATCATGATCAACAGACTCGGGATCTTGTGGACCATCCTCAAGATTGCTCTATAGTTGGATGTCAGTGGATATTCACTATTAAATACCTACCTAATAGTTTGATTCAATGGATAAAAGCACGCCTAGTTGTGAAAGGTTATATTCAAACTTATGGGGTGGACTATTTTAAAACCTTTTCTCCGATTTCTAGGCTTAACTCCGTATGGGTGCTTATACATGTTGTTGTGAATAAAGATTGGTTCCTTTTCCAATTGATGTTTAAATGATTTTCTATATGGTGACTTACATGAGAAGGTCTATATGGAGCAACCACCTGGGTGTGTTGCTGGGGGGTGTTCTAAAGATTGCAGACTTAGGAAAGTGGTTTATGGTCTAAAACAAAACCCACGTGCGTGATTTGATAAATTGAGTCAGATTCTCCTTAAATTTAACTTTTGGCACTCACATTCTGGTCACTTTGTTTTCATAAGAAAAACCACTTTTGCACTTGTTATTCTTATTGTATATGTGGATAACATAATTTTGTCCAGTAGCAATACATATGGTATTCAAGCTACTAAAAGGTATTGGGAACAACATTTTGTTATGAAAGATCTAGGGAAACTCATATACTTCTTTAGGATTGAAGTTTCTTGATCTCCTTTTAGTATCTGTCTTTCACAACATAGGTATTTTCTAGATCTCGTCAAAGAAATAGGCATGCTTGGTATTAAACCTGATAGCACCCCTTTGGATCCCAATACCAACTGGAATGATGAGTCTTCGCCTCCTTATCCTCTTAACCACCAATATGGAAGATTGGTTGGTAAGCTAATCTATCTTACTGTCACTAGAGCCGGCATTACTTCTGTAGTTGGGACTTGTCAGTAGGTATTTGGACAAAAACTTGACAATGTCATTGGGATGTTGTTTGTCACATCCTTAAATATCTAAAGAATTCTCCAGGAAATTATTCTATAAATGACATGGACACTATAGACTCACTGGATATTCTGACTCTGAATATGATGATAGTAGATGTGAGCAAAAATGTACCTTTGGCTATTGAATTCCTGTTGGAGGCAATCTGGTTACATGGTGCAATAAGTAGATTGTAGTTGCTTGATCTAGTGTTGAAGTAGAGTATAGAGCCATGGCTCATACAGCTTGTGAACTGATGTGGGTCCATGGACTCCTCAAGGAATTTGATATATATGATCCAAATCATATTTCTATGTATTGTGATAACAAAGCCTCCATTTTTATTGCAAGAAATCCTACTTTTCATGAGCACACCAAGCATATGGAGGTGGATTGTCACTTTGTTCAGGAATCTGTTCTATCTGATCGCATCTGCACTCCTTATCTATGGACAAAAGATCAGGATTTCAACATCTTCACCAAGCTACTTCCCAAGACTGATGTTACTACAATGGTGGACAAGTTGGGCATGTTTGACATCTATGCTCCAGCTTGAGAGGGGAGTATTGATATATATGCTTTATGCTTTATATTTGGTTTATGCTTTGAACTTGTCTTTGTCTTTAGCTTTTCTTTTATCCAATATCTACTAATTGTGTTTCTCACTTACTCTCTTATCCTATAAAAGAGAGTGTCTTGTATTTGTTTTAGATATATCAAATAAATATTATTCTTATTACAAGCATAACTATGTTGTTTCGTTTCATGGAAGAAGAAAAAAGGCCTTATTTTGACATCATTTTTATGAAAATTTTGACAGATGTCGAACAAATAAATGATTTGACACAAGTTTACCATATTGATCGAGTAGTGTAAATCTACTTGTTTATGCAATAATATTTTATAATAGATGTGTGTGTGGAGTCTCCTCGTGTGAGTCAAGGAAGTTGAAAAAAATTTATGTGGATATCGATGCATAAGTTATGAAAGTTTGCAGGCACAATATATAGACTTATAGCCACACAATTACACAACAATATCATATGACGACCTTTAGGGAGGGGGGTCTTTATGACTCCATGGGTACACTAAAGAAAGACAGTTACAAGTTACAACTAATTATAAGTTTATAGCAATCTAAGATTCGTAAAATTGTATAAATGAAACACAATTATGTTTTGTCTGCCTAATTGAAGCTTAACAACCATGATTAATGTTGTCTACCTTGTTGTCCATACATGAGTTGATTGATTTTATCAACATATTGGCCACAACTAATTTTATTTTATACAAGCATTTATGTGTCTCAATGTGATATTTATATGCCTGGGTAGTGAAAAAATGCATAGTCTAGGATAAACTCTTCAAGCTTTCCTTTTACTTGGTTGCATGCGTGTGTATCCAGAGGAGGCAACTATGCAATTGGAGGTGTAGTTTCTAATGGTGCAATGTACAAAATATCGTGGTAGCCATGCTAGTATCATTACAAAATCATATGACCTCAACAACAAAACATAGCGGATCATCATAGCCATAGATACAACTCCCAAACCATGTCTAAGTATTTTAAATGAGAGAGAGATATAAATAGGCCAGGAAGAGAGGAAGCATAACTTAGATTACCCCTAAAAATCCCAAGGAGTCACATACGAAAAGTAATGGACGTGGTAGCATGTACTTCAAAACATAACTTTTTATATGTTGTGCTTTGCCAATACTTGGTCGGTCTGTACCAGTTTTTCATAGAAACACAACTTATTTCATTGAAACGTCAAAAATATCTAGAAACACCCTACCAAGTCAGAAGTACATGCATTATGGTACCCAACCGTCCTCAATAACGAGATCTTGAGTGTGATTTTGGTAGTTTTGATAAAATATTGAATGATGCTCATGTTATTGAACAAAAGTTTTGCAATCATTATAGCAAAATGTGGATTGAAAATCATTACAAAATATTACGATCATTATATATTCACTATACAATTTATTCTATAATCAATAACGTGCAATCTTTCAGTTGAAAGAGAGTGTAATATTATTAATCTTATATCTCATTTGTGCAAACTAGAAAACCAAATGTACTTACCACCACATATACCTCCATAATAGCAAAAGAAGTTACCATTTCTTTTTTTTATCGCCTTCACCTGTTGCATTTTTTTCATCTGATGTGTACATTTTTTTTTCATTTTTTTTAAATGTTTTCTTCCCCTCCTTGTAGCCATAGTTAATAGTGTTTCTTTCTTCTTTATATATTTTCTTCTCCTCCAGTAATTGTTTCTATGATTTATATGTTTAACGTATTATTCCTCTCCTTATACATAACATGTTTCCTTCCCCTACGTATTTTTTCCATCAATATTTTTCCATGTTTATCTTCCCATCATTTCTATATTTTAGCATACTAGATTTATACAAAGCATTACCAATTATATCACCAGTTTGACCGTCGTTTCAAAAGGTTGATTGATAAACAATAGCCTCACGGGTTCGATGACCTGTCTGGTCCTAACAACATCATATTAACTTGAAACACATTTGATCCATAAAAATCACACAATTGCCGCATAAGATATTTAGGGTGTACTGACCGTTGAAAACCATATAGAGATGTTAAAAAAAACATGAAAGAAAAAGTGCTCCCACAATGAGTTTATAAAGAAAAATTACACATATTTTGATGAATTTGGCCTTTTTTTACCAATTTTGTATTGGTTGGTGATCAACATACCAGAGTTTCCATGGAAATTATGGTCCGTTGATGTACCAACCATTTTGTATGACGTCCCTCATGTAATATGGAGAAAATCATAGAAATTTCAATCCATATCTCTATGTAGTATCAGATATTCTTTAACTTCAGCTCGTTGCTTATTTGCATTATCTTCATTTCTTCAATTCATTATTGTGGCTCAATGTTTGGTATCTATTCTCAAACCACATGTTGATAGGAATAAGAAAGGTTGGAGTAAAGATATGGGCCTTGAAATGGTTGGACTTAACTAAAATCACACTCACAACCTTGTTGATATTCCTTCAATACATACTATGGCAGGTTGCAAGTGATTCTATATTATTAAAGAAGAGCAATTAGTTTTGTAGGACATATCAAGGCCCAATTGGTGGCAATAGGATATAAAACAAATGAGCTTGAGTTTTTTGAGATATTCTCACGTGGCAAAACTTAGATTTATTTGTTCTTATTTTGTTATAATTCACTACGATGGTTCTTATAGTAGCTTAACTTAGAAATGTGTTTAAATGCTAATTTGTTTGATAAAGTCAACATGGAGCAGCTTTTATGGTTATTGCTCGAGAGAGTTTCCATACCTATGCAAGCTATGAAAAGCCATCCAATGTCTCAACCAATCTCATTTTACTTGGATTCATAGATTATCCTAACAATTATACGTTAAATTCTCTCATTCTACCATAAATCACTCATGAATCTTTTATAAACATGTTAAGGGTCTTGCTATAGTTAACTATATATGGCTATGCATCGTTATCAATACCAATTATGAGAGGGCAATTTCCAACAAAGATCATTTTTTTGTTCTTAGTAGAGATATATATTTCATTTGAGACATGTTTTAGATGTATTAACACAATCCACAACGAGCATTTCCAATCCAGCAATAACTCCTTTGGTTGTCATGCAACATTGGTCATAAATGAAGGAATGCTAATCAGATTCTGAGGACCATAGAACTCGTGGGAAAATTATTTATTTAACACAATTCTTATTGAATTGGAGCAGTTAGTGAATTCAATAATACTCCTGAGCATGCATGTTAAACTATTCATTCCACATCATGGGAGTGGTTACCCACGACACGAGTGCATCCATGAGTTTTCCAGCAAAATCTTGTGCACCAAGCATGGACGAAGGGTACTACGTTCCTTGACAATGGATGCAAGGAGATACTCTCCTAATAATGCTCAGGGTGAAGAAGGAAATGAACTCTGAATGCATTCCACATCTTGGGAGTGGTTACCCGTAGCACGAGTCCAGCCAGGAATTTTCCAACAAAATCTTGCGCACCGAGCATGGACGAAGGGGACTACGTTCCTTGACAATGGATGTGAGGAAACACTCTCCTAATAATTCTCAAGGTGAAGAAGGAAATAAAATCTGAAAAGGAGGTGATGCTCCAAGAATTCATGATAGTGGAAGACATGGAGGAGAAGTAATAGTAGTCATGAATGATGACAATTTAGTAGAATACTCACTAGAGATGATAGGCCCCTGCTTGGCTATTAATCAAGTGAGTATTTAATTACTCTATGAGGGAATGAGGGGATCTAGGTTGGATTCAACCACTGATCTGGACACGCAGATGCAAGAGTAACTGCCGACAGTAACTAAAATGCAGGCGGTTACTGAAACAACCAATAAAGAAAGTGCTCTGGCTGAAGGACCAGTGCATGTGGTTTTCTCAAAATCGTATAGAGATGCTATTAGAGGATCCTCACCATCTAGAGGTATTTCCTTCATCCTTGAAGGAATTCCAGAAATAGTTGACCTAGATCATATTTATCTAGTGAATGGTCAAGGATTTAATGAATTACTAATTGCACCGGAAGCCTAATTCGTTATACACAAAAGTCAAGGAAGTTTATTGCCATCATCAAAATCATTCGAAGGAACATGTGGATTAATTGACTCTGAAGAATTGTTTATGTTTCCTATGGAATCCAACGGAAGATGGAATGTGTACAAATTAAGTTTTAACCATTTCACAATCCAATTATCATGTAATGAAGACTGACTATAGGCATAACTGGCGGCCCATGAACAATCTTTGGTTGTTCCTTAATGGTTTGGTCTTGGCAGTAGGATTTCAGTCCATCTAAAAACCCCCCTTCTTGTATTGTCCCTTTGGGCTAGAATCATAAATCTTCCTCTTCGTCTATACAACTCAGTGATATTTGACAAGATTGGCTGGGCACTTGGGAAGTTTGTCAAGACTGATGAACATACAACTAAATGTACATGTAACAAGTTTGCAAGATTGGTAGTAGAGGTTGATATCTTAGTACCAGTTCAACCTGTAGTGGTAATCAACATATCTATCTTCAAAGTGGAGTGCAAAATACTTCCAATGACATGTCTTCATTGTGGGGTGATAGGCCATGACCGGATACATTGTACGATTACAGTAAATCCCATGAATACAGATCATCCTGAACCATGTAATGATAATGCTGGAGTTTCATGGGTTGAAGATGAAGTATGCTGGTATATTTGCTGCAGACATAATATAAATACAAGACAATCAAGTCGTAATCCTATAGATAGGAGTATTGATAGAGATAAACCTAAAGAATCCAACATTTATAACTCCATTCTACAAGATAATGATGTCGATCTCTAATGGTAATGACTCAATTATCTTATATAGTGTTGTCACTAGAGCTAAACCAGTGCAAAAGAAAATTTGTTCACATAAACATAACCAACTGCCAAGTACAAATGTTGTTTTGACATCAATAGAGAATGAAAGGAAGAGGTAATGTTCGAGGAATACCAGATTACATATGATACTAATACATCTTTTATTGATGCTTATATATTCTTGAGATCAATCAATGTGGAACAACAGAACACTGTAATTAATCTAGATCTAGATGAGGTTATGATACACTCATCCCTGCAAGATAGTGATATGCATATTCAAGAAGTAGCATACAGAGATGAAGCTTTTGCAGCCCATACTAAAGTTTTTCAGAGAAAATTGGTCATGAAAATCAGAGTAGCACTAGAAAAATGTAGCTAACTCGATATCAGACACGAAGCCAACAGAAGGAAAGAGAGATCAATTGAAGCTTTGTTAGGAGGGGAGCCAGTCAAAGCTTTGAACATTTATAAATTGTAATCATCTTCACTTAGACTTGCAGGAAATATGAACCAGAGTTTGGAGTCTGCAACCATTGTTTGATCTTAGATTGCATCTTGATAGACATTACATATTATAACTTTGTAATGCATACATTATTGTGAAAATTGATGACATTTGTATTTGACTTGTATTATGCTCTAATTGAGTAGGTTTTTGATAAAATGTTAAAACATATCCCAAAAAAAACCTATACATAGACTCACTATCCGTACTACTCTAATCCATTGTACCTAGTATGATATTCAGAACCTCAGAATCATGGATATTCCTAAATAGGTGGCATACTCATACTAGACAAGTATTCAATACTAGTACTCCTTGGAAACGCCTAGACACATATTGGATACTTCTCCTAACTTATCCATTTTTTTAAGCTGGATACGTTGTGGATACTGCATGGATGCTTGGAGGATTACGAACTGGCCCATATATATACAAAGATGCATACACAAATCTGATTTTACTTGTCGATATGTGCCTATTGTTACTGTTAGTTTTATATTAATTAAATTTTCATTCCTTGGCTCTCGAATAAAACTTGAGAGTTTTTGGGATACCATGAAATAAATGCATATGATAATTATGGATATATACATATATTGTTCTATATACCAAGTTGTCATTATAACAAAAATGTTGTTAGTTTGCGACTTATTATTACTTCTTGTTAGTAACTTATAGTTGATTCCAAATCCTTAAGACCATTCTAGTTACTTTATTTTAGTTCTAAAACTTTCTATAACTCTTTGGATGCAAATTAAAATTTAGAAGATGAAACCTTCAACAAAATCATGTTGAATGTTAACTATAAAATATAAATCAATAAATGCACTGATTTATATACCCAATTTTTTTATTAAATAGAGTATTGATCATATGTATGTCCAATGGTCATATTATGTTGATGAAATCATTTCACTAAGAGTTGTGTTAGGATTTTGATCCATGACGATGTTAATTCAATTTCTCATATTATATTGCTAAGAATATAAATCATAGTCTCTTTTGTCAAAATTTCACATCTTAATGCCGCCTTGTTCTTAGGGTTTATTTCATGTGTGTCATATAGCCCAAATCCTTGAATTGTATCTTTGTTTCTACCTTATGGTATCCAATTTCCAATCTGCGTTAATCTTTCTATTTCTACTCTGACATGTATCTCATTTATAAAAAGACACGTCTTCAATGTAGTGTAACAATCATGCACCTCTGTAACTATATGTGATTATATTATGAAAATCATGAAAGGATGGCTGTAGTAAAAGTCGTTGCAACTATATTAACAAAGATTGTGGGGGATCATGACTAATGGGGAAATTGTATCCGCTGTCGTAGATGTACCATATATTGGTATATATGAAATTTCAAAGTAAATAGTATTTTTACTATACCCAATGGCATACATGTATCCTTTATTTTAAAAAAAAGTATCTTGTGTAGGTACGTGTATTTGTATGTGTGTTATAGATATATGTGCTTCATAGTTCAGAACTTATCAAAGATCAAGATTTATCATAGATTGACTTATGAGATATTGTGTATATGACTATATGTTGGTGGTCATCTACTAACATGGAAGAGCAAAAATGAATAAGTGGTTGCACAATCAATCTATGAATTTGAATAGAAGGCAACATTGAATGCAAGGCCCTGTTTGGTAGGGTGTAATAGGGTTGCAAATTGTGTTTTAAAGACCAATTTGTTACAAACATTATAGTGGAAGCTGCAATGATATTATTTGGTTTAGGTGAAAATTGAATTCAATGGGTTTGTTTGCATTTGTTGGTTAGGCCTTGTAGAAGGGAAAAAGAGTCCATGCATCAAGTGGGCATAACATGGTGTGACTGGTTAATATCAGAATCAAATGGTTCTTCCTATGTACATGATGTGTGATGGCATGACATGAACCGTCCATGGTTTGCGCTGTAGGAGTAGTAGGTAGATGGGTGCAGGAAAGCTGAAAGAAGAAGGGCCCCACTGAGGAACCTGCCAACTGCACCGTACCACGCCCAAAAAGGGTGCGGTACAAATGCTCTGTTTTTAGCGGCTCGGGTGAAGATAGCTGGAAAAAGAGTTATGGGAACTTCACTGCTCTACGTCCTACGAAACATAATTTTTTTTCAAAATCTGTTCATTTTTTAGGAAAATAAACACCATTGTACCAAACAGGGCCTTATTGTAATTGTATTGTAGGCATTCTTTTGTCCAGAATAGTAAAACTGGTGTGTAACATTATGTAATCTTATGTACCAAGCACAGAGGTGGATTATCCATACATAAGAGGTATTCTTAAGTAAAAGAAAAAATGTCCATACTAGAGCCGATGGTTAATCAAGATTGTTAGCTCATCTGAAAACCCCTATCGATGCGTTTTTTGAGGCAAAAAGGTGTGCCAATGTGCTATGATGTACACATATTTTTATGATTTTTATAATCAAATTTCCTTTCATAAACATATATATCATATTTATGTCTATGAAAATACATAAATTTACAGGTAGCCCACTAATATAAGTATGATTTATGGTAAGAGAACATAACTAATTTTATTGTTTTTGATATTAAGGAACTTCTCCCATGTAAGGCCACTTTGGATCCACCCCAATAGGGTTGTCAATGGGGAGGGTATTTGTTGGGTTTTAGGGGAGGAAGAGAAGCAGCGGAAACAAAATTTTTCTCCCTCAAACCCAGAACAAAAGGAATCACGTCAACGTCTATACAATAGGAAAGATGGTTTGTGGATGCATACCTTGTCCCGAGGCTTGCTCGGCGACAGTACCTCACACCTTGCGTGGTCTTCACCTCAGGTCTTGGACGGTGTCTGTGCAGCTCCTAGTCGCACCGGGACTGAAGACTCCTGGTCTCACTGGGACTATCGAGATTGACAGTTGTCCTCCGAGTGACAGATGTCTCCCGCCTCTGCAGTCGTCCACACGGACTTCCTGGAACTCCGATCTCCTTGTCCCACAAGGAATCGGAAGGAGTCGCACCCTCCTGTCGGCGTACTAGTCACCGACACACTCTCCTGCCACCAGTCACTTTTTGCAGTTGTCTTTCCCTTGATGTGCCTCCCTTATCGGGTATCACTTGCTTGGGCTCTCTCGGTTACCAAAACCAGAGAGAACGACAACTTTACAGAGCAACTGGTTGCACTGAGTTGTACTTTGAGAAGCCCCCAATACCCCTATATATAGGAGGGTCATGGGACAGGGTTCTCTATCTCGGGCAATGCGGGACTAAAGCATGAGTAGAAGGGTTCGAGATTTTCCACAAAAACAACCAACTGCGTAACCTGAACTGATCGTTTCACAACTGAAATATTTGGTTTGGGATCTGAGTCGGTCGGTTGACACCTCAACCGATCAGTTGGGACCCATGAAATGGTCGGTTCACATGTGAACCGATCGGTTCATGGTCCTGATCAGTTCCCGAT
Source organism: Alisma plantago-aquatica (assembly GCA_963693085.1). Lineage (NCBI taxonomy): Eukaryota > Viridiplantae > Streptophyta > Magnoliopsida > Alismatales > Alismataceae > Alisma > Alisma plantago-aquatica. The sequence goes on along the minus strand of OY856415.1, from coordinate 124,098,409 downwards.
TGACTTTTCTTCTTTCGTTTCCAATTGATATCAAATATCAATCCTTATTCCAATCATATTGGACAAGTAAAAGAATTTCTCACCAATCTCACTTTCCCAACTTGCTCGGTTGGACTTGAACCGATCGTTTCAACATTTGAATGGATCGTTTCACGCTATCCCTGAGCCGATCGACTCACCAGTTGAGCCGATCAGTTCACCAAGCTTAGCCGATCGGTTCATCACATGAGCCGATCGGTTGGGAGTGCAGATTGTGCAGAATCAGTCCATCGCAGTTTCAATCAATCCGATACTCTAATCAATCGGTCCAACACCTTACACACTATGATACTGAGCTATCAATTGATTGAGTGTTTAATTGAACTACTAAACTCATTTAGTAATCAATCTAAACATGTTTGTGGACAAACTCCTATTCCAGGTTAAATCCTATGTGTGTGACCCTGCAGGTCCATTTCACATTGGCAGTGAAAGTCCATAACACTTATGACTTCACAAGCAAAGAGCGGTGCCTAGTCACACATCAGTGCTACCCAAGTGAAATAGAAAGTTGGAGAACAACTTTCAATCCTACAATCCGTGAATGGTGTTACAGTGAATGTATAATTCCTTTGTCACTGATATCCTGAATGAACTCGAGGCATGGAACAATCATCCTGTCAATGTTCATTCATTTCCTTGATCTCAGAGAAGACTGTGTGAGATGTGTGTGACATCAATATCACATATTGATTCACACGTGCATGCACATGCCTTTCTCAATCCTACTCATCAAGTGGCCACGAACATCAAACTCCCTTAGGAGGGACAAATCCCATATCTATCACTCACCCCTCAAAAGCCCCATGTGTCAAAGCCACCCAATCATCACCTTTATAACAACCCATGTTTCAGGACTGCGTTTGATGATGTCAAAGTGTACCCAACAACATGTGTTGAGTGTAGTGATTTCAAGTCTAAGAATCACACTCACCACCATCACTGTGAGAGCTGGCTGTGATTACCAAGTCATGGTTCCATGTGTCACTCTCACGGTGGGTCTGTCCGGTACCTTGTTCTCTAACAAGTACATATGTGCTTGGTTTGATATCACTATATCATGACGAATGAGATTATGTCATCAACCAACACATAATCTAGTCTTTAGTGTTATTGATGTCTATGATTATTTCCACAATAACAACCAACTAGGGACCAACAAGAATGTATACTCTTGACATCTGCATGATCTCATCGTTTAGGTCCTTAACCTAAAAGCATACGTCATTGAGTAAAATCATTCTTTAGACATCTATCATGTTACACTATCATCTCAGAAACAGTTTAAACATATAGATCGGAAATTGCCTTTATTATCATTCAAATCATTTACAAAGTATCCCATTACAATCATCATATGACTTGCTCTATGGGCATACATACCAACAGACTCCCACTTTCACTTAAAGCCAGTCACCAAGGAACCTCAGTCCTTGTGACCTAGCATGACCATCATGCTTCTGCTGAGAAAGGGCCTTCGTTAGTGGATCAACTATGTTGTCTTCAGTTGGTACTTTGCAAATCTTCACATCTCCTCGCTGTACGATCTCTCGTATGAGATGGAAGCGCCGCAGTATGTGCTTGGACCGCTGATGTGATTTGGGTTCCTTAGCTTGTGCAATAGCTCCATTATTGTCACAATAAAGCTCAATTGCATCACAGCTACTGGGAACTACACCTAGTTCAGAAATGAACTTCCTGATCCACACAGCCTCCTTTGCTGCATGTGAAGCAACAATACTACTCGGCCTCTATAGTAGAATCGACAATTGTTTCTTGCTTGGAAATCTTCCAGCTCACATCTCCATTATTAAGGCAAAACACAAATCCTGACTGCGATCTGTAATCATCTTTATTGGTTTGGAAGCTTGCATATGTGTAACCCTTTACAACAAGCTCTTCCTCGCCGCCATAAACAAGAAACTGATCCTTAGTCCTTCGCAAGTACTTAAGGATGTTCTTTACGGCTATCCAGTGAGCATCCCCGGGATCTGACTGGTACCTTCTCGTCATGATGAGAGCATACGAGACATCTGGGTGTATGCACAACATAGAATACATGATGGATTCGATGGCTGATGCATATGGGATCCCATTCATACGCTCCCTCTCTTCACAAGATTGGGGACATTGAGCTCTAGAGACAGTGACTCCATGTAGCATGGGGATGTTTCCTCTCTTTGAGTTCTCCATGCTGAGCTGCTTCAACATTTTGTCGATGTACGTGCTCTGACTTAGTCCGAGAAGCCTTCTAGATCTATCTCTATAGATCTTAATTCCTAGAATGTAGGGTGCTTCTCCTAAGTCCTTCATTGAGAAAGTATTTCCAAGTCAAGTCTTTACCTTCTCAAAGGCTAAGACATCATTCCCCATCAAAAGTATGTCATCCACATACAATATGAGGAATGTGGTCGAGCTCCCACTAACCTTCTTGTACACACAAGGTTCATCTTCATTTTGAATAAAGCCAAAAACTTTGACTTCCTCATCAAATTGAAGATTCCAACTCCGAGATGCTTGCTTCAACCCATAGATTGACCTTTGTAGCTTACATACTTTATTGGCATTCTTTGGATCTACAAAACCTTCAGGATGTGTCATGTACACATCCTCATTTATATGAGGAATGCGGTTTTAACATCCATCTGCCAAATCTCATAGTCATAATAAGTTGCAATAGCAAGCACAATCCTGATGGACTTAATCATGGCAACTGGAGAAAAGGTTTCGTCATAGTCAACACCTTGAACTTGTCCAAATCCCTTCGCAACCAATCTTCCTTTATAAGTTTGCACATTGCCATCCATGTCGGTCTTTTTCTTAAAGACCCACTTGCACCCTATGGGTTTTATCCCTTTCGGTGGTTCCAACAAAGTCCATACTTTGTTGGAGTACATGGATTCCATCTCGGATCTCATGGCTTCAAGCCATTTCTCAGAATCTGGTCCCTCCATAGCCTCTACGTAGGTAGTTGGATCATCATCTATGATTAACTCACCACCTTCCTGAGTCACAAGGTATCCAAACCTCTCAGGTTCAAGGCGGGTCCTACTAGATCTACGAGGTCCTTGTGTTACCAGAGGAGAATGAGATCCCACAACACCTTGTGAATCTCCATTTTCCTCTTGTACATCTACCGGTTCTATGTTTTCTTGTTGGGCTTGAACTTCTTCAAGCTCTATTTTCCTCCCACTGCTTCCTTTGGAAATAAATTCCTTTTCTAGGAACACAACATCCCTGGCAACATACACTCTGTTGTCAGTAGGGTGGTATAGATAATATCCCCTCATTTCTTTGGGGTATCCAACAAAATAACATTTATCAGATTTGGGTCCAAGCTTATCAGGAAACATTTTCCTGACATAAGCCTCACAACCCCAAATCTTCATAAAAGACAAAATGGGATGCTTCCCACACCATATCTCATATGGTGTCTTTTGAACCGATTTAGATGGCACTCGGTTAAGTGTAAACACGACGGTTTCAAGAGCATGACCCCAGAAGGAAATCAGAAGATCAACAAAACTCATCATTGATCGCACCATATCCAACAATGTGCGATTCCTTCTTTCAGACACACCATTATGTTGCGGTGTTCCAGGCGGAGTCCATTGTGATATAATACCACAGGCTCGCAGAAGGTCCTCAAACTCCTATCTTAAGTATTCTCCACCTCGATCGGATCGAAGTGCCTTAATACTTTTACCAATTTGGTTTTGTACTTCATTCATGAAATCCTTGAACCTTTCAAGGGTTTCCGACTTATGCTTCATCAGGTACACATAGCCATACCTATTGAAATCATAAGTGAAGGTAATGAAGTACTGATACCCATTTCTGGCATTAGTTCTAAAAGGCCCAAATACATCAGTATGTATGAGTCCTAATAGATCACTAGCTCTCTCACCTTTACCTAAAATGGGAGTCTCGGTCATCTTTCCCAATAAACAAGATTCACACATCTCTATTGATTCATAATCAAAAGAGTCTAGATAACCATCTTTATGGAGTCTAGAAATGCGCTTCTCATTTATGTGCCCTAGACGACAATGCCAAAGATATGTTTTGTTTGAGTCATTGAGTTTTTGCTTTTTGGTCTTTACGTTGTATACACTTGTCTCCAAATCTATCAAGTATAGACCATAAGACATTGGGGCACTGCCATAAAAGATCCCATCTTTATAAATGGAACATTTTCCATTCTTAATAAGAAATTCAAATCCATCTTTGTCCAAACAAGAGATGGAAATGATATTCCTATTTATGGCAGGTACATAATAGCAGTTCTTCAAATATATTATTATCCCACTTGGTAGAGTTAAGTCATAGGTTCCTACGACACTGGCGGAAACCCTTGCCCCATTGTCAACACGTAGTTCAACCTCGCCTTTCCCCAAAGGCCTACTTCTCTTAAGATCCTTCACATTTGAACAAATGTGAGATCCGCATCCGGTATCAAGTACCCATGACGAAGTAGTAAAGTTAATCTCTATCACGTATACACCATAAGTAGAGATCTCTATCTCTGACTTCTTCTTCCATCGTTCCTTCCATCCTCTCCATGTAGAAGAAATTGGTTTGGCAAGAGAAACCTTCTCTCCCTTACCTTTCGTTCCATTGATCTCTATCAATGAACTTTCTTTCTTCTCCACCAACGCATTAAGCGTACATAGAGTGGATTCAAAGGCTCCTGGTATATCTGGATTGTGTAGAACACTTCTCACAGTCCTCAACCAGTTATGGAATTTATTCTTAACTAATTTGACCATTTTAAAAGATGATTCTTTTGCCATTCTACAAGAGAAAATTTGCATTTGTCAAAACTCCTTTTGATTTGATTTGAATAAAATTTGACGATAGTTAATTAGGCCTTTAATTAATTACCGCTCCGACTATTTTCATTCAAATTGACAGCCCTCACCATCAATTTGGAATATTGTAGCGTACAATCTTCTAGTGGGTCAAGATCCTGAAATCCTCTGAGCGATGGACCATCTAGGGCTGTCACCCACAACTCAGATCTCCCAGGTAGGCAACTCTTGCCAATTGCATCATGTGCAACTCTTGAAAGATGTCATATGCAACTCTTTGCCATGATCATCTCCATCCCTCAAGGTACTAGATCCCATCTAGATCACCATGTTAAGTCCGACCCAAAGTCAACACGATGAATATGCACCCTGCTAGGGCAGACCCACACATTCATCCTTCACGCTTCCACGAGATAGACGGTGCACCACGCTAGGGCGTGCCCACACTTGGTCGATCAAGCTTTTCACATGTGTCGCATTTGGAAGGCATCTAAAACTTTAATATTTAATGAGGGATTTGGTTTTTATATACATATACATATCCAATCACCACAATATATAGTACACATCATATACATGCTATATCCCACAGAAAACATACAAAACGATAAAAGTAATGATTATGGCCATCCTATTGTGATTCCTCGAGCCAAGAGGAATCACAGTCATCTAGGTCTACATCACATGCAACCTGTATAAGATGAAATCTATGCCTGCCTTTCTGGGTTTGATCAGCTCATCTCCATGATTGATCGGCTCGCCATCAAGTTGGTTGTTCGGGTGCCACCATCCAATCGACTGGCACCTCCAGCCGATCGGTTCACCGGTCATCATGCATCTCCTCAGATTGCCACCTGCTCGTTTTGCTCCTCAAACCGATCGTCTGGAACACCAACCGATCGGTTCACGCCTTGAACTGGTCGTCTCAGGTCGTCCGCCGTTCTTTGACATAACAAGAAATAAAATATATCCTATTTACAATTGAATTGTAAAACCCCGAGTTACATTCGGGGGGAGCAAAGGTAGGAAAAGAAATCTCGAATTATTTCGAGTTACATTAGGAAAAGGAGAAGGGAATCGGTGCGTAGACCGAGATGCAAGCAACCACATACAACCACACACAAATATAGGGGTTATAGGACATAGCCATGCTACACATCCACCAAAAAACTCATTTAAGGGCGACGCGTATCGAGTGCATTAATATTACATATCATATATGTATATTTGGGATTTGTGGATTGGACATGCATAAAGCCAATTTTATTCGCATCATATGCAATAAATAAAGGCGACAAACCCAAATCGATCATATCGATAATCCTAAAATATAGAGGAGTTGACATGGCTCTGATACCGCTGTTGGGTTTTAGGGGAGGTAGAGAAGTAGAGGAAACAAAATTTTTCTCCCTCAAACCCAGAACAAAAGGAATCGCATCAACGTCTATACAATAGGAAAGATGGTTTGTGGATTCATACCTTGTCCCGAGGCTTGCTAGGAGACAGTACCTCGTGCCTTGCGCGGTCTTCACCTCCGGTCTTGGACGGTGTCTATGCAGCTCCTGGTCGCACCGGGACTGAAGACTCATGGTCTCACCGGGACTGTCAGGATTGACAGTTCTCCTCCGAGCGACAGATGTCTCCCGCCTCTGCAGTCGTCCACACAGACTGCCTAGAACTCCGATCTCCTTATCCCACAAGGAATTAGAAGGAGTCGCACCCTCCTGTCGGCGTACTAGTCACCGACACACTCTCCTGCCACCAGTCACTTTGTGCAGTTGTCTTTCCCTTGCCGTGCCTCCCTTATCGGGTAGCACTTGCTTGGGCTCTCTTGGTTACCAAAACCAGAGAGAACGACAACTTTATAGAGCAACTGGTTGGATTGAGTTGTACTTTGAGAAGCCCCCAATACCCCTATATATAGGAGGGTCATGGGATAGGGTTCTCTATCACGGGCAATGCGGGACTAAAGCAGGAGTCATGGTAATAAAAAACCCGCCTTGAGGCTCTCGAGGCTTACGCCTCTTGGTGAGGCTATCCCAAATGCGCCTCAAGGCTTACACCTCAGTGTGCTAGACTGAGGCTTACACCTTGCATTGTCTGAGGCCCGCCTCAAAGCACTGAGGCTCTGAGGCTTAGTTTAGGCATACGCCTCAATTCTAGATGATAAAGTCTGATGTTAACCATCAAATTGTGTACTTTTAAGATTATTACAAACACTTTCTTTAAAAAATTCTTTTATATCTTATAGTTAGTTGTTATTTCTTATTAATAACATTTAATCATCAATCTCTAAGTTACAGTTTTCAATCTTCTTTGTCAAATTTATCATTGTTTGCTTCCTTCTTATTCAGTATCTTGTTGAATTTTGTATCATTGTTAATTAACCTTGGTTTCTTGTTCCTACTAATTCGAAATTCTATCTCCTTTAGTTTTTCTTCCATTGACATATTTTATTCTAATAGTATAAAAAAATGATATCTCGTTATTTTTACATATTTATTTTGGTATTGTGGTGGGTCCTTAGTCTATACTATCACTATTAAGTTTCACAATTAATTTCAATTGCATTTGGTTATGTTTGTATATACCTATTTCTGTTATACACATGAATATACATAACACACACATATATATGTGATTACATGTATAAATTTATTTTTTTTACCGCCTCATACATATTTTGAGGATTACGTCTCAAACGCCTTGAGGATTATGGCTTGCCTCACTGAGACAAAAACGCCTCATTACGCCTCACACATTTTTCAACCTTGGCAGGAGTAGAAGAGTTCAAGATTTTCCACTAAAACAACCAACTGCGTAACCTGAAACGATTGTTTCACAACTGAAACGGTCGGTTGGGGATCTGAGCCGGTCGGTTGACACCTCAATCGATCAGTTGGGACCCATTAAACGGTCGGTTTACATGTGAATCGATCGGTTCGTGGTCCTGATCAGTTCTTGATTGACTTTTCTTCTTTCGTTTCTAATTGATATCAAATATCAATCCTTATTCCAATCGTCTTCGACAAGTAAAATAATTTCTCACCAATCTCACTTTCCCAACTTGCTCGATTGGACTTGAACCGATCATTTTAACATTTGAATGGATCGTTTCACCCTGTCCCTGAGCTGATCGACTCACCAGTTGAGCTGATCAGTTCACCAAGCTCAGCCGATCGGTTCATCACATGAGTTGATCGGTTGGGAGTGCAGATTGTGCAGAATCAGTCAATCGTAGTTTCAATCAATCTGATACTCTAATCAATCAGTCCAACACCTTGAACACTATGATACTGAGCTATCAATTGATTGAGTGTTTAATTGAACTACTAAACTCCTTTAGTAATCAATCTAAACATGTTTGTGTACAAACTCCTATTCCATGTTAAATCCTATGTGTGTGACCCTGCAGGTCCATTTCACGTTGGCAGTGAAAGTCCATAACACTTATGACTTCACAAGCAAAGTGTGGTGCCTAGTCACACATTAGTGCTACACAAGTGAAATAGAAAGTTGGAGACAACTTTCAATCCTACAATCTGTGAATGGTGTTATAGTGAATGTATAATTCCTTTATCACTGATATCCTGAATGAACTCGAGGCATGGAACAATCATCCTGTCAATGTTCATTCATTTCCTTGATCTCAGAGCAGACTGGGTGAGATGTGTGTGACATCAATATCACATATTGATTCACACATGCATGCACATGCCTTTCTCAATCCTACTCATCAAGTGGCCAAGGACATCAAACTCCCTTAGGAGGGACAAATCCCATATCTATCACTCACCCCTCAAAAGCCCATGTGTCAAAGCCACCCAATCATCACCTTTATAACAACCCATGTTTCAGGACTGCGTTTGATGATGTCAAAGTGTACCCAACGACATGTGTTGAGTGTAGTGATTTTAGGTCTAAGAATCACACTCACCACCATCACTGTGAGAGATGACTGTGATTACCAAGTCATGGTTCCATGTGTCACTCTCATGGTGGGTCTGTCCGGTACCTTGTTCTCTAACAAGTACCTATGTGCTTGGTTTGATATCACTATATCATGACTAATGAGATTTTGTCATCAACCAACACACAATCTAGTCTTTAGTGTTATTGATGTCTATGATTATTTCCACTATAACAACCGACTAGGGACCAAACAAGAATGTATACTCTTGACATCCGCATGATCTCATCATTTAGGTCCTTAACCTAAAAGCATATGTCATTGAGTAAAATCATTCTTTAGACATCTATCATGTTACACTATCATCTCAGAAACAGTTTAAACATATAGATCGGAAATTGCCTTTATTATTATTCAAATCATTTACAAAGTATTCCATTACAATCATCATATGACTTGCTCTATGGGCATACATACCAACAGTATTCCCCATTGACCATTTATCCATACCCTCTGGGTAAGGGAAAGGATAAAGGTTTTTATTACTGATTCCCCATTTACCCTTTCCCCATTTTCCCGCCACATTAAAAGGGGAGGGTAAGGTATGGAAATTATCCATACCCTTTTACTCTTTTACCCACATTAATTGAACAAAGATATATAACTATATAGAAGCTTCTAGTTAGACTTCCACCCTATTTTTTCCAAAATGAAACCTTGTGGGTTGCGGCTAGCTTTCCATCCCCAACCACACTCAAATGCTTGTAGTATACAATTAGTAAATGTTGAACCAATTGATAGGTTCACGAAACAATGAGAAAAGGATGATTGTGCCACCTTCAAATACATTATTCTTGGACAAATGTCTAAAAATATTACACAATTATAACATTGTCCTGCTTATATTCACATTTGTGAAAATGCAAATCAAGAAATATGGGACTTAATCTTTATCACCCTACACCCCACCTTAAAATAAGTTAGCTTTTTATAAAAAAAAAATTATATCAAAATTATCCATTTACCCTTTACCCTCCCCGTTTACTCTCTGGGGAAAAGGGTAAGGGTAAAGGGAGGGTAAGGGAATGGCTAAGAAGGGTAATTACCCTTACCCTTACCTGCTACCCTCTCGAGGGTAAGGGTAAGGGTAGAAAAGGAGACTGAGGTTCGAACGGGACTCTCTATCAAAGGAAGGATCTTTTCCCTGATTTTAGACTGACCTTCAGAGAAATACCCGTCAGAGGAGAAAAGGAGACTGGGGTTTCGAACGGGACTCTCTATCAAAGGAAGGATCTTTTCCCTGATTTCAGACTAACCTTTGGAGAAATACCCGTCAAAGGAGAAAAGGCGACAGGAACCGCAGTCGGATGGGCGCGGGCAAGGTATGACTGGGGAGGCGGCTCCAAGGCACTCCAAGCAGCTTTGACTTTACAGTGCGGGAGATCCGGGAGGCCTCTCCGATCATTGTGTGCTTCTGACATGTCTTGTAGACAACGATGGTGACGATCGGGTGCACACCATCATGCCTTCATTTGGAGACCTAGTCTGGAGAAGGTCACTTGAGAGGGATGGGCACCGATGAATAGAGATGGCAAATATCCCCACTAACCCAATAACCCAACTAACCCAACACGTTTCAACCCAAACAAAAATGGGTATGATGAGTCCAATGGGGATGGGCACCAGTGAATAGAGATATGTATGATGGGTCTCTAATGGGGCCCGTAGGATTTGCTGTTCCTAATTAAATATGGAGCAGGCTGCACCTTGTTTAAGATAATGTCATGCGTAACCCGAAGATAATTTCCACCCTAAAAATTCATGAGTAGGGACATGTGCAAGTTGATTAATAATGGAGTAGCCTGCTCCTCCTGAAACAAGGAACAATAAAACCAAACTCCTAATGGGGAGTGTTTTAGCCTTGACGTATTCCTCCGGCAGCATAGGATACACTCCACTCTCTGCTAGCCCGCGCCTCCATTTGAAAACCTAGCAGCATATGAGAAAAAGAGACGTTTATATATTCTAGTGGAAGATGGTGCAGTTCACTAAGTTGCCCAAACTAAGGAGATCTTACGTTTATAGCGAGAAGCGGGCGGGACTGCAGCTGAGAGAGAAGTTCGACAAAGACAACACCATATTTGGACCGCTCGAGGAGTGAGGATGCATAACTAGTCTCAAGGGGTTCTTGGAGGTCCGCCTCGTCAGGTAAGGAAAGGATATTGGCCGCAAGTTTGTCGATTTCGGACCGCAGGTCGTCTAAGAGACTGAGGTTTCGAACGGGACTCTCTGTCAAAGGAAGGATCTTTTCCCTGCTTTCAGACTGACCTTCGGAGAAATACCTGTCAGAGGAGAAAAGGAGACTGAGGTTTCGAATGGTACTCTCTGTCAAAGGAAGGATCTCTTCCCTGATTTCAAACTGACCTTTGGAGAAATACCTGTCAGAAGAGAAAAGGAGACTGAGGTTTCGAATGAGACTCTCTGTCAAAGGAAGGATCTTTTCCCTAATTTCAGACTGAACTTCAGAGAAATACCCATCAGAAGAGAAAAGGTGACAGGAACCGTGGTCGGATGGGCGCGGACAAGGTATGAGCTGATAGTAGCGGACGGTAATACTGGGGAGGCGTCTCTAGGGCACTCCAAGCAACTTTGACTTTACAGCGCGGGAGATCCGGGAGGCCGATCTGATCATTGTGTGCTTCTGACGTGTCTTGTAGACGACGACGGTGATGATCGAGTGCACACCGTCATGCATTCATTTGGAGACCTAGTTTGGAGAAGTTAACTCGAGAGGGATGGGTACCAGTGAATAGAGATGGCAAATATCCCCACTAACCCAATAACCCAACTAAACCAACACGTTTCAACCCAAACAATAATGGGTATGATGAGTCCAATGGGGATGGGCACCGGTGAATAGAGATCTGTATGATGGGTCTCTAATGGGGCCCGTAGGATTTGCTGTTCCTAATTAAACAAGGAGCAGTCTGCACCTTGTTTAAGATAATTTCATGTGTAACCCAAATATAATCTCCACCCTACAAATTCATGAGCAGGGACACATGCAAGTTGATTAATAATGGAGTAGCCTGCTCCTCCTGAAAAAAGGAACAACAAAGCTGAACTCCTAATGGGGAGTGTTATTGCCTTGACGTATTCCTCTGGTAGCGTAGGATACACTCCACTCTCTGCTAGCCCACGCCTCCATTTGAAAACCTGGCAGCATATGAGAAAGAGAGACGTTTATATATTCAAGTGGAATATGGTGCAGTTCACTAAGTCGCCCAAACTAAGGAGAACTTATATTTAGAGCGAGAAGCAGGCGGAACTGCAGCTGAGAGAGCAGTTTGACGAAGATAATGCCATATTTGGACCGCTCGAGGAGTGAGGATGCAGAACTAGTCTCAAGGGGTTCTTGGAGGTCCGCCTCGTCGGGTAAGGAAAGGATATTGGCCGCAAGTTTGTCGATTTTGGACCACAGGTCGTCTAAGAGATTGAGGTTTCAAACGGGACTCTCTATCAAAGGAAGGATCTTTTCCCTGATTTCAAACTGACCTTCAGAGAAAAACTCGTCAGAGGAGAAAAGGAGACTAAGGTTTCGAACGGGACTCTCTGTCAAAGGAAGGATTTTTTCCCTAATTTCAGACTGATCTTCGGAGAAATACTCGTCAGAGGAGAAAAGGAGACTGAGGTTTCGAACAAGACTCTCTGTCGAAGGAACGATCTTTTCCCTGATTTCAGACTGACCTTCGGTGAATACTTGTCAAAGGAGAAAAGGCAACAAGAACCGCGGTCGGATGGGCGCGGGCAAGGTATGAACTGATAGTAGCGGACGGTAATACTGGGGAGGCAGCTCCAGGGCACTCTAAGCAGCTTTGACTTTACAACACGGGAGATCCGGGAGGCTGCTCCGATCATTGTGTGCTTCTGACGTGTCTTGTAGATGACGACGGTGACGATCGAGTGCACGCCTTCATGCCTTCATTTGGAGACCTAGTCTGGAGAAGGTAACTCGAGAGGGATGGGCACTGGTGAATAGAGGTGGCAAATTTCGACCGCTCGAGGAGTGAGGATGCAAAACTAGTCTCAAGGGTTCTTGGAGGTCCACCTCGTTGGGTAAGGAAAGGATATTTGCCGCAAGTTTGTCGATTTCGGACCGCAGGTCGTCTAAGAGACTGAGGTTTCGAATGAGACTCTCTATCAAAGGAAGGATCTTTTCCCTGATTTAAGACCTTTGGAGAAATACCCGTCAGAGGAGAAAAGGAGACTGAGGTTTCAAACAGGATTCTCAGTCAAAGGAAGGATCTTTTCACTGATTTCAGACTGACCTTCGAAGAAATACCCGTCAGAGGAGAAAAGGAGACTGAGGTTTCGAACGGGACTCTCTGTCAAAGGAAGGATCTTTTCCCTGATTTCAGACTGACCTTCGGAGAAATACCCGTCAGAGGAGAAAAGGTGATAGGAACCGCGGTCGGATGGGCGCGGGCAAGGTATGAGCTGATAATAGGGGACAGTAATACTGGGGAAGTAGCTCCAGGGCACTCCAAGCAGCTTTGACTTTACAGTGAGGGAGATCCGGGAGGCCGCTCTGATCATTGTGTGCTTCTGATGTGTCTTGTAGACGACGACAGTGACGATCGAGTGCACGCCGTCATGCCTTCATTTGGAGACCTAGTCTGGAGAAGGTCACTCGAGAGGGATGGGCACCGGTGAATATAGATGGCAAATATCCCCACTAACCCAATAACCCAACTAACCGAACATGTTTCAACCCAAACAATAATGGGTATGATGAGTCCAATGGGGATGGGCACCGGTGAATGAAGATATGTATGATGGGTCTCTAATGGGGCTCGTAGGATTTGTTGTTCCTATTTAAACAAGGAGCAGGCTGCACCTTGTTTAAGATAATGTCATGTGTAACCCGAATATAATCTCCACCCTACAAATTCATGAGCAGGGACACGTGAAAGTTGATTAATAACGGAGTAGCCTGCTCCTCCTAAAACAAGGAACGGCAAAGCCGAACTCCTAATGGGGAGTGTTATAGCCTGACATATTCCTCCAGCAGCATAGGATACACTCCACTCTCTGCTAGCCCACGCCTCCATTTGAAAACCTGGAAGCATATGAGAAAGAGAGACGTTTATATATTTCAGTGGAAGATGGTGCAGTTCACTAAGTTGCCCAAACTAAGGAGATCTTATGTTTAGAGCGAGAAGCGGGCGGGACTGCAGCTGAGAGAGAAGTTCGACGAAGACAACACCATATTTGGACCACTCGAGGAGTGAGGATGTAGAACTAGTGTCAAGGGGTTCTTGGAGGTCCGCCATGTCGGGTAAGGAAAGAATATTGGCCGCAAGTTTGTCAATTTCAGACCGTAGGTCGTCTAAGAGACTGAGGTTTCAAACGAGACTCTCTGTCAAAGGAAGGATCTTTTCCCTAATTTTAGACTGACCTTCGGAGAAATACCCGTCAGAGGAGAAAAGGAGACTGAGGTTTCGAACGGGACTCTCTGTCAAAGGAAGGATCTTTTCCCTGATTTCAGACTGACCTTTGGAGAAATACCCATCAGAGGAGAAAAGGAGACTGAGGTTTCGAACGGGACTCTCTGTCAAAGGAAGTATCTTTTCCCTGATTTCAGACTGACCTTCGGAGAAATACCCATCAGAGGGGAAAAGTCCACAGGAACCGCGGTCGGATGGGCGCGGGCAAGGTATGAGCTGATAGTAGCGGACGGTAATACTGGGGAGGCGGCTCCAGGGCACTCCAAGCAGCTTTGACTTTACAGTGTGGGAGATCTGGGAGGCCGCTCCGATCATTGTGTGCTTCTGACGTGTCTTGTAGACGACGACGGTGATGATAGGGTGCACGTTGTCATGCCTTCATTTGGAGACCTAGTCTAGAGAAGGTCACTCGAGAGGGATGGGCATGGGTGAATAGAGATGGCAAATATCCCCACTAACCCAATAACCCAACTAACCCAACATGTTTCAACCCAAACAATAATGGATATGATGATTCCAATGGGGATGGGAACCGGTGAATAGAGATATGTATGATGGGTCTCTAATGGGGCCCGTAGGATTTGCTGTTCCTAATTAAACAAGGAGCAGGATGCACCTTGTTTAAGATAATGTCATGTGTAATCCGAATCTAATCTCCACCCTACAAATTCATGAGTAGGGACACATGCAAGTTGATTTATAACGGAGTAGCCTGCTCTTCCTGAAAGAAGGAACGACAAAGCCGAACTCCTAATGGGGAGTGTTATAGCCTTGATGTATTCCTCCGACAACATAGGATACACTCCACTCTCTGCTAGCCCGTGCCTCCATTTGAAAACCTGGCAGCATATGAGAAAGAGAGACGTTTATATATTCTAGTGGAAGATGGTGCAGTTCACTAAGTTGCCCAAACTAAGGAGATCTTACGTTTAGAGCGAGAAGCGGGCGTGACTGCAGCTAAGAGAGCAGTTCGAAGAAGACAACGCCATATTTGGACCGCTCGAGGAGTGAGGATGCAAAACTAGTCTCAAGTGGTTCTCGGAGGTCCTCCTCGTCGGGTAAGGAAAGGATATTGGCCACAAGTTTGTCAATTTAGGACCGCAGGTTGTCTAAGAGACTGAGGTTTCGAACGGGACTCTCTGTCAAAGGAAGGATCTTTTCCCTGATTTCAGACTGACCTTCGGAGAAATACCCGTCAGAGGAGAAAAGAAGACTGAGGTTTCGAACGGGATTCTCTATCAAAGGAAGGATCTTTTCCCTGATTTCAAACTGACCTTTGGAGAAATACCCGTCAGAGGAGAAAAGGAGAATGAGGTTTCGAATGGGACTCTCTGTCAAAGGAAGGATCTTTTCCCTGATTTCAGACTGACCTTAGGAGAATACCCGTCAGAGGAGAAAGGCGACATGACCGCGGTCGGATGGGCGCAGGCAAGGTATTAGCTGATAGTAGCGGACGGTAATACTGGGGAGGCGGCTCTAGGGCACTCCATGCATATTTGACTTTACAGCGCGGGAGATCCGGGAGGGTGCTCCGATCATTGTGTACTTATGACGTGTGTTGTAGACGACGACGGTGACAATCGGGTGCACGCCGTCATGCCTTCATTTGGAGACCTAGTTTGGAGGAAGGTCACTCAAGAGGGATGGGCACCGGTGAATAGAGATGGCAAATATCCCCACTAACCCACTAACCCAACTAACCCAACACATTTCAACCCAAACAATAATGGGTATGATGAGTCCAATGGGGATGGGCACCGGTGAATAGAGATATGTATGATGGGTCTCTAATGGGGCCCGTAGGATTTGTTGTTCTTAATTAAACAAGGAGCAGGCTGCACCTTGTTTAAGATAATGTCATGTGTAACCCAAATATAATCTCCACCCTACAAATTCATGAGCAGGGACACGCGCAAGTTGATTAATAAAGGAGTAGCCTGCTCCTCCTGAAACAAGGAACAACAAAGCCAAACTCCTAATGGGGAGTGTTATAGCCTTGACGTATTCCTCTGGCAGCATAGGAAACACTCCACTCTCTGCTAGCCTGCGCCTCCATTTGAAAACATGGCAGCATATGAGAAAGAGAGACGTTTATATATTCCAGTGGAAGATGGTGCAGTTCACTAAGTTGCCCAAACTAAGGAGATCTTACATTTAGAGCGAGAAGCGGGCGGAACTGCAGCTGAGAGAGCAGTTCGACGAAGACAACGCCATATATGGACCGCTCGAGGAGTGAGGATGCAGAACTAGTCTCAAGGGGTTCTTGGAGGTACGCCTCATCGGGTAAGGAAAGGATATTGGCCGCAATTTTGTCGATTTCGGACCGCAGGTCGTCTAAGAGACTGAGGTTTCAAACAGGACTCTCTGTCAAAGGAAGGATCTTTTCCCTGATTTCAGACTGACCTTCAGAGAAATACCCGTCAGAGGAGAAAAGGAGACTGAGGTTTCGAATGGGACAATCTATCAAAGGAAGGAGCTTTTCCCTAATTTCAGACTGACCTTCGGAGAAATACCCGTCAGATGAGAAAAGGAGATTGAGGTTTCGAACGAGACTCTCTGTCAAAGGAAGGATCTTTTCCCTGATTTCAGACTGACCTTCGAAGAATACCCGTCAGAGGAGAAAAGGTGATAGGAACCGCGGTCGGATGGGCGCAGGCAAGGTATGAGCTAATAGTAGTGGACGGTAATACTGGGGAGGCGGCTCCAGGGCACTCCAAGCAGATTTGACTTTATAGTGTGGGAGATCCGGGCAGCCGCTCCGATCATTGTGTGCTTCTGATGTGTCTTGTAGATGAAGACAGTGACGATCTGGTGCACGCCGTCATGCCTTCATTTGGAGACCTAGTCTGGAGAAGGTCACTCGAAAGGGATAGGCACCGGTGAATAGAGATGGAAAATATCCCTACTAACCCAATAACCCAACTAACCCAACACGTTTCAACCCAAACAATAATGGGTATGATGAGTCCAATGGGGATGGGCACCGATGAATAGAGATCTGTATGATGGGTCTCTAATGGGGCTCGTAGGATTTGTTGTTCCTAATTAAACAAGGAGAAGGCTGCACCTTGTTTAAGATAATGTCATGTGTAACCCAAATATAATCTCCACCATAAAAATTCATGAGCAGGGACATGTGCAAGTTGATTAATAACGGAGTAGCCTACTCCTCCTGAAACAAGGAACATCAAAGCCGAACTCCTAACGGGGAGTGATATAGCCTTGACGTATTCCTCCGGCAGCATAGGATACACTCCACTCTCTGATAGCCTGCACCTCCATTTGAAAACATGACATCATATGAGAAAGAGAGACGTTTATATATTCCAGTGGAAGATTATGCAGTTCACTAAGTTGTGCAAACTAAGGAGATCTTACGTTTAGAGTGAGAAGCGGGCGAGACTGCAGCTGAGAGAGCAGTTCAACGAAGACAACGCCATATTTGGACTGCTCGAGGAGTGAGGATGCAGAACTAGTCTCAAGGGGTTCTTGGAGGTCCGCCTCATCGGGTAAGGAAAGGCTATTGGCCGTAAGTTTGTTGATTTCGGACCGTAGGTCGTCTAAGAGACTGAGGTTTCGAATGGGACTCTCTGTCAAAGGAAGGATCTTTTCCCTAATTTCAGATTGACCTTCGGAGAAATACCCGTCAGAGGAGAAAAGGAGACTAAGGTATCGAACGAGACTCTCTATCAAAGGAAGGATCTTTTCCCTGATTTCAGACTGACCTTTGGAGAAATACCCATCAGAGGAGAAAAGGAGACTGAGGTTTCAAATGAAACTCTCTGTCAAAGGAAGGATCTTTTCCCTGATTTCAGACTGACCTTCGGAGAAATACCCTCCAGAGGAGAAAAGGCGACAGGAACCGTGGTCGGATGGGCGCAAGCAAGGTATGAGCTGATAGTAGCGGACGGTAATACTGGGGAGGCGGCTCCAGGGCACTCCAAGCAGCTTTGACTTTACATCGCGGGAGATCAGGGAGGCCGCTCCGATCATTGTGTGCTTCTGAGGTGTCTTGTAGATGACGACGGTGACGATCGGGTGCACGCTGTCATGCCTTCATTTGGAGACCTAGTCTGGAGAAGGTCACTCGAGAGGGATGGGCACCAGTGAATAGAGATGGCAAATATCCCCACTAACCCAATAACCCAACTAACCCAACACGTTTCAACCCAAACAATATTGAGTATGATGAGTCCCTTGGGGATGGGCACCAGTGAATAGAGATCTGTATGATGGGTCACTAATGGGGCCCGTAGGATTTGCTGTTCCTAATTAAACAAGGAGCAGGCTGCACCTTGTTTAAGATAATGTCATGTGTAACCCGAATATAATCTCCACCCTACAAATTCATGAGCAGGGACACGTGCAAGTTGATTAAAAATGGAGTAGCCTGCTCCTCCTAAAATAAGGAACAACAAAGCCGAGCTCCTAATGGGGAGCTTGTACCAGGATAAGTTATTTTGCCTAACCCCATTATTCCCCGTTACTCCCCATTATCATGTTTTGTAGGTCATCCCCTCCCCTTTCCCCCCACCCTCGAATCGTGATCCTTGGCAGAGGTTCCGACTATGCCTAGGTCCCAATTCTTCCACCCTTCCACAGACGTCGAAGGTGTCGTGCTCGACGCTTGAAGGAGCCTCCAAGCTGCCACACCAAGCAGGAGACGACGCTGAGACCCCATGTGAACGAGGTGCCGTCAAGACGCTGACCATCAGGTCTCGAACTCGACTAGTACGCCACGAAAGGTTGCAGAAACGGAGATAGATTTGAGCGGCCTCCAAGTCTCGACGCCGCAAAAGACCTTTCTCCGCTAACTGGCTGCTGATGGTCACGACAGACATCTTGACTCTAGGGGACGTCGTGACCTCCTACACCTGACCCTACCTAGTCCATGACTGGTGGCGTACCTTAATCGTTTACAGAGGTTCCTAAACGAAGTTGCCTCCCTGGTTTCGGTCTTCGCGGTGGCCAAGCTCGTGGAGTGTGTCACGGAGAGGCACTACATCAGGCTCAGTAGATCGGATTGTGGTTTCCAACAACTATCTGTCGAAAGAGTTTGGGAGTGGCAGGATTGCCAAGGAAGAACTCCGTGAATTTGGTGAACATTGACACTGATAGGGTAGATGCACAACGTTGTCCCTGTCCCGGTGAAGATAGGATTGGGATTGTCCATCAACTTTGGCCTCTATTCTTCATCTTTTGCTTTCTCCTGATCAAATGCTAAGAAGGCGGAAGAAAATTTCTAATGAGATGTTACTCTGCAATGCGCATGTGGTGTTCCATTAAATGCATGCATATGTAGAGTTTGATTACAAAGTCTTATGAAATTATGTAACGACAATGATTTCGTTAGTTATTTTGTGAAGTAGAAAAAGATTTACAAGTAGTCAAGTGCATACATAATGTCATTGTTTACGTTACGTGAGTGGTTATTTAAAGTACATGTATAAGTTATGTATTCAAATAATGTAGTATGTTGGAAATTATAATTTGAATTAGTGCATATATTTTGACAAATAGATATATACCAGAATTTACGATAGATTCATTCACATGGAGAACTTTCTATTATTTTGCATTTTGCTGCAATTTAATATAAATGGGTCATATTGGGTCCCCATTACCATTTGGATTGGGGATGGGTATTTGCTCTTCCAACTTTTTTTTCGAATGGGTTGGGTATGGGTCACACAAAAAATAAATGGGTTAAATGGGTTAGGGTATGGGTCCCCCAAACCCGCCCATTTAACCCATTTAGGGTATATTTTGCAAGATAAAATTCATTAATTAGAAACTAGCCCGGAGCTAAGGAGTAGGGAGATCCTCCATACATATGTCAACCTCGTGGTTAAGCCATACAAATATATATAATATAAATATAAATACATAATAAACGAAAGAAAATGCATAGTTTCTGTCTTCCATGCATGAATCCATTCCATTGGATGACATGAGTACAATCTAGTTAGGGTTGTTAAAATTATGTCCAAATCAATTGATTTCCAAATAGGTGGACCTAACTCGGTATGTGTTTGGGATTTGTCAGTTCATATCGTTCCAAGTGATGATGTTGATGTCTAAATTGAATTGAATTGGTTCTAGGTTGATGAATATGGACATTCGAACTCTTTTAAGGGTGCAAATTGATGTACAATATGAGCTATAATAGTTAAATGCTTGGGTAATTTCCTAAAAGGGCAACAAGTAGAATAATGACTAATTTCGTTGCAATAGTTGCATGTTCCCATAGTCTTGGAACTAGATGATTCTTCATGGAAGATTGGAGGTCCTTTACCTTTGTTGTTCCATTGACTACCATCATACCCTAAACCATGTCTACCAATTTGTTTACTAGTATGGTGTAGGATATCATTAATATTCTTTTTACCAACTAAAAATCTTTGCAAAGAAGGTCACAAACTATCATTATCATGCATAATAGAAGCAATAGTAGAAGACAAATGATTTATATTATCTCTAGCATGCAAAAGATCATTTTCTATGAAAAGAGCTTTGGTCAAATAAGAATATCTATTAATATGAAGAGCAGCAACACTTTTCTCTCTACTCATAAAACTAGAACAAAATTCAAGAGCATTGATTTTAGCAAGCAAGGAAGCATTTTCATTTTCAAGCAAAGCAATCTTAGCAAGATGAAGACCATTTTTATATTCATATTAGATTATTATCATCATCAACAACAACAACTAAGCCTTGATCCCAACTATGTTGGGGTCGGTTACATGGATCCTTCTTTTCCATTCAGCTCTATCATGAGTTATATTCTGGTTGAGATGTAGAGATTCAAAATCTCTCTTTATAATCTCTTCCCATGTTAATTTAGGTCTTCCTCTTCTTCTATTAATTGTGCTTGCCTCAATAGTATTGCTTTGTATAGGCACATTAGTCGGTCTGCGTTGCACATGTCCATACCATTTGAGTCGGCCCTCGCACAACTTGTCCCCAACGCTCCCAAATGCTTGTCGGACAAAACCAATGTTGAATTAGTTTTTTATATACCTCTAGATTTAGTTAATAGCATTTGAATCAAGTAGGTCCATGGGTTTGTGCCTCCATTTAGCCATTAAGCACCCATGTCTAGCCTCCTTATTTTCTGTGGGTGATTGAGTTTTTATAGGGTTTTGTTCATCTAATTAGATGTAATCAGATGGTCATGGCTATTAATATATGTTGTATGTTATATATTTGCACACATATTAACCTTCATTATAGATTTCTCAATCATGTGTCCATTTTATGAAAAAAGGACTACCCCACAAAGGAGTGTTGTAGTAGAAATCATATCATGGTAAGAAATAAGAGATATGGCATGAAGTGGTGGTTCGCAACCCCTACCCCCACTAGGGTTGTGGATGTAAGGATCAATGCCTAGATCGGTCGGGTACAAAAAAGGGATGGTGTCGCTTGGGCCTTCTAGGCGCAAGTGAATTCCAACGAGCCTTTCTTGAGCCATTTGCACTGGAACTATGGTGAAAGGTGATGAATTTTCTTCCCTAAGTTGTGTTCATTCCAAGAGCAATGGAGTTGCCTCGAAACCAGCTTACTCGATAGTACAATTTGTCTTCCTTGAGATGATTTTCTACACAACTTTTCTTGTGGTCTTCCCCTTTCTGGTTCTTGCCTCACCTTCTACTGACTTCATGTCCTATTTAGTGAAAGGCGGCATGGGTCTCCGGTCCCAGTGGCTGCCCTTGGCGGCTAAGGTTTTCCAACCCTAGTCTCTATTTCCTACTGTCATGTGCCCTCCTGGGAGTGAACTCGGTGATGACAAATGGAGAGTTTTCTTGAGAGAGAGGGAGTAGGAGTTTGTTTGAGAGTGATAGTATGATTTATGGGAGAGAGAATGTGTATGAGAGGGAAGAGAATATAAGAGATAGTGAGAATGAGAGCTTTTATATAAGAGTGATGAAACTGTATGAGAGAGAGATTTGATGAGACTATATGAGAGAGATTGCATGTGAGAGAGGTTGCATGAGAGAGAGAGAGAGTTTGTTGGGTGTTGTTTTCTGTAGTGGTTTGCCTATGACGGGAGACGGGTTATATGCCATATCTCTTGGATTTTTAGAAAAAGGATAGGTGTGACGACCCAACCGCCGAATCGCCACCACTAATTACGCAGAATGACCATTAGCAGCGGATTAACGAAAATCGCTAAAACATTAAAACCATTTTACAAAGAGATCCATTGCCAGGAAACTCTTAAAGAAAGAACCAAATAAATATATACATCATAGTTCACATTGTACATATATTGTACCATCTCATCTTGAGGATATCATATATCGATTGCTTTGCCCAAACATATATATAAGCAACATAAAACCTTGAGGCATACAAGCCAAAATCTCAGATCGTTTATAAAACCATTATGTACTAACTTCTAAAGACCTGAGAGTACAGAGATGACACATAGGACTTCTATCTACAAGACACGACAGATAGCACACTCAACCTGAGTTGTTAGTGTTGTCCCTATTGATGTTGTCCTTCCTCTACAGTACGGTCTCTACCTCCTCATTTGTGTCCACCTAAAAATGTTGGGACCAACACAGTGAGACAAAAGTCACCGCAAGAGATATAACTCTCCGCCAACAATGTTATTATCAAAAGTATACAGTATAAAACTTAGCAGAGGATCTTTTATAATAATAATCAAGATTGATCACTATTTATAAGCATAATAAAGCAATATCACCTTTTAAAGCAATGCAACTATCTAAGATAGAGCAATAAATCATCTATTCACTTTATAAGGAATACGAAGAACACATATAACATTTATCCATTTAAGATGTATAAAAGTAATGTAACATCAACCAATGTTTCTGTATTCAATCCTTAAGCAAATACGCTACACGGTTGATTACATATTTATAATCACACTTATGCCCATAGGAGATGAGGTATACCACTCATGCACCAACCGACCATCGCTTAGTTGAAATCGATACCATACAAGGTTAATAGAAGAGTCGGCTGCCAAGACCTCATCCATCTCGGTTAGTAAGAGACCACTAGTAGTGACATCATGTCAAACTGCAACTAGCTTGTCGGGGTATAGTGGCATCTTCGCTATAGAGCTACAGCTGTAGCATGCACTCTCTTCGAGGAGATCACCCAGCAACCCCGGTACATTTTCATCAGGGTGATTAAACAGCAACCCTAGTATTCCTTAGGGAGATCGCACATCAATCCCTAGCTAGACGTAAGGATATGTTCGTCCATCACCCACACATATTCAAAAATATGCACTCCGAGTTAAACTTGTTTCACCATTCAACAAATCCTCACACTGATCGAATGGATCTATGGCTAGGGAAACTACATGATAAGGTTCTACTTGATTAATTAGGTGCATTACAATATCTTTTAGCATCAACCAAGTTATAAGAATTAATTATAATAGGCTATGCTATAAAGAAAGGTTTAAAATATTTATCAAGTACTTTCATAATCTTTGGAACACATTGAATGCATAACACTCGAAATCTCAGACCCTTATCACATTACTGGGAATTGTCATCCCTTAACATTATCATCATCATGATTGCTAGATCTGGGTATTCAAACCCTTAGTTCATCATTGAACATTGTCACCTCTTATCAGGTAACCATTACCTCTAGGTCCTCAGACCCAACTATACATTATACTTGTTGCACAAGTATTTCACATGGCTCACAAGGCCCATTTAATCTGTATCATATGAAACATCATAGCTCATACCTGGCTATGATCATCATCTCATGATACCTGAATGGTTAGTATTTCATGATAAAAACTATATCAAGTACATATCATCACCATGCAATACAAGAAAAATACAACCTTCCCATTATTAGGGTTAGGGTTTCCCTTTTAGCCGATTAGGGTTTCAAGTTCATATTATCAAGAATCAAAACCCTGATTCATAGCTCCACACATAGTAGGAGTATAAATGTATGCTCATTAAATGATTATCACACAAGTATGAGTTTCTCTCTCATCCTCACTAGGATATTGATTACATCATACTTTATTAAGTTGGCTCAACCCTTTCCTCAAGGTACATTGGCCGTCACTTATCAAAAAACACATTAAACTTTTTACATCTTAATGTATCATTTGACATAACACACTTCATGTGTTACTTAATCAAGTATATCGGATTGGAGGTTCTTACCTCCATATTGGATTTGAGGTGTTTCCACCATATCAAGCAAGAGGTGTGCTTCCACCATATCGGGCAAGAGGTATGTGCTTACACCATATAGGGCAAGAGGTGTGTGCTTACACTATATCGGGCAAGAGGTGTGTGCTTCCACCATATTGGGAAAGAGGTGTGTGCTTACACCATATTAGGAAAGAGGTGTGTGCTTACATTATATCAGGCAAGAGGTGTGTGCTTACACCATATCGGGAAAGAGGTGTTTCAACCCGATATCGATTTGTGTCATGTTGATGTCATCATCATCAAGCTCTAGAATTCCCTTCCTTACTATTCTAGTTCATGGAAAATAGTACTATGAAACTATTAGAGCTCATGGATTCATCAATTAATCAAGAAAACTCGAAATGGATAGTATATCATCAAGTATAGCAAGATTGAAGGTGAATAATAACATGATTAGGTTCAAGTTATATAACCCACCTCAAGAACAACTTCAAAGCTCCAAGATCCAAAGCTTCACATTCCCAAGGCTGAAGATGAACTTATCAAATATCCAATACTTGTTCACAACTCCTTTATATGCAAACAATCCATAGATAAGAACTTGGTGAAGAAGAAAAGAAAGGAAGAATCACAACCCGAGATTCATGCTTCAACCAAGATTGAAGATGACCATGGCTTCACCTTAAGCTTGAGGATCAAGATCCTCCTTTCTCCTCTCCTTACTCCTCAACTACTATGCATGATATATAAGAGAAAGAGAGTTGTAGGATTTGAAAAGTTTCACTAGTAGGTGAAAGGAGTGGTATATATAATTGAGGCTCATGAGAGAGTGTATAAGAGGTGTCATCACCTTATACTACTAGGTGAAACATGTCCATGCATGGTTGACACATGTCCATTCATGCACACGTATTTATCTTGACATGAAAAACTCTTGAGGATAATCTAGGGATAAGATTTCGGCCATTAGTTATCCTGTTGAGCAAGATATTTCAACTCAACATCACTTTATTCACAAACTGATACAACTTTTCTAAGGAAACTTGTAAATTGATAACCATCACCTTCTTGATGTGTTTAACTCATCATGTCCTCTTCCAAGAGTTGAAAAAATGATATGGGACCTCCTCTATGGCTCCTTGGCCGATAGTCACTCCCATATGAGCTCTACAACTCAATACAACTCATCTATACAACTCTTCTTGGACTTTCCATCACCAAGAATATCATCACTCAAATATGATTCAAACATGGTGACACTTTATTTATATATCCTCTAGTTGATGCTAAGAGAGAGTAGGGACACTCTTGATGTGGTAATTTGCATACCAACCCTACATTTTGGGTAAATTGTAAATTGCACCAAAACTGGTACACAAGGCTCAAGCATTATTCAAACAAGCTCCAACTTGGAACTTAGGATTTCCACAAGCCACCCCTTAGCATCATTCTCTATCTTATGATAATAAAGCACTTGAAGCACATTCAAATGTGACATATTGCAATATGACCCCTCATCTTGGGTAAATTGCAATTTACACCCAAACTATCATATTATGCACAAACAACTTGAAAATAAGCTCAAACATGAAAAGTAAACTCTCCTTGAGTCTTAATTACTTTTAAAAATATTAAAAAAAGTTTATGAATAACTTACTTAAGAAAAACTTCCAAGTTTACGCCATAACCCAGGTCAAGGATGCTACAATTATCAACCCCTAACAGGGACTTCGTCCCCAAAATCTTAAGAGAAAAGAGAAGGGTACTTCCTCCTCATTTCTTTCTCCAGCTCCCATGTGGATTCTTCAACACCTTAGTGATGCTAGAGAACTTTTATAAGAACTATGCCTTTCTTTTTCAACTCCTTGATTCTTTTGTCAAGAATCATCATTGGACCTTCCACATAGGATATATCTTCATTCAATTCTACCTCTACATGTTGCAATACCAACTCTGTATTAGGATGACACTTTCTCAACATAGATATATGAAACACTGGATGTAGTCTATGTATCTCAAGTGGCAACTCCAACCTATAGGCTACCTTTCCAATCTATGTTGTAACTGGGTAAGGTCCCATAAATCTAGGAGCTAACTTACCCTTCTTCCCAAATCTGAGAACACCTTTTCAAGGAGAGACCTTGAGATACACTCTATATCCAACTTGAAATTCTAAAGGTCTACAATGTTTATCGACATATGACTTATGTCTATCCTGTGTAGCCTTCAACTGTTGTGTTACAACTCGTTCCTAGCTTTGTTGATAATCCTAGAGATTTAAGATAATTTTAATGCTTTTCATGTTTTTGTTAGTAATATTTTATCTTGTGCTTTATATTAACCTTTTTAACCTTAAATACTTATTTTGGCAACTCATAATCATGACTTAAGCATACTATAAAGATCCTATTTGGAGTTAATATATCATTAACCCATACATGTGTGCAAGAAGATAGTTAATGACATTGGAGGAAATAATTAATAAATATTTTTTCA
Source organism: Alisma plantago-aquatica (assembly GCA_963693085.1). NCBI lineage: Eukaryota > Viridiplantae > Streptophyta > Magnoliopsida > Alismatales > Alismataceae > Alisma > Alisma plantago-aquatica. The sequence continues at coordinate 124,071,474 of OY856415.1, read as the reverse complement.
CGGATAATTTTATCAAAATAATTTTTTTATTGTATATAATTCAATTATTAATCTAAGGAAAAAAGAATGAACCAAATCGGAGTTAATATGAGAGAGTTATGCCCTTTTTAGTAAACATATATTGAGCACCGCGACCGGCGATGCTAACACCGTGACGCTACGTCGACACCATGACCTATGATGCTAGCACCGTGACCATGATACTGCATCGATACCGCGATCCGCGACGCTGCATCAACACCGCGACTACGACCGCCGCCGCCCAGGAAAGCCAATCGTAAAATGATCATATCTTGAACAATACTTATCGTTTTGAACGAAATGAAGTGAGTTGGAACCACGATTTGATCATCTATCATCCCAAATAACTTGCTATATAAGAGGGCGACCTAGAAGGTGATTTATGTGGCAATGTTTGGGGAAGATAGTGAAGAACTGTAGAAATCCAAAGGGGTTGCTATAGATTCAACTTGGTAAGTAGGTTTAACCCTTGATTCTTCCTTCTATTCATTTTCCCTTGCTCAAGATCCCTAATACAACAATTTTAAGATGTGTCTTAACCTCTTATCTTATCTTTTACCTATAGTAGATCCTCTTTAGGACTGGATAACACATTAAAAGGTTGTATTGAATGAGATCTTGAGGTTTAAAACTTGATCTTGACTTGTGTTAGCTAAGATCTGAGATTAGTTGGTGAAAAGCCTAAGATCAGTGATCTTGGGCAATGTCTGTGAGTAGATAATCACCTTTTAACCCTGATTTAAAGAATACCAATTCAAATAATAGTTTCCATTATTTGATTCTTGCTCTATGATATTGTGATGGTTTAAATAAATGTATGTTGTGAATATTAGTAGTCGAAATGCTTGATTAATCATATTATTAGTGATGTATTACCATGTTGAAAATTGTCTTGTGAATTGTCGTGATTCAATAGGTGATGAATGTGTAAACTAAGGCACCAAAAAGACAGGTTGCCATAGTTCATGTTTAAAGAGTTGGAGTATGGTTGTGAAATATATGAAAATTATTTAAATGTGAGACACTTAATTGTTAGAAATAGGGTAATCATTAGCTACAATGATGATACCTGTTATATTAACTAAACACCACTATACATTAGATGCCATGGACACTATAGAATCCTCACATGATGAGGCCTGCGTTGTGGGGAGGAAATGGTTTCCCGACTAGAGGTAGTCCAGATCGAGGTATGTCAGAGTGTACTAGTATGATGCGGGGGTTTGACCAGTAGGGAAAACTCCTTATAGTTGTGTGGTACCCAAAACCAACTGGGGATGTCGGTGGTACATGTGATACATGTAGTAGTAACCAGTGGTTGGTAGGTCCACTGATGCACTTTAAGCTTGAGGGCGTTGACTCACCGCCTGAGTACCCATGTTGAGAGGTGGAGTCTGAGATATCCAGCCGCTCCCATTAGCCACCGAGAGGTAGACGTGCTGATGCCAGCTATAGACATGGTATTGAGATTAAAGACTTAGGAACCCGAGCATGCTTCTAAGTCTTGTTGTAACATCCTCAATTTCATAGTAAATGTAAGCCTTTAATGTGAGGTTTTCTAGTAAGTGTATGCCAAGGGACATAATGAACCTAACCATGGCTAGGTATGTAAGTCATATGGTCAACAAATATGGCTTAAATTTGTATGATTGTAGTCAAGTGTAGATGAATATGAATGAATAATTCATGTAAATGGCAATGTGACAAATATATAATATGATGACTTCAGTTACAGGTTTGAGCTCTGACCAACTTAGGTCTCATTATTAAGGAATTAAAGTAATGTTGACCTAATGTATCATATAAAAGCTTATGTTGAGGGAATATTGATTCATGCTTTATTTCCATAACTAAAAATAGATAATGAACCTTTTGAGAGATCAGGCAATGGTTTGGGGGCCCTAGAACCTTATTCAATTATGATTAAGACAGTTAAGATTCACATATGGGTCCTTGGAGTTCAAATTTGGGGATTAAGCATTTTGTGTTCATAATAATACTCAATATAATTTTGATAGATGGATAATTGATATATAAGATCAAGGGATAAAAATTAGATTCTTTTATTTATCTAGTGGCCTAGGTGATTAAATTAGTAATTATCTGGATTTTATTTAAAAGATAATTTTAGATTGTCTATCCAGTTAGATTCTACCTAGAATCTTGCTCATGTAAAGATGGTGATAATATAATGTTTGTATCAAAATTTGGAGTCATATGGAGCTATGAGTTAGGCTATAGAAATATTTCTAGAAACTGGACTTTTATGCAAAAGAAAAAAAAGAAGAAAAAATATATATATAAAGCTAGTTCGTGATCCCAGTTCATCTGAAATAGGGACCCAAACAGAGTCTGGGGGAGAAGAGATCTCCTCACGAGATCTGGGGTTTTGATCCTATAAAAGACTTCTATATTTGAAGTCTAGGGTTAGACAAACCCAGATCTAGGGTTTTGACTCAAAACAATGAGAAAGAGAGGAGATAAACAAGGAAGAGGGTTGGGCGGTGGCTTAGAGTATTCCTAATTGGGACTTCAACTCACGACCCTTACCGAGCAGTTGTAGCACCTCCAATGATGGGCGGGACATAGAAAATCTCGAACCAGCACTTTCGCTGTGCTATCTTGGCCAGGGAGGCACCACACCGCCGGAATCGAGCCATGGTAGTCGGCCCAGAACAAAGCTGTGGCGATCGCACACAGCACATACATAATAAGGAGATGCTCCCCAGCTAAACGGGTAAAGAGGATGTTGGGTACAAAGTGAGTATCTACGAGTAAGAGAGAAACATAAGAGAAGGGGCGACGCCCTCTAGGTCCTTTGGATTCCAAACCGACAGTTGATATTGATCCAAAAGAAGGTAAATTTCAAAATTCATATCTTTGCATAGGAAGCTCAGTTTTTAGCAAATAAGGTGTCTTGGAAATCTTATGATGTCTAGTATCTTATAAAAAGGGTTGCAAAGGGTTTTTCAGATGTTTGATAATTAGTATAATTCGATATTCAAGATATAGGAGATTTCAATGTTTTGGATATTGAAAATAGGAAACGACTTCATAAATTCTTGAAAATTTAGTAATAACTATATATTGATGTGTTTAACATAATTTCAAAGCCTGATCATTTTGATATGAAGTTTGAATAAGGTTTTTACTGTAAACCCTTATAAGGGTATTTTGGGTATTTCACCCATGACTTGATCATAAAATGACCTGGTATTTTTATTCAGGACATTACTACATTGTATGATTATTTTTCTAGAGATTTAATGGAATTTCTTGTGTTATTATGTTAGTATGTACTTTTGGACCTAAGTGGTCATTATCTAGTATAATAGATGATTATCTTGAGACAATAAGTGATATATATGCCTAATTAAGTATAATATTATTTATCTAAATGGTGTTTTAATTTGATTTCATAACAGAGTCAAGTAAGACTGACTATGTTTGTGATTTTCTTCTTATATGATCTATATGTTCATATTAGTGCATAAGAAGATTTATATCTTATTTGAGTATAAAGATAATATTGATTATATAGTATGTGTTTTATTTTATTTAAACGGCAAGATTTTATGGTGATCACAGATTAAAGTTATGTTTAAGAACCCTAAGTTGGTATATATAGTTAGGAAGATGGGATTTGAGATTTATAAATAGAAAGAGGGAACATAGGCTTGGACTTATAAAACTATGATGATATCCAGGTAATTAAAATTATGGAACTTGGAATTGAGACTTCCTTATCGATACCATCTGTACAAGAGGTAAGTGGTTCATGCCCATAAGTATTCATATTTTAAGTCACCATGTTTACAAGTACATTAAATAAGACTTTCATGATTTATGTGGTTCAATGTTGGAAGATTTTAATGTTAAGCTATGTGAATAATATTTTCCTCATGGTTCTATGATTATGTAAATTCTTATGCCCAAACTCCCAAATAGAGATATGTTACCCACAATGTTTGTGATTCATGGGCCATGTCCATGAGTAAAATAACGAATCATGTTTCGACACAATTCCTTGGAAATGATTTAAATTATTGAATAAGATTTCAATATAAGATAAGAAAGTAATATAGTCATAGCTAGTTAATGATTTGGGATAACTTTGTATCGAGATTTTAAGTTCAAGTATGTTGTTAGGATTTATCATACACATAGATATAGCCATGTATTAAGATTTCAATTAGAATTATGTTTTCTTATATATAGAGATCCAAGAACTATGTAGTTAATCAGATTCTATAAAATGAGTAATATCTTTAAGTTAAGTACAAGGTGAGAATACAAGACATGATCCAATTTTCAAGATAAATGTACCGTTGGGATTAGAATGTGTTGTTAATTGATTTATGATGATAATATGAATTATGATGCATTAAGTTATGATTAAGTTTCAAGATAAGATTATATAAGATTGATATTTTAGGGTTTAAGTTGTAAGGTGTGGGATCATATGTAAATATTAAAATTCAGGATAAGATCAGATTTAATAAGATCTTATAAAGGTTAAATCATCTTGTCAGAATTCATGTCTTTAAATACTTTGTACTTAAACTACTTTCATAAAGTTGACTTAAGGTACTTTGTATGCTTATTCTTTCTTTATGTAATTCAAATCCTATTCCTAAGCCTCTAGACTCAGTTGTCATATAATTATTATCAATGAGGTCATTCTAATAAATCAGAGTTTCAAACTAAGATATATCTAGATAATAAGAACATCATATTTTGATTTAGACTTAGACTACTCATTGTGTGAGTAGCCAAATACTAAATAAATATACATGATAAGGGTTTTAGACCCAATCTCAATTATGAAGTGATTGAGATCCATATTTTCATTTAGTAAAAAATTTAGTTCATAATTTAAGAGCAGAGATTCAGATTCAGATTCAGAGTTCAGTACATGTTTATTTCTCAATATTCAGTTTCAGACAAGTTCAGATTCAAAATTTAGGAAGCTTAGACTTAAGATAATTAATTCAGAACCTTCACATAATACATTATATGATAAGTCCTCATTCAGAGAGTCCCGAGATGATTCAGAGACATCTGTTGCCAATTCAGAGGAGTGTTTACTCCATTTCATAGGGCACGTTGTGCCAATAGAGGGTGTGTTACACCATAGAGGACACTTCGGTGTCAACAGAGGAGGACTTATTGTATAATGGTGGCCACAATCAGATAAAAATCATAAGTAAAAGATATCTTAGTTTAGAGCATGCCCATAATCTCATCCATGAGTATAATGAGAGGATATCAGATAAGATAAGTATTGTTGACTCAAGGTCAATTAGGTAAATGTTGACTCACGTCTAAATTGACTAAACCCGTGTTTTGATGATGACTAACCATTCCACATATTGGTGTCTAATGCTTCTACTTGAGTGTTTTTAGATTAGGTATAGACACACTCCAAATGACCTAACTTGCACATATCAAATTGGAGAAAAGACAAGTCAAAGTCAATACAAGTGCATGTTTTTATAATATGATGTAAATCCATTAGAATCATGTTGTAAATCACTTGTAATGATTGTATGACTTGTAATTAAGCTTGGAAAAAATCAGGAGCACTTAGATCGAATGTTTAAGCACTCCAAAGCCATTTTCTAAAATTTACATCAGGTTGTTCATCGGTCGAGTTGTCAATACACAGAACTCAACCGATCCTGATTGGATCTTGAAAATGACTTTTGATCGGTCAAGTTTACACTTCACAGAACTCGATTGATGGAGTACCTGACCAATTCAATTTTCATTGGTTGGTCGAGTTTCCCCAGGACAAACTCGACCGATGGTCTGAATATCAGCTTTGTCTTTTACTCTATCGGTCGAGTTACCTTTATAAAAACTCGACCGATTGCATTGTACAGAAAAGTGCAGAAAAGTGCTTCTAGCCGTTGTGGAGTTGCAACAAGTGAAAATATATCTTTTGCAAGCCACAAAATAGGACCCCTTGGGCTTCATTCTCAAGTGTTCCCAAAGGCTAAGAGGCATCCCCAACTATAAATAGGACCCCTTGGGCTTCATTCCAAGGTTGAGCATTCAATGCAAAACTCTATGTGAGGTTCCTATTCTATAGTTAAGTGCTTCCTACAACCTCCTCTCTCTCTAAGCTTAATCACTTGCTACATTTGTTAGAGTGAATAGGAAATCTATAAGAGAGCTAGTCCTACATGTATATCTTGTGAGGCTCTCACTTCCACCACCTCCTTATCTCTCATTTCGACCATGAAGATGAAGGCTCTCTCTCTTGGCTAAGAGAGGTGAAGAAGAATAAAGGAGGGAGTCCCTTGGTGAATATCAAGGATGAAGACTTAGAGCAAGAGTGGGTAAGCCCTTGGTGAAGGCAGAAGACTCCTTGCTCAAGTGGGTAAGTCCTTGGTGGAAGCTTCTCCGAGTGAAGGTGAAGTCAAAGTCAAAGGCGAAAGATCCAAGAAGAGTGGGTTATCCCTGCAAGGCTGAAAACATGTACAAGAGTAGGTAAGTCCTTGGAAGAAGGCGGAATACTCCTTGCAAAGTGGGTAAGTCCTTGGTAAGGTTGAAGATTCATTGTATTGGATAGGTAAGTCCTTTGGTGGTCATGTATTGTATCTCTTATAATGAATATAATGAAGATGCAAGATTAAGAAATACTAGAGGTTGACCTCTCTAGGTAGTGGACTGACTCACTTCTAGTTTGAAGTGTGGAACCACTCTAAATAGCTTGTCAATTGGTGTATGTTAAATCTCTCTATCCCTTGCTATGCATGTTTTAGTTGTACTCAAACTTCCTATTTAGCAACCTTATTTTGTGAAATATCTTGAAGGTCTAATGAATTTTGTTTAAGTGCATTCCACTCTATTCACCCCCCTCTAGAGCATCTAATCACCCATCTAGGATCCAACAATTGGTATCAGAGCGGGCTTCTCCAAGCATACTTCAACAAGTAGGAGAAGATGGGTGACTACCAAGGAGGGAGATACTTGATCAACCTACCAATATTTGATGTGAGCAATTTCCTCTATTGGAGAAGAAGACTTCAATTCTACATCTAAGGATCAAGTCTTGAGATGTGGCAAATGGTGAACAACCCATACAAGCTACCAAAGACAAAGATTGAAGAATGGGATGATGCTACCTTGAAGAAAGCAACCTTGAATGCTAGAGACATGCACATCCTCTATGCCTCCATGACCTCCACCGAGTTCAATCAGATTTCTTCATGTGAAATAGCCTATGAGGTATGAAGAAAGCTATGCATCACCTATGAGGAGACAGATCAAGTGAAGGAAAGCAAAGTCTACATGCTCAAAGGGCTGCTTGAGAACATCAAGATGGGAAAGGAGGAAAGGATAGCCAACATGTACTCAAGGATCAACACCATTGTGAATGGTCTTGCCGTTCTAGGTCATCCTATGTCTAGAGGAGAGATCAACTCAAAGATCCTTAGAACTCTTCCCAAGAGGTGGGAACCCAAGGTGACTTCCATTGAAGAACCATTGTTTGATCTTGGATTGCATCTTGATAGTCATTACGTATTATAACTTTGTAATGCATACATTATTGTGCAAATTGATGACATTTGTATTTGACTTGTATTATGCTCGAATTGAGTAGGTTTTTGATAAAATGTTAAAATGTATCCCAAAAAAACCTATACATAGACTCACTATCCGTACTACTCTAATCCATTGTACCTAGTATGATATTCAGAACCTCGGAATCATGGATATTCCTAAATAGGTGACATACTCGTACTAGACAAGTATTCAATACTAGTACTCCTTGGAAACGCCTAGACAAATATTTGATACTTCTTCTAACTTATCCATTTTTTTAAGATGGATACATTGTGGATACTGCATGGATGCTTGGAGGATTACGGCTTGGCCCATATATATACAAAGATGCATACACAAATCTGATTTTACTTGTCGATATGTGCCTATTGTTACTGTTAGTTTTATATTAATTAAATTTTCATTTCTTGGCTCTCGAATAAAACTCGAGAGTTTTTGGGATACCATGAAATAAATGCATATGATAATTATGGATATATATAGATATTGTTCTATAGACCAAGTTGACATTCTAACAAAAATGATGTTAGTTTGCGACTTATTGTTACTTCTTGTCAGTAACTTATTGTTGATTCCAAATCCTTAAGACCATTCTAGTAACTTTATCTTAGTTCTAAAACTTTCTATAACTCTTTGGATGCAAATTAAAACGTAGAAGATGAAACCTTCAACAAAATCATGTTGAATGTTAACTATAAAATATAAATCAATAAATGCACTGATTTATATACCCAATTTTTATTAAATAGAGTATTGATAATATGTATGGCCAATGGTCATATTATGTTGATGAAATCATTTCGTTAAGAGTTGTGTTAGGATTTTGATCCATGACGATGCTAATTCAATTTCTCATATTATATTGCTAAGAATATATATCATAGTCTCTTTTGTCAAAATTTCACATCTTAATGCCGCCTTGTTCTTAGGGTTTATTTCATGTGTGTCATACAACCCAAATCCTTGAATTGTATCTTTGTTTCTACCTTATGGTATCCAATTTCCAATCTGCGTTAATCTTTCTATTTATGCTCTGACATGTATCTCTTTTATGAAAAGACACGTCTTCAATGTAGTGTAACAATCATGCACCTCTGTAACTATATGTGATTATATTATGAAAATCATGAAAGGATGGCTGTAGTAAAATTCGTTGCAACTATATTAACAAAGATTGTAGGGGATCATGACTAGGGGGGAAATTGTATCCGCTATCATAGATGTACCATATATTGGTATATATAAAATTTCAAAGTAAATAGTATTTTTACTATATCCACTGGCGTACATGTATCCTTTATTTTCAAAAAAATTTTATCTTGTGTAGGTACGTGTATTTGTATGTGTGTTATAGATATATGTGCTTCATAGTTCAGAACTTATTGGAGATCAAGATTTATCATAGATTGACTTATGAGATATTATGTATATGACTATATGCTGGTGGTCTTCTACTAACATATAAGGGCAAAAACGAATAAGTGATTGTACAATCAATCTATGAATTTGAATAGAAGGCAACGTTGCATGCAAGGCCCTGTTTGGTAGGGTGTAATAGGGTTGCAAATTGTGTTTTAAAGACCAATTTGTTATAAACATTATAGTGGAAGCTGCGATGATATTATTTGGTTTAGGTGACCCTATTTGGTAGGGTGTAATAGGGTTGCAAATTGTGTTTTAAAGACCAATTTGTTACAAACATTATAGTGGAAGCTGCAATGATATTATTTGGTTTAGGTGAAAATTGAATTCAATGGGTTTGTTTGCATTTGTTGGTTAGGCCTTGTAGAAGGGAAAAAGAGTCCATGCATCAAGTGGGAATAACACGGCGTGACTGCTTAATAGCAGAATCAAATGGTTCTTCCAATGTACATGATGTGTGATGGCATGACATGAACCGTCCATGGTTTGCGCTGTAGGAGTAGTAGGTAGATGGGTGCAGGAAAGCTGAAAGAAGAAGGGCCCCACTGAGGAACCTGCCAACTGCACCGTACCACACCCAAAAAGGGTGCAGTACAAATGCTCTGTTTTTAGCGGCTCGAGCGAAGATAGCTGGAAAATGAGTTCTGGGAACTTCACTGCTCTACGTCCTACCAAACATAATTTTTTTTTAAAATCTGATCATTCATTTGTTAGGAAAATAAACACCATTGTACCAAACATGGCCTTATTGTAATTGTATTGTAGGCATTCTGTTGTCCAGTCTAGTAAAACTAGTGTGTAACATTATGTAATCTTATGTACCAAGCACAGAGGTGGATTATCCCTACATAAGAGGTATTCTTAAGTAAAAGAAAAAATGTCCATACTAGAGCCGATGGTTAATAAAGATTGTTAGCATACTTATTGAGGCAAAAAGGTGTGCCAATGTGCTATGATGTACACATGTTTTTATGATTTTTATAATCAAATTTCCTTTCATAAACATATATATCATATTTATGTCTATGAAAATACATAAATTTATAGGTAGCCCACTAATATAAGTATGATTTATGGTAAGAGAACATAACTAATTATATTGTTTTTGATATCGAGGAACTTCTCCCATGTAAGGCCACTTTGGATCCACCCCATGACCCCAACAGAGTAAACCAATTACATCTTATGGTAAGAGAGCATAAACAATTACATTTATAATAACAACTTATAATATTTCCATAATAAGAGACTATTACTAAACAATGTAAGAGAGACATGATTAATAAACAAATAGAGATTTGTTTTTTTAGCAAAGTAATGACTATTTTGATAACATAATCCATATAAACAGAAATCTAATTGGAGATGGAAAGGGATAAAACATGAAAAATTAGGAATGTGTAGTAAGAGAAATAATTCTAAAAGATATGCTAATTGGCACATAACATAGGCAAGAATATATGTTTTAAATATTAGGATAAGAAAATAGACCATGAAAAGTCATTAATACATCGTATGATCACAAAAATGACTCAAGGCAGCAAATTACACAAGGCATGGGGCAAGGTGACTCCCCTCCCCTAGGCGCCTTTCCATCTAAGATAGTAATGTAATGTATATTCTGATAACATAGCCCCTATAATACAAAGTGAGCTGAAGCCAGTGAGGCACAAAGCATGAAAAATTAGGATGCACGTATTACAAGAAACAGTTCTAAAAGAACATGTGTAACATTGCTAAGATATATGTTTAAGCATCAAGACAAAAAACTAGACCATCATAAGTCATTGATATGCCATATGATCCACTAAGGCAAATTTTGGTAAGTCGTTGATGGCAATCAGGTCGGGTCATATTGGGTTCTGACCCATAAATTGAAGTTTGGGTTTAATTTGGGTCCTAAATCAGGTTGATACTACAAGATATATAATGTGTGCAGAATTATGGCATATTTGATCTTAATTATCTTTATGAAGCATGCCAAAAATGTTATAAAGTACCAAGTATTTGACATATTTAGTAAAATTCGTCTAAAAGCACATTTTGGGTCATTTCATGTTGTTGTAGAGTTAAATAGGTCAAATTTGAGTTATTAAGTCCCTACAAACTAAAACGTGTACTCATAATTGGATTTTACTTTGGAATTGAATGAGTCTTTTCAGGTTTGATTTAGGTTATTTCACGTCAAAATTTTGGGTCGGATCAGATCAGTCTGAGATTGCAGCCGTAGGTGTGGGCATAGTGCCCCTCCCTCCACCGCCCCCCCACAAAACACCTCCGGTGCCTTTCTTCCTAGGCTTGTGCCTTTACAAGTATGGTTCTTAGGATCAGACTGAAGCAATTCGTTCAACCCTTTGCACCTATACTAGTGAGGGGATCGAGTAGGATCAGCTCCTATGCCCATTTTTCTTTGAAAACCCAACCACAATCCCGATCAAATTGGAGGGCACCATTTTGCAAAAATCTATTTATATGCTCTTAGAAAAATTATATATCAGGTTTTTTGTATACACTGGGGTTCATGGTTTATAGTGTCGGTTTCGACACCATTTCTGATGATCCAGAAACGAAATTTTACATAATAAAACGACCAGAATTTTGATATTTTCACTCATTGAGACAAGATTTCGGTGACCAAATAAAGGAATTAAGTCATGATTCTACGATGATGGTCTACATACATAAATACAACTATTTATTCAATAACATTATAAGTTTGTATGGGTGGGCGGGCTCCAACATGTGTGTGTGAAATGATACAAATTATTTCCATGGGAAGCTACCAAAAAGAAAATATAGGATGGGAATTTCGATTATTCTCTCTCTCTCTCTATATATATATATAAGATACAACATGTTCTTGGATATATATATATATATATATATATATATATATATATATATATATATATATATATATATATATATATATATATATATATTCACTCGCTGCCCGCGCAGGTAGTGAGTCTTTGTTACTTGTGGCTTGAGTAGGCGGTGGCACATTTGATAAATATTAAATTGCTGGTTAATTTTCAATTGAGCGGTGGCATTCACGGTAAAAAGTAAAGTACCGATTATGTTTTAAGCTGACGGTGGCAGATACTGTAAATAGTAAAATGGAAAAATCCATACATGTACCCGATGGCCTACACATATTTTTAAATTCTAAAATGTAATGCATATATTATTGGTCAATTAACCATATGCGAGAGTTTGAATCTGGACTCCCTAACTCTCACCTCTTGTCTATCTTATCATGATAAGAAATTTCAGTAAAATGTCAACGTGTAGGAACACTTTTAATTCGTATTATTTTATTTTCCTTCTAAACATGTGCAATCAGCCTTTTCTGATGTTCTACGATTTCTGTCGGTATTTTATAAAATATCTACCGTCATTAAAATTTGTTCATATTTATTACAGTATGTCTAACCACATTACATTTAGTTACTACATACACAAATTTTACAAACTCACTTGTAGTTTCAATTTAAATTTTATGTACAATTTGTTCATATTTATTACAGTATGTCTAACCACATTACATTTAGTTACTACATACACAAATTTTACAAACTCACTTGTAGTTTCAATTTAAATTATATGTACAGGATATATGATTTGTCAATGCAAGCTACATATTATAGTATACATAACCACATTATATTTTGTTACTACATACATAAATTTTGCAAACTCACTTGTATTTTCAATTTAAATTACAAATGACACTTGTTTATTACAATATGACTATCCATATTACAAAAATGTCACCTACATTACAGTTGGCTCTTGCCTATTACAATGTGACTGTCCATATTACATATGACACTTGCTTATTACAATATGACTATCCATATTACAAACTATCACCTACATTATGATTGATGTGACATCCAACTTACAAAACACAAGATTAACTTGGTGGAAGCGAATCATTTGCAGCGAATTACTGAAAATCACTAAAAATTAAAACTTTTTGCAAAGAGATCTATACATAAGAAATCTCTTACATCAGGAACCTTTGTATAACATTTACATCATGGTTCAAAAGTACATGACTTGTACCATCTCTCCTTAAGGATTACAACATCAGCTGTCTATTAACATCATATACAGACAACATAAAACCTCGAGGCATCAAGCCAAAATCTCAAATTGATTCATTAAAACACTAACTATAAACTCTGAGGACCTGAGAGTACAGAGATGACACATAGGACTTCTAACTATATGACTTGACAGTCAGGATCTCCACCTGAGATCTCACTGCTATCCAGGTTGTTTCTTTCCTTTCCCTACAAAAGAGTATCTGCTTCTTTGTCTGCGTCCACCTAAAAATATTGGATCCCACGGGGGTGAGACAATTGTAAATTGTCCCAGCGGGAGATATAACTCTCCACCAAAACATTGTTATTACAGTTTAAAGATATTAAATTGGAAAGAGGATAAGCAGTTTAAAGAATTCTCATCTTAAAGCATTGTAACTATTTATGATAGAACAATAGATCAATTATTCTCTTAATAAGGAATAGGAAGAACATGTATATCATTTATTCATCATAATATACCATTATGTCCCATTTCCCTTGTGACACTCATTATCTTGAAATGTTACGTATGAAACATTCTTGTTTCAACCTGTTGGCCTTAGCCAATCTGCTAAATAGATCTCGGATTATGATGAACATGAGAATGTACATCATCATGTCTTGCTCAGGCATTGGTTTATACCAATCCTATATAAACATTCCAGGCATTGGATTATACCAATCCTGTGCAACTATTCCAGGTATTGAACTATGTCAACCCTGTGCAACTATTCCAGGTATTGAACTATGTCAAACCTGTGTAATTATTCTAGGTATTGGGTTGTTACCAATCTTGTGCAGTTATTACATGTATTGGATTTAACCAATCCTGTGTTATCATTCCAGGTATTGGGATTTAACCAATCCTGTGTTATTATTCCAGGTATTGGGATTTAACCAATCTTGTGTTATTATTCCAGGTATTGGGATTTAACCAATCCTGTGTTATCATTCCAGGTATTGGGATTTTACCAATCCTGTCTTATTATTCTAGGTATTGGGATTTAACCAATCTTGTGTTATCATTCCAGGTATTGGGATTTAACCAATCCGGTGTCATTATTGTAGGTATTGAGCTATGTCAATCCTGTGATTACATCCCATGTCTGTTTACACAGCACTGGGTACCTCATCCATTTACTGACAGATAACTTTAACCATGCCATCATGCTCAATCACACTTTTTATGTAATACAAGTATCCCTCTCTTCTCCACACTTGTACATTCAAAGTTCTATTTTTATTATTATATTACTAAGTTTCCATTTATTGGTTCATTAAGAACATTAACATTCCTTACAAGAGACTTTTATAATAATCTTGATACCTTTCACTAGGTATCAACTTACTCATGTGATTCCCAAGCCCATTAAAACATCTTGTTACCTCTCACTAGGTAACAACCATTCTCATAGCTCATAGGACCCATAAAACACCTTGTCACCTCTCACTAGGCAACAACTAACCATATAGCTCACAAGGCCATTACACATCTTTAATATTTAATCATGTTCATCACTCTTAATCATTTATCATTAAATGATTATCAGCACAAGGTATGAGTTCATTCCTCATCCTTATCATGGTATGATTACATCATACTTATTAGTTTGGCTTAACCTTATTCTAAAGGTATATTAGCCTAAGTTTATCAAGGTATATCAATTATGAAATGCTAAAAGTGATATCTTTCATATCTTGATGTATCATTTTCCTCGTCACTTCCAACTTTCTTAAGTTATCAACTTATTTTGGATTAAGGTATTTCCCATCTTAATCCTTTCATCCATTAACATATCACTCATGCCATGAAGTGCATAGGTCATACATAAGAATTATCCAACTATCTTTAATAATATGGACTTATCTAATGGTTAGGCAATGTTGAATATAGGATAAACCATTATTCATCACTTTAGATATTTTAACTCTTAGGATGTTATCCACATCATTATTTAGTATAGCATACATCATTCCTAAGAGTTTCATGTCCTCATCATTGTAAGGTGTATAGATTGTTACACATGTATAGAGTTGGTTATATAAGGATCTAGGCAACATCTTGTCTCTTAGACCCTTATTCATAATAACCACATTACCATTCATATGGTTCATCAACCTTGCCCTACATGGTTATAACATTCTCATCTTATTTGATTATATTAGCCACACCCCACTTTAGTACATTGGCTATTATACCATTTCTAGGGTTTCACATATCATAGTATCATTACATGGCATCATCCTGAATTGAGTCTTACATCACCTCATTGCATCAGGGTTCCATATAACATCATTCTAATTTAGGATTTCATATGGCATTACTCTAGATCAGGGTTTCTCATTCCATAACCCACAATTAGGGTTTCTCATATTATCATCTTGATTTAAAGTCACAACATTACCCTTGATTTGGGTTGCATCTGATATTGCCCTAGATTTAAGTTAGGGCTCAACATCCTCCTTGATTAGGGTTTCATGATCTCTTTATTAAGGATCATACCCTAATTATTTGATCATTTATGTTGAAGATGTTGAGGCTTTTCCATTACATGTTTATCTTTCATGTAGGAAGTTCTCTCTCATACTCTAAAATATGATACTTACTTCAGGCTCAATTAAACTAAGTCAACTCAACTTGAATGAAGGGTTGAAACAGTGGATTATGCCATTACTTCCATGATCATTAAAGATTAATTGTGTAAAGGGTGCTAATCACCCTATCACATTAAGGGTACAATTATTATAATCACCCTTGGTCCACATCATGTTATGTTCAATTAAACAATTGCTCTTTAGCCAATTGAGTGTTCATACAGTTTGGTTGATAATCTTCTAAACAATCTTGGTCAATTAGACCCCACACGGTTTTGACCAATTAGACCTCAAACGGTCTTGGTCTAAGAGTTTGAAACCGTTTGGTAAAGGTGGTGCTTGAAACCGTTTTCCAAAGTAACCACTTGAGATCGTTTGCTAAAGTAAGGTTTTGAAACTGCATGAACTCAACCGATTTGGGATTGTTTGGTCCCAAATGGTCTTAAGACCGTTTGGACTCAAACGGTCTTGAGACCGTTTGGTCCAAACCTCCTCAAAACTGCAAGGACCAAAAAGGGTCTCAACCATTCAAATTGATTTAGGGTTTCCAATGTTGGTTCCTTCAACCATTGAATTCATGTAACCAATCATCAATTGGACCTATCACCATACTTCAATTGAGTTAAATAGGTAAACCTTCAACTGATTTGACCCTCAATTGATCATCAATTAGGGTTTGAATCAATTGGGTTAGGGTTTGGAATCGATGATCCTTCAACATTAACTAATGTGAAACTAGTTACTTCAAAACTAGTGGACCATCATCCAAATTGAACATGACCTGACCCCAAACGGTCTTGAGGTCGTTTGGATGACCTACAAATGGTCTTGAGACCATTTTCCCATGTCAACATCAAAATCCAAGTCAACCAATTAGAGTTTGGATCATTGGATTGATAACCAAATCAACATTTGATTGCACTTCAACTTAGTACCTTTAGATCTTCGACCACCTAACTATAGTCAACCCTAGACCTCCAAATGGTCTTGGGTGACCCCCAAACGGTCTTGGGATCATTTGTATGACCTCCAAACTCTATGGAGACCGTTTTCCCATCACATCATCATTAACTATGTCATTCAATTAGGGTTTGGATCCTAGGATTGGTCACCAAATCAGCAATTGATTATACTTCAACTTAATATCTTTAGACCTTCAATTACTCAAACATACATAACCCTAGACCTCCAAATGGTATTGGGTGATCACCAAACGGTCTTGAGACCATTTGGGTGATCCCCAAATGGTTTTGAAACCGTTTGGGTCAATCAACCCAAGGCATCAACTTATTCAATTCCAAAATCAACACTTAGCCGATTAGGGTTTATACCATATGTTTGAATCTTCAAATATCTAACCATACTCAACCTTAGACCTACAAATGGTCTTGGTTGACCTCCAAACGGTCTTGAGACCGTTTGGGTGATTCCCAAATGGTCTTGAGACCGTTTGGGTCAATCAACCCAAGTTTCAAACTCAATCACTTATGAAATCATCACTCAACCCAATTAGGGTTTAGGTGATTGATGGACCTTCAACTCATGAACCAATTGGAACTAATCAATTATAATTGGTGAATCATTAACCAAAATTATTAGCAACAAATTTCCAAACATTAAAACCTAGTCAACACCTCCAAAGGGTCTGAAACCGTTTGCTCTCATGCGGTTTGGTGAAACCGTTTCATTCCAAATGGTTTGAAACCGTTTTCTCCCAAACGGTTTGTGAAACCATTTGGACATTTGATTGAAACCGTTTGGTCTAGATATTTGGAGAGGTGTTTGCTTGTGATGATTTCATAATCATCAAGCTCTAGACCCATGAAACCTTTTGTGGTTTCCATGAAGATTGCATCAATCAACCAAATCAATAATTGTAAATAGAGAAATGATCATTATTTGATAGCGAATTGAATGCAATAGCAAAATCAAGGGTTCAAGCTATAAAACCCGCCTCCACTTGAGATCCAAAGCTCCAAGCTCACGCCAACAATGGTGGATGAAGCTTTTGAAACTCCCCTTCAGCTCGTCCTCAAGCTTTTGGTTGAAAAGTTTGGCTAGGGTTGAAGAGGAGATCGAATTAAGAAGAAATCCATGGTTTATTTTTGATTTCCACCATTGATTCAAGGTGAAAAGGGTCAAGAACATTACCAACAGGTTGGGGGTCGTCCTCCAGGTCCTCCCTAGCTCCCTTGGTCGGTTTCCAAGCAAAGAGAAGAAGTGGAAACGGAAAAGCCTTTCATTTGGCCTGGAAAGGGTCTTTTTATAAGAAATTCAATGAGAGAGAAAATACTTTATAAAATTCTTTTAATTCCAAAATTGTTGCCACCTTATCCCCCTTGGTTTCTTGTATAAAAATGCATCTCTATCCCCACCGAGCTCCCTTCCATTATCCAAGAATAAAGTGAAAAGAAATTAAGCACCTTAACCCTTATAATATTAATATCCATTTTTGAGTGGAAATTCTTTTTCTTATAATAATGGTGAGTGGAATTTCACCTCCTTAGGATATGCTCGTGCCTTTGCAAGGCTTAATCTCGTTCACACACATATTAATACAACAATATTAATTTTGGTTGAAGGTCCTTCAAATTATTTTATTTATTTTTGCATTAAATCGAATTAGGGTTTCAATTAGGCTTAAATCTTGATTATTTTAATATCAAGATTCTCTCTCCTCCAACTTTATTCAGATGAGGCGCCCCTCTTATTTTCTTTGCTCTAAATGATGTCAAAAAACATTATGGACCTTATTGAAGTGGTAATTTGGATATTGAACCCTAGGTTTTGGGTAAATTGCACATTACACCAAAACTAGGTTTTAATGCACAAACATTGTCCAACAAGCTCTATCTTGGTGTCCAAGCTTATGGAAACCATACCACTACATCATATTCATTCTTATGATGTCTCAACATTAGAGGAACATATTATTATGTAACATTTTCAAGTTAACCCCTTAACTTGGGTAATTTGCTCATTAGTCCAAAACAAACAAAACATTGATTTTAACAATGTTCAAAAAGGACTAGAATTGCAACATAAGTTCCTCTTGATCCCTAATTACTTTTCACAAGATAAGATTAAGCATATAATCATATTTCTTAGTCAAAACATCTAGGGTTAAAGTATAACCCAGGTCAGGGATGTTACAAATTATAAACCCCTAACAAGGATTTCGTCCCCGAAATCCCAGATAAAGGGAAACATATATTTTTCATGCTTCATATCATCATGTTATCACATAAAATCTCATTATTATAGAGACACCATAGAGCTTTGATCAACAAAAAGTTATTTCACACAAGTTTATCATGGAATGGTTCACATGGAACACATACTCCCATGCTTCTTAGTTGATTCAACATTTCTCTTTCAATATGACAATTATGTTCTATCACCCACTTGGGACTATAAGTCTTTTCATCCAATTGTGCCATCTCATCTGGTGACACAATACTAGCTTTTCTAATTACTTGCACTAGATATCTTATTAGTTGTACACCCTCTTACAATGAAGAGAGGTTACTTATCAACCGAGAACTTATCTCAAAGATATCTTCAATAGTTATGTTTATGAGAATCATAAACCCCTAACATGTGATGTTCATATTATTTTACATGTTTAATTTGATTTCATGGTTGACCATTCTAGATAGTCAACATAGATCATCTGATATTTCTTTAGATACCAAGATTTCTTACCTTGGTACCTATTACATGTGTTAGAAACACATCTCATCTTTATCTTCCTTTCATCTTGGGACATTACTTGTTTATATCTTCACCTTGGAGCCAAAGTCCAAGATAAACTGATACCTTTCTAAGTATCCATCACAAAAACATCTTTATATTATACACATCAAGTGTCCTATGACCCACTTGATTGCCATGTTCCTAAAAGGAAAGAGAACAAGGAATCATTTTCCTCTTATTATTTCATTTATTTTCAACTATTCATGAAACATTTACTCTTTATCTCATCCTAGGTTCCTTGCCCTAGCATAGGAATTATAAGGATGATTACATATCATTATCCCTTTCTTTATTACTATCTAGAATGTTTATGATCATCTCATGTTCTCATCACATTTCCATTTCCTCATTATGGAAAGGATCTTTATAATACTTACAACCTTTTTTTGGATGAGATTCATCTCCCTTATTCTTATTCCTATCTTATGAGGAGTACACTTTCAGTTCCTCATACAACATTATTATATGAGCTTATCTCAGACTTCACTTTCTTAAACTTAGGATATGACACATTTATTCATTCCATATTGTTGATTTCATGATACTCATTAGATTGTCTCAGAATGACTACTTGATCAGAGCAATAAAAAAGACAACAATCTAAGAGTTTCCATACCCACTTTATCATCAATAGTTGTATACCTGGCGAGGGTATATAAATACTGAGATTAAGTGGTATGCATTTTGTATACTATCATATTCCTTCTTTTCATATTATCACAAGCATAAGGTTTAACATCCCTGGATTTTGTCCAGGCATCTCTTCTGTACCTCATCTTTTTTTATAGAGGTAAGAACAACATAGAATATTTGTAATGTTCTACTATGCAAAACATAAGTCCTTATTGGACTAATCAAGGAAAGTTCAATCAATTACTTTCTCAATTAATCCAGGAATCCATAAAATAACATATTTGAATGACATTATCTTGTCTAACCTGTCATGATTCATTGATTATTTACTACCTCAGGCTGACTCTACCTCAAAGGTTGATTCAACAGGCTAAGGTTGAGCACAGACTCAATTTAAGTCCAGAAATTCATCATTTCCTTTTGCTTCAACCTGCCGATGCTTATTACAAATCATGTTCATATCTAAAACATCATAATTGAGGGTTGGGAATCTAGGTTATACTGTCAATGCTTGATCCACTATGTCCATTACTGTTACCCTAAATTCTCCAACAAAAATACTTAAAGAAGGATTTTCTTATTATAGTTGGATCAGCTAGGGGATTCTCAGGCAATTATCTCTCTCTTTCCTGCTCCCATGCACCTCTTCTTGGTGCAACATTGCTGCTTTCAGCAGCAACCTCCTCATGTGACCCAGTCATCTTTAAGTTCTTCTTCTCTTATACAAGTAGAAGATACTATCAGATACACTGGATGACACCCGAACAAACTCTACTACCTTAGTCCTATGTCTCTGTAGACTCAGTGAACCTAGAGCTCTGATACCACTAAATTGTGACATCCAACTTACAAAACACAAGATTAACTTGGTGGAAGAGAATCATTTGCAGCGGATTACTAAAAATCACTAAAAATTAATTTTTTTTGCAAAGAGATCTATACATAAGAAATCTCCTACATCAGGAACCTTTGTATAACATTTACATCATGGTTCAAAAGTACATGACTTGTACCATCTCTCCTTGAGGATTACAACATCAGCTGTCTATTAACATCATATACAGACAACATAAAACCTCGAGGCATCAAGCCAAAATCTTAGACCGATTCATTAAAACACTAACTATAAACTCCGAGGACCTGAGAGTACAGAGACGACACATAAAACTTCTAACTATATGACTTGACAGTCAGGATCTCCACCTGAGATCTCACTGCTATCCAGGCTGTTGCTTTCCTTTCCCTGCAAAAGAGTATCTGCTTCTTTGTCCGCGTCCACCTAAAAATATTGGATCCCACGGGGGTGAGATAATTGTAAATTGTCCCAGCAGGAGATATAACTCTCCACCAAAACATTGTTATTGCAGTTTAAAGATATGAAATTGGAAAGAGGATAAGCAGTTTAAAGAATTCTCATCTTAATGCATTGTAACTATTTATGATAGAACAATAGATCAACTATTTTCTTAATTAGGAATGTGAAGAACATGTATATCATTTATTCATCATAATATACCATTATGTCCCACTTCTCTTGTGACACTCATTATCTTGAAATGTTACCCATGAAACATTCTTGTTTCAACCTATTGGCCTTAGCCAATCTGCTAAATAGATCTCAGATTATGCTGAACATGAGAATGTACATAATCATGTCTTGCTCAGGCATTAGTTTATACCAATCCTATATAAACATTCTAGGCATTGGATTCTACCAATCCTGTGAAACTATTCCAGGTATGAACTATGTCAACCCTGTGCAACTATTCCAGGTATTGAACTATGTCAAACCTATGTAATTATTCCAGGTATTGGGTTGTTACCAATCTTGTGCAGTTATTCCAGGTATTGGATTTAACCAATCCTGTGTTATCATTCCAGGTATTGGGATTTAACCAATCCTGTGTTATTATTCCAGATATTGGGATTTAACCAATCCTGTGTTATTATTCTAGGTATTGGGATTTAACCAATCCTGTGTTATCATTCCAGGTATTGGGATTTTACCAATCCTGTCTTATTATTCTAGGTATTGGGATTTAACCAATCCTGTGTTATCATTCCAGGTATTGGGATTTAACAAATCCTGTGTTATTATTCCAGGTATTGAGCTATGTCAATCCTGTGATTACATCCCATGTCTGTTTACACATCATTGAGTACCTCATTCATTTACTGACAGATAACTTTGACCATGCCATCATGCTCAATCACACTCTTTATGTAATACAAGTATCCCTCTGTTCTCCACACATGTACATTCAAAGTTCTATTTTTATTATTATATTACTAAGTTTCCATTTATTGGTTTATTAAGAACATTAACATTCCTTACAAGAGACTTTTATAATAATCTTGATACCTTTCACTAGGTATCAACTTACTCATGTGATTCCCAAGCCCATTAAAACATATTGTTACCTCTCACTAGGTAACAACCATTCTCATAGCTCATAGGACCCATAAAACACCTTGTCACCTCTCACTAGGCAACAACTAACCATATAGCTCACAAGGCCATTACACATCTTTAATATGTAATCATGTTCATCATTCTTAATCATTTATCATTAAATGATTATCAGCACAAGGTATGAGTTCATTCCTCATCCTTATCATGGTATGATTACGTCATACTTATTAGTTTGGCTTAACCTTATTCTCAAGGTATATTAGCCTAAGCTTATCAAGGTATATCAATCCTGAAATGCTAAAAGTGATATCTTTCATATCTTGATGTATCATTTTCCTCACCACTTCCAACTTTCTTAAGTTATCAATTTATCTTAGATTAAGGTATTTCCCATCTTAATCCTTTCATCCATTAACCTATCACTCATGCCATGAAGTGCATAGGTCATACATAAGAATTATCCAACTATCTTTAATAATATGGACTTATCTAATGGTTAGGCAGTGTTGAATATAGGATAAATCATTATTCATCACTATAGATATTTCAACTCTTAGGATGTTATCCACATCATTATTTAGTATAGCATACATCATTCCTAAGAGTTTCATGTCCTCATCATTGTAAGGTGTATTGATTGTTACACATGTATAGAGTTGGTTATATAAGGATCTAGACATCATCTTGTCTCTTAGACCCTTATTCATAATAACCACATTACCATTCATATGGTTCATCAACCTTACCCTACATGGTTATAACATTCTCATCTTATTTGATTATATTAGCCACACCCCACTTTAGTACATTGGCTATTATACCATTGCTAGGGTTTCACATATCATAGTATCATTACATGGCATCATCCTAAATTGAGTCTTACATCACCTCATTGCATCAGGGTTCCATATAACATCATTCTAATTTATGGTTTCATATGGCATTACTCTAGATCAGGGTTTCTCATTCCATAACCCACAATTAGGGTTTCTCATATTATCATCTTGATTTAAAGTCACAACATTACCCTTGATTTGGGTTGCATCTGATATTACCCTAGATTTAAGTTAGGGCTCAACATCCTCCTTGATTAGGGTTTCATGATCTATTTATTAAGGATCATACCCTATTTATTTGATCATTTATGTTGAAGGTGTTGAGGCTTTTCCATTACATGTTTATCTTTCATGTAGGAAGTTCTGTCTCATCCTCTACAAGATGATGCTTACTTCAGGCTCAATTAAACTAAGTCAACTCAACTTGAATGAAGGGTTGACACAGCGGATTATTTCATTACTTCCATGATCATTAAAGATTAATTGTCGAAAGGGTGCTAATCACCCTATCACATTAAGGGTACAATTATTATAATCACCCTTGGTTCACATCATGTAATGTTCAATTAAACAATTGATATTTAGCCAATTGAGTGTTCATACATTTTGGTTGATAATCTTCTAAACAATCTTGGTCAATTAGAACCCAAACGGTTTTAACCAATTAGACCTCAAACAATCTTGGTCTAAGAGTTTGAAACCGTTTGGTAAAGGTGGTGCTTGAAACCGTTTGCCGAAGTAACAACTTGAGATCGTTTGCTAAAGTAAGGTTTTGAAACCACATGAACTCAACCGGTTTGGGATCGTTTGGTTCCAAATGGTCTTGAGACCGTTTGGTCCCAAACGGTCTTCAGACCATTTGGACTCAAACGGTCTTGAGACCATTTGGTCCAAACCTCCTCAAAACCAAAAGGACCAAAAAGGGTCTCAACCATTCAAATTGATTTAGGGTTTCCAATGTTGGTTCCTTCAACCATTGAATTCATGTAACCAATCATCAATTGGACCTATCACCATACTTCAATTGAGTTAAATAGGTCAGCCTTCAACTGATTTGACCCTAAATTGACCCTCAATTGATCATCAATTAGGGTTTGAATCAATTGGATTAGGGTTTGGAATCGATGATCCTTCAACATTAACTAATGTGAAACTAGTTACTTCAAAACTATTGGACCATCATCCAAATTGAACATGACCTGACCCCAAACGGTCTTGAGGTCGTTTGGATGACCTCCAAACGGTCTTGAGACCATTTGCCCATGTAAACATCAAAATCCAAGTCAACCAATTAGAGTTTAGATCATTGGATTGATAACCAAATCAGCATTTGATTGCACTTCAACTTAGTACCTTTAGATCTTCGACCACCTAACCATAGTCAACCCTAGACATCCAAATGGTCTTGGGTGACCCCAAAACGGTCTTGGGATCATTTGGATGACCTCCAAACGGTCTTGAGACCGTTTGCCCATCACATCATCATTAACCATGTCATTCAATTAGGGTTTGGATCCTAGGATTGGTCACCAAATCAGCAATTGATTATACTTCAACTTAATATCTTTGGACCTTCAATTACTCAACCATACCTAACCCTAGACCTCCAAACGGTCTTGGGTGATCACCAAACGATCTTGAGACCGTTTTGGTGATCCCCAAATGGTTTTGAAACCTTTTGGGTCAATCAACCCAAAGCATCAACTTATTCAATTGCAAAATCAGCACTTAGCCGATTAGGGTTTATACCATTTGTTTGAATCTTCAAATACCTAACCATACTCATCCTTAGACCTCCAAACGGTCTTGGTTGACCTCAAAACGGTCTTGAGACCGTTTGGGTGATTCCCAAACGGTCTTGAGACAGTTTGGGTCAATCAACCCAAGTTTCAAACTCAATCACTTATGAAATCAGCACTCAACCCGATTAGGGTTTAGGTGATTGATGGACCTTCAACTCATGAACCAATTGGAACTAATCAATTATAATTGGTGGATCATTAACCAACATTATTAGAAACAAATTTACAAATGGTCAACCCTGGTCAACACCTCCAAAGGGTCTTAAACCGTTTGCTCTCATGCGGTTTGGTGAAACTGTTTCATTCCAAACGGTTTGAAACCGTTTGCTCCCAAACGGTTTGTGAAACCATTTGGACATTTGATTGAAACCGTTTGGTCTAGATATTTGGGGAGGTGTGTGCTTATGATGATGTCATCATCATAAAGCTCTAGACCCACGAAACCTGCTGTGATTTCCATGGAGATTGCATCAATCAACCAAATCAATAGTTGTAAATAGAGAAATGATCATTATTTGATGGGGAATTGAATGCAATAGCAAAATCAAGGGTTCAAGTTATAAAACCCGCCTCCAATTAGATCCAAAGCTCCAAGATCACGCCAAAAATGGTGAATGAAGCTTTTGCAACTCCCCTTAGGCTCGTCCTCAAGCTTTTGGTTGAAAAGTTTGGCTAGGGTTGAAGAGGAGATCGAATTAAGAAGAAATCCATGGTTTAGTTTTTATTTCCACCGTTGAATCAAGGTGAAAAGGGTCAAGAACCTTACCAACAGGTTGGGGGTCGTCCTCCAGGTCCTCCCTAGCTCCCTTGGTCGGTTTCCAAGCAAAGAGAAGAAGTGGAAATGGAAAAGCCTTTCATTTGGCTTGGAAAGGGTCTTTTTATAAGAAATTCAATGAGAGAGAAAATACTTTATAAAAGTCTTTTAATTCCAAAATTGTTGCCACCTTATCCCCCTTGGTTTCTTGTATACAAAGGAATCTATATCCCCACCGATCTCCCTTCCATTATCCAAGAATAAAGGGGAAAGAAATTAAGCACCTTAACCCTTATAATATTAATATCCATTTTTGAGTGGAAATTCTTTTTCTTATAATAATGGTGAGTGGAATTTCACCTCCTTAGGATATGCTCGTGCCTTTTCAAGGCTTAAGCTCATCCAAACACATCTGAATCCAACCCTATTAATTTTGGTTGAAGGTCCTTCAAATTATTTTATTTATTTTTGCATTAAATCGAATTAGGGTTTCAATTAGGCTTAAATCTTGATTATTTTAATATCAAGATTCTCTCTCCTCCAACTTGATTCAAATGAGGCGCCCCTCTCATTTGCTTTGGTATAAATGATGTCAAGAAACATTAGGGACATTATTGAAGTGGTAATTTGCATATTGAACCCTAGGTTTTGGGTAAATTGCACATTTCACCAAAACTAGGTTTTAATGCACAAACATTGTCCAACAAGCTCTATCTTGGTGCCCAAGCTTATGGAAACCATACCACTACATCATATTAATTCTTATGATGTCTCAACATCAGAGGAACATATTATTATGTAACATTTGCAAGTTAACCCCTTAACTTGGGTAATTTGCTCATTAGTCCAAAACAAACAAAACATTGATTTTAACAATGTTCAAAAAGGACTAGAATTGCAACATAAGTTCCTCTTGATCCCTAATTACTTTTCACAAGATAAGATTAAGCATATACTCATCTTTCTTAATCAAAACATCTAGGGTTAAAGTATAACCCAGGTCAGGGAGGTTACAGTTGACTCTTTCCTTTTACAATGTGATTGTCCATATTAATATGAGTATTCATATTGCAAAATTGTCTCCTACATTACGTTCGGCTCTTTCCTATTATAATGTGACTGTCCATATTACATATGACACTTGCTTATTACAATATGACTATCCATATTACAAAACTGTCACCTACATTATGGTTGGCTCTTGCCTATTACAATGTGACTGTTCACATTACAGATGACACTTGCTTATTACAATATGACTATCCATATTACAAAATTGTCACCTACATTACGGTTGGCACTTGCCTATTATAATGTGACTGTCCATATTACACATGACACTTACTTATTACACTATGACTATCCATATTACAAAACTATCATCTACATTGCAGTTGGCTCTTGTCTATTACAATGTGACTGTCTATATTACATATGACACTTGCTTATTATAGTACAAATTACCAAAATTGAGTGTATAGATAAATACACCAATAACCATTGCCAAGAAGAAGAAGAAGAAATATACAATTATCCAATATATATATAATCTCTATAACTAAAACTATAACAGACATGAACAAATTTATAATGAGAAGGAGCATTTTGTAATTTGAATTGAAAAATTGTAATTTGAATACAAATTTATAATGAGAAGGAGCATTTTGTAATAGAAAGGAACGTTATGTAATTTGAATAGAAAATTTGTAATGAGAATGGGAAAAATGTAACCAAGGATGATGTCTTGTAATACAACCTACTTGTATCACATGTTGTATTCATATTATGTAGACTTTGATCCATACGTGTAATCAACTAAAAAATAGCAATTGGTATGTATGGAAGTAGTAGGTTGTAGGGGTTTTATTTATACTTCCATCCACATTAATTACATTTGATGTTGCTATATTCACAAGCGTCTCTCCTCCCGCAACGCTCTGGCGATCGCCCTTGCGATCTAGGGCTAGCGGTGGCGGTGCCCTAGGCTTGGGGGGGTGGGGGCGGTGGCCGTGGCCTGTGGTCTCTTCCCCTACTCCCCCGGAGCCTCTTTCCTGCCTCGCCTCGCCTCTGCCAAGCTACCGTCAAACTCCTTCAGCTGGTCCTACCTCTTGCCGTTCCTGGGTGGCGGGACCTAGGGGTGGCGTTATCCATCTCGTCCAATGGTGGTGCCGATGCCTTTGCAGGCACTTGTCGTGACAGGTGGGAGACGGTGTTGTGATGAGGGGTTGAGGTTCCCGTTTCCCTTTTTGGTTTGCTCTGGTTTCCTTTCAGTTGCTGGTCTGTTCTCGTCTTCTACCTGTGTCGGGCGGTCTGTGGCAACTTCAGTCTGCCATTTTAGTCGCCGTTCATCGGCATTTGTTTCTAGTTGCTACTGGTTAGCCTTTGTTTGCTCACTGCTTGTCAGCGTTTGTCTTCCCGCTGCCTGTCAGCGTTTAGTTTTTTGCTTGTGTCTTGCTGTGGCTTGTTTTGTTACTTGGTTATTTGGCTTCCTTTGAGATGATGATGCATCGGAGCACCACACAGATCCAGGGCCTCTATCACTACTACACGCTCAAGTCGAAGGAATTCTTCGTGGAAAGCTGCTTAAGACAGCATCAAGGAAGAAGAATCAATACGGAAGCGTTCTATTCTCGTTCCGATATGAGTTGTAGTGATGTTAACTTGATCTTTGTATGCTCTTGTTGTATTTTTGACTCAAATTGTAGATGCCGTATGGCTTATAAGTAATGAATCGAGCCATTTTCCCTAAAAAAAAATTACATTTGATGCTGCTATAAATATAACTTTATACATCCTAACTTGCCAAACCACAATGCGAATGAATCAGAAGTTTGTTATTTACAAAAGCTGCCACCGCTACTTAGTCAAGGCTAGAATAGTTGGTTACCCGCGCGTGCAGCAAAGATAAACCCATATATATATATATATATATATATATATATATATATATATATATATATATATATATATATATATATAGAGAGAGAGAGAGAGAGAGAGAGAGAGAGAGAGTCAGGCTAGTGTACACTCGAGTGTACCGGAGGTACCGTACACCTCAGTCATTTTTACAGATGCGGTAATTTTTTGGAAAATCTAAACCGTTGATCTTATTAAATAAATTAAAAACATACTATATAATAAATTTCAGCTCATTTGGACAGATATAGGTCGTTCATCTAAAGGAGTCAAAAATCATACATTTCAAATTAGTTTTGTACGTCGATTTTGTTGTCCTTGGGTGAGTGACTTATACTCATCCAAATGAGCTCAAATTTTGTATGTGGCATATTATTGTGGTAACTATGAAGATCAATAGATTACATTTTACAAAAACATGGTCTAGATAGGCAAACACCATTGGGGTGTACAACGTGATCTATACGCTCGAGTGTATTCTAGCCTGACTCTCTCTCTCTCTCTCTATCTCTCTCTCTCTCTATATATATATATATATATATAGAGAGAGAGAGAGAGAGAGTCAGGCTAGAATACACTCGAGTGTACGGATCACACAAATACACTCAAGTGTGTTTGCATATCAAGACTATTTTTTGCAAAATGTAAACCATTGATCTTCACTGACATACTATAACTAGGCTACATACAAATTTTGAGTCCATTTGGATGAGCGTAAGTCAC